>OX422210.1:675872242-676319742 GCA_949130495.1 Sambucus nigra | reverse complement strand
GAAGCAGGTGAATCTGTAGACTCTTTTCAAGAGGCTATGAATTATTCTCCTAAGCAAGGTGAGGTTCCTGAGGAGGCCGAGGTTTCAAGCCGTGCCTCATCCCACCAAGGCGCTAGCACTTCACGTAGGTCTTCCGATGTTTAAATCTTAGGGCCCAGTATGTCAATTCCCCATTCTATTGATGCCATTCCCTTATCAGCTGCCATCGGGGTTAAATTTGCAAAGAGGTTTCCTGGTGGTCCCCTACAACTGCCCAGGTTGACGTTGCTTGGGATGATGATAATGGTGGGGATAGCGAACTCGATACCTCTGAAGTGGCCGAGTATGAGAGTACCGTCAATGAGTACGACCTTCTTACTTTCAGGCACATATATTCCATAGATTCTTCAATCATCCGTAGGAAACCTCTGAAGGATGAGAGGGCCTTCGATGGTCGAGATGGAGAAATCTGCATTTATGAGAAGATATTTAAGTTGATATTTCGTCTTCCTATTCACCCAACCATCAAAGGTATAATTTCTCACATAAATCTCTCCCCTTACAAACTATCCCCAAATTCCTGGAGGGTTATGATTGGGGCCATTGTCCTTTGGAGGGCTGTTTACCATTCAGACCTTTCAGTTAGAGTTTTTATAGACTGTTATGTTCCCTCGTCTGGAAAAAATCACCCCAGCTACTACCACTTCCTAGCGAGGAAATCAGAGAAGAAAATGCTCTTGGTTACCCAAACTTCAAACCATAATTGGAAACCTTGGCACTTATTTATTTTTGGGGCGTGGGAATTTGGTTCAGATGAGGCTTTTTGGAACGTCGGTTCCAAGGACCCCTCTACGATGGGGGAAGGTCTCCCTTGCTTCCAAAGCTGACCCTAGACTTAGCTAGGATAATCACAAGAACGTTGATGACCTTTGTAATCAAGGTGAGAAGGGTTGTCTCATTAAATATGATCGTTTGATGAGCCAATATTACCTTTCTCAGACAGGTTTGGGGGTGGTCCCTTAGAAGAGCTTCGTAAGTTTTCAACATTTTTCTTACCCAAGTCTTACCTCTTATATTTTAATTCTCTGATTGACTAACTCAGGGAATTGTCTTACAGAGCGTCCGACAGGTATACTAGATAAGTTTTGGGAGATGTCTGCTCCCAGTCTGCTGAAGCTCATAGAAAATAGAGGTGGTAAGATTGCACCACCACCGGCGTTAAAAAAGAACATCGGCACCTCTAGGGCCGACGCTAATAAAAAGAGGAAGTCCACGGTTGAACCAAAGCATAAAAGGCCAAGCAAGACCCAGGCCAGGGATTGTGCCATCCCTATCTCTACGGACGATGACTTGGCTGCTCGTTTATCTCAGCTCAAAATTGGAGATAGCCTGATCGGCCGTAGTTTGAAGGCTGCCGTTGCTATTGGTGCAATAATGACTGAGGAAGATAAGCGTCTCCTATGCGCATTGGATGTCCCTTTACTGGATGAATTTTCTCTCCACAAGTCAATCCAGGTATCAATTTTTTGCTAACTTGCTAAAAAATGTAACATCGGCTATTTATAAATTATAACTCTTATATTCATACATCTTATCTTCTTCTGCAGGGTGTCTTATCTTTTCATCATCTTGTTGATTAGACTTTGAAGAATATGCCTCTTATAAAAAAGGGGAAGGAAGCTGAGAAGGTTGAAGCCTCTCTGAATGTAGAGGTTGCAAGGTTGAACGAGGTCATCAAGCAGAGGGATAATGACATGTCTCAGCTCAGGAAGGATCATGACAAAGATATGAAGGCTAAGGACGACGTTCTTCAGTCTAAGGTTGATACTGCAGTCAAGGATGCTTTGGAAGATGTTGCTAAAAAGTCCATCGAAGACTACAAGGTCTCTGATGAATTTGTCAGCTTTGGTTTTGGATACCTTGAAAGAGGTATCAATGTGACTAGAAAATGGGAAGCCATTAAGGAGGTGAGTCTGGTGTCTTGACTGCATCAGACTTTGTTGGTCTTGGCTTTGGAGACCCTCAGTTCGCTCAGGCCTTGAAGGAAGTTGAAGAGTCTGATGCTGCTCCAGTCGAGACTGCTCCTCTCGAGGTCACAAAGGCTGAAGACACTATTCGTCATCATGATGGAGTTGAAGTCATGAACATCGTCCATACCAAACGACTACAAATGTTGGTGGGTCAGCTCCTACCGAGACCTAAGCTCTTTTCTTGTGAAGCTTTTCAATAGTTGTAATTTTGATGAACCTTTGTCTGTAATTCTTGTTTGTATGAACTCTGATGGATTCTTGACATTCTGGCCCGTAACTCTGAATCCCTTTTTATGACAATCATAAGTATTTAAAATTCTTCAGCTTCTATTGCTTCATATGATGTTTTTTGTTTGAAATTTATACGTTGGTGTTGCCCTATAATTATGACGTTTTACCTCTGATTTTCACCAACTCAATGATGTTTAAGGCCTGAGGCCACCACATTATGATGTTCCACCTCATATGTTCACCAACTTAATGATGTTTAATAATTTGAAGTCACCAAATAAATGATGTTTTACCTCGTATTTTCTCAAACTTAATGATGTTCCAAGGTCTGAGGCCACCAAATTATGATGTTTAACCTCCAATTTTCACCAAATAATGATGTTTAAGGTCCGAGGTCACCAAATTATGATGTTCCACCTCATATTTTCACCAACTCAATGATGTTTAATAATTTTAGCTCACCAAATAAATGATATTTTACCTCGTATGTTCACCAACTTAATGATGTTTAAGGTCTGAGGCCACCACATTATGATGTTTCACCTCTTAAACTTTCACCAAATTAATGATGTCTACAATCTGAGGTCACCAAGTTATGATGTTTCACCTCATGCTTTCACGAACTTAATGATGTTTTAAGGTCATAGGTCATCAAATTATGATGTTTCACCTCATATTTTCATCAACTTACTGATGTTTTAAGGTCTGAGATCATCAAAATATGATGTTTCAGCCCATATTTTCACCAATAAAATGATGTTTTAGGTCCTCGGTCACCAAATTATGATATTCCACCTCATATTTTCACCAACTTAATGATGTTTAATAATTTGAAGTCACCAAAATTATGATATTTTACCTCGTATTTTCACCAACTTTAATGATGTTCCAAGGTACGAAGTCACCAAATTATGATGTTTAACCTCCAATTTTCACCAAATAATGATGTTTTAGGTCAGAGGTTACAAAATTATGATGTTTCACCTCATATTTTCACCAACTTAATGATGTTTAATAATTTGAGGTCACCAAATAAATGATGTTTTACCTCATATTTTCGTCAACTTAATGATGTTTAAGGTCTGAGGTCACCGCATTATGATGTTTTAAGGTCTAAGGTCACTAAATTATGATTTTTCACCTTAAATTTTCACCAACTGAATGATGTTTTAAGGTATGAGATCATCAAAATATGATGTTTCACCTCATAGCTTCACCAACTAAATGATGTTTTAGGTCTGAGGTCACCAAATTATGATGTTTTACCTCGTATTTTCTCCAACTTAGTGATGTTCCAAGGTCTGAGGTCACCAAATTATGATATTTAACCTCCAATTTTCACCAAATAATGATGTTTAATGTCTGAGGTCACCAAATTATGATGTTCCACCTAATATTTTCATCAACTTAATGATGTTTAGTAATTTGAGGTCACCAAATAAATGATGTTTTACCTCGTATTTTCACCAACTTAATGATGTTCCATGCTCCGAGGTCACCAAATTATGATGTTTAACCTTCAATTTTCACTAAATAATGATGTTTAAGGTTTGAGGTCTTCAAATTATGATGTTCCACTTCATATTTTCACCAACTTAATGATGTTTTAAGATCTGAGGTCACCAAATTATGATGTTTCACCTCATAATTGAACAAATTAATGATGTTAAAAACATAATATAAGTATCAGCACAACACTACTATCTTTTCATTAACATCCTTTATATAAACTGGTACATATATTACAAAAAGATAAAAACAACTGCAACATCATATATAATACTTCTTTAAGTTATCGGAATTCCAAGGGTTGGAGAAAGGTTCTCCTTCAAGATTTTCTAGCCCATATGTACCAAGCACAACCTCATCAACTACCCTATAAGGACCATGCCAGTTTGGATGGAGTTTATTTGCCTTTTGCCACGTCTTCTTTAGGACTAGGTCTCCAACCGCGATAGGCCTTGATTTCACCATTTGATTGTAGAATCTCATAATTCTATGTTGGTATGCTGCCTATCTTATCTCTGCATCCTCTCTTATTTCCTCGATCAAATCAAGATCAAGTATTCTATCTTCCCCATTCCTCCGAGGGTCACAGGTTTGAACCCTATGAGTGGGAAGTCCCACCTCTGTTGGGATGATAGCTTTTGAGCTATGGGCTAACATAAATGGACTTTCTCCTGTTGGCGCCCTTGCTGTTGTCCTGTAGGCCCATAACACAGCATATACCTTCTATATCCATCTTACTTTGGCCTCTTCCAACCACTTTTTTTATCCCATTATGGATCATTTGATTTGTGACCTCGGTCTGACAGTTTGCCTGGGTCGTATGGGAGAAGAACTGCTTGATCCCTACTCTTTCCTAGTATTTTTCTAAGGGAACACTATTGAATTGGGTCCCATTATCTGAGATGAGGGTGTTTGGTAGACCATACCTGCATAAGATGTTCTTCCAGATGAACTGTGTGGTGACAATTATTATGCAACACAAATAGATAGGAGAAAGGCAATCACCAAGTAGGAAATAGGAATGTAAAATGACAATCACATAACAAAGGATATACGTGGTTCAGCAAAGAAGTTCTTACGTCCATGGTGGTGCAGTTGGTTTTATTTCTATATACTCCGGGGAGTGATTACAGAGAATACAACTTGTCCTTTTGCCCCGGACCTAGGGTTTAATATATACATGTACATCTAGGTGAGTGGGGGTGATGGGTTCCCCCACGTCTTTGTGACAACCCTGCTTTTTATATCTAATTCGGTTAGCTACGCCCAATTAAATTAAAGCGGAGCGTCAATATGTTGGCATTAGAAACATAATTTAAATAAACGCAGTAAAGTAAATATGTACACTCCCATACGTGTAACCAAATCACATCATAGTAAGGATAGGATCCACAAGTAATAGCAGTACTGAATATAAAATTCCCAAACATACGGGCCCAAAGATAAATTAGGTAAAGAGTGTAATATAAACCTCTCAACACTATCAAATCCCTAACAATGGGAAATCTCTGATACCACACTCTAAGGAAGAGTGACAAAATAGGATATGGACCAGCGTCCACCACTACAAGATCCTAAGAATAGATGCGAGGTCATCCAGCTCCACGATCTACTGTCCAACGGGGCGAGGACCTGTATAATACATACATAGGAGAGGAGCAAGAAGCAAGATAGACGAACGTCAAAGCAAGAAAACAAGCTATAAGATTATAAGATGTACTTATAATGAAAGCACACTAGTCATTACTCGTCTCCAGTAATTAAATTGTTCAATTACCCAACCAATGTTCCTATGCCGGGACTGCCCAACCCAAACTAGAGTAACGTGTAGTCTCATATCGTATCTTAATTAATCATTATTAGTCTCATTTCAGTATTTAACGTATAAAAATATTTCATTCAAGTATAATATCAAATGCATTGATTCGAGATATTATTTTAAGACACAAACATAATATCTCATACAAGTCATATCGGGTCACTATCGTTACCCGGGGAAACAAGTCGTAACACTAGGCCTACACACGAATATTTCCCAATATTACGTTGCAAAGGGCAATCATACTAAGTCCTAAATCACATGGCGTTTCAAGGTCTTTCTATCTGACCCGCATTACAACCATGTGTCCGGTTCCGGTGGTTTATCTCCGACACGGCACTCGAGCGGAACCTAACCGGATCAATCACAAATAATCGCTTTCAACATGTGCCTACATCGACCGGAGGACTAGTCTAGTGTATACTCGACAATATACATGTAAAGCAATTTCACACTTATGTATATATACAATCGTGTCAAGTCTCTTACTCGAGTTATACATTAGTCATTATTTATAATATAACATAATTTACATCATTAATTTACTAATTCAACACCAAATCATTTCAAGGTTATATATCCCTAATAACCTTAAGTGTGTGATCAAGTTAGGATATTAGGCACAACACCATAATTATCTTACTAACAACATGAAAAATATTATCACTCTTATTTCAACAACATGCTGCCCAGAATTTAAAATGCAGATTCAAGACTCTTCCAATCCGTTTTTGGGAAAACTTAAAACTACAAAGTTGTTCGGAACGTGATTTTCTATGAAGACATGGGAGCACGCTACCATAGCCGGCCTAAAACAGACCCGAAACTAACATATAATATTCGCCCCTGTTTTCGACAACATTCTGCCCAGAATTTTAAAACGCCGATTTGAGGCTTTTTCGATCCGTTTTTGGGAAAACTTAAAACTACAAAGTTGTTCGGAACGTGATTTTCTATAAGGACACGCGTGCACGCTACCATAGCCGGCCTAAAACAGACCCGAAACTAACATATAATATTCTCCCCTGTTTTCGACAACATTCTGCCCAGAATTTTAAAACGCCGATTTGAGGCTTTTTCGATCCGTTTTTGGGAAAACTTAAAACTACAAAGTTGTTCGGAACGTGATTTTCTATAAGGACTCGCGTGCACGCTACCGTAGGCTGCTTAAAACAGACCCGAAATTAACATATACAGTTCGGACCTGTTCACGATAACTTTCTGCCCAGAATTTTAAAACGCATATTCGAGGATTTTCGATCCGTTTTTGAAAAAACTTAAAACTACAAAGTTGTCCAGAATATGATTTTCTACCGGGCAACGTGGACGAAATATAAATTCTCGAAATTAAAATAGCTCAAAACAATTTTTAATAAGACGATTTACTCAATTTCATAGACTTCTCAAATTCAAGAGTTTGTTCAACAATTCAATCCCTATAATGATGTTATCACATTTTAATCTATATGGAGGATGATCCTAATACATTGCATATCATTTTTAACATTAATTTCATATTAATTTAGGTATCCAAATACATGTTCATGTGAAATTTCATCATAGATACAAAATATACACATATAGGTTATTAACTTGCCTTGGATTGTATGAAGAAATTGAAATCCTCTTGAAATCTTCTTGAAATCCTCTTAGCTTCTTCTCTTCTTACTCTCTCTCTCTACCAAACCCTAGCCTCCATTTCAAATGAAAGAATGAAGACTTCTTCTCTTCCTTTCTATTTATACCTAGGGTTTGTTTATTTACAAAAATGCCATTGCGCCAAATTTAACCCTCTAGATCCTTTTACGCATTAATTCGCTTCTAATATTTAAGTCGCACATTCGTATCTCAATTAATTCATTTAAAATTTTCATTTCCAAACATTTCGAATATATATACTGCCATAATTATTTTTCTTCAATTCGTTCAATTTTAATTCAATAAAAAAAATGCGGGGTATTACATTCTCCCCCTCTACGAACGGGATTTCGTCCTCGAAATTCGAAATAAAATAACTCAATTCAAGTCAAGTAAGGTAGTTTCGCACGTACCTTCCTTAAAGAGATATGGGTGACTAATTCGCAAGTCATCCTCTCTCTCCCAAGTGGCCTCAGACTCATCATGATTACTCCACATAACACGAACAAGAGGAATGACTTTTGACCTCAACTGCTGCTCACGACGATCTAGGATCCTGACCGGCCTCTCCTCGTAGCTCCCATCGGGCTGCAACTCAACCCCGTCTAAATCTGTGTGTAGGTGTGACTCCTCGGGACGTAAGAACTTCCTCAACATGGATACATGAAAAACATCATGTACCCGCGGGAGATGGTCAGGTAGGGCTAAACGGTAAGCAACCGGTCCCACCCTGTCCAACACTGTAAACGGGCCTACGTATCACGGTGAAAGCTTCCCTTTGGCACCAAAGCGAACAACGCCTCTCATGGGTGAGACCCTTAATAGCACTTGGTCCCCAATGGCGAACTCTAACTTCCTCCGCCTTATGTCAGCATAAGTCTTTTGACGATCTTGCGCGGTCTTCATCCGTGCACGAATCAAGTCAACCTTCTCTGAGGTCTCCCTAACAATATCCGGACCCAGCATCCGGTGCTCTCCGAACTCCAACCAACATGTAGGGGATCGACAAGGCCTGCCGTATAAAGCCTCGTATGGTGCCATGCCAATAGTCTGTTGATAACTATTATTGTATGCGAACTCCACCAGCGGAAAATGCATATCCCAACCACCTTTGAAGTCCAACACACAAACTCTCAACATGTCCTCCAAAATCTGGTTCACCCGCTCCGTCAGACCATCAGACTGAGGGTGGAATGCGATACTCAAACTCAACTGAACTCCCATTGCCTCCTGAAGTCTGCCCCAAAAGTGCGAGATGAAGACACTGCCACGGTCGGACACGATATCACGCTGTACCCCATGCAACTTCACAATCTCGTTAATAAACATCGTGGCGTACTGTGCTGCCGTATAATCTGTCCTCACTGGAAGAAAATGAGCCACCTTTGTTAGTCTGTCGACGATGACCCAAATCGAATCATGACCGCGCTGCGATCTTGGCAACCCAACAATAAAATCCATGGAGATGCTTTCCCATTTCCACTCGGGAATGGACAACGGCTGCAACTCCCCTCCAGGTCTCTGATGTTCCACCTTTACAAGCTGACAAGTGGCACACTTTGAGACAAACTCGGCTACATCACGCTTTAACCCAACCCACCAATACATACGATGCATATCCTGATACATCTTATCACCTCCGGGGTGAACAGTGAATCTAGATCCATGCGCCTCAGATAATAAGGCCTTTCGCAACTCGGTATCATTCGGCACAACAATTCGTCCCTGATAACGAAGTCCCCCGTCAGAACCGATCGAGAAACCCTGAATGCCCCCAGACATCAATGCCTTCACTTTCTCCTGACAAAAGTCATCAGAAGACTGGGCCTTCACAACCCGTTCAACCATATAAACTGATATAGATACAGTCCCCATAAATGCTCTGCCAACATCAAGGCTAACCAGCTCCTTCCACTGAGCTTTCCAAACACCTGACCATTCAACACTCTCCTCCACATCCAAGGCGGACAATGACGTTATGGGTCTTCGGCTCAAAGCATCAGCAACCACGTTTGCCTTACCCGGGTGGTACTGTATGGAAAACTGGTAGTCCTTCACATATTCCACCCATCTACTCTGTCGCATGTTCAAGTTCTTCTGAGAGAACAAGTACTGAAGACTCTTATGGTCGGTGAACAACATAAACTTCTCCCCAAGTAAGTAGTGTCTCCATGAATACAACGCAAAAACAACCGCCGCCAACTCTAAGTCATGAGTCGGGTAACGATCCTCATGAGGCCTCAATTTCCTCGAAATATAGGAAATCGGTCTCTCCTCCTGCATCAGAACAGCTCCTAACCCCTGTAATGACGCATCAGTGTACACACGGTACTCAACCCCAACTTTTGGCAACGCAAGGACTGGCGCTGACGTAAGCTTCTCCTTCAAAGTTTCAAAAGCCTCCTGACACTCTGAACTCCAGACGAAAGTAACACCCTTCTTTGTCAAATGGGTAAGAGGACTCGCAATCTTCGAGAAGCCCTGAATAAACCTTCGATAGTAACCCGCTAGACCCAGAAAACTCCGAATCTCAGTCGGCGTAGTGGGTTGCCCCCACTCGACAACAACAGTAACCTTGCTAGGATCGACAGCAATCCCAGCCTCCGTCACAATGTGGCCCAAAAACTGCACCTCTCGCAGCCAAAACCCGCACTTGGAGAGCTTAGCATAAAGTTGATGCTCTCTCAAGGTCTCAAGGGCCAATCGTAAATGTCCGGCATGGTCCTCCTCGGACCGTGAATAGATCAGGATATCGTCAATGAACACGATAATAAACTGATCCAAGTATGGATTGAATACACGATTCATCAAATCCATGAATACCGCAGGAGCATTGGTTAAGCCGAACGGCAAGACCCGAAACTCGTACGAACCATATCGTGTCAGGAACGCTGTCTTCGGCACATCCTCCTCCCGAATCCTCAACTGGTGATAACCGGAACGCAAATCAATCTTCGAAAAGAATGAAGCATCCCTCAACTGATCGAACATATCATCAATACGAGGTAACGAATACTTGTTCCTAATCGTTACCTTGTTCAACTCTCGATAATCGACGCACAATCGAAGTGAGCCATCCCTTTTCTTCACAAAGAGCACTGGAGCTCCCCAAGGCGAGGTACTCCTACGGATAAAACCTTGGCCCAACAGCTGCTGAATTTGCTCCCTAAGCTCCCTCATCTCTAAGGGTACCATACGGTACGGGGCCCTGGCAATCGGTCTCGTGCCCAGCGATAACTCTATACAAAACTCTATCTCACGAGCTGGAGGTAAACCAGGAACCTCAGCAAAGATGTCCGCGAACTCCCTCACTATAGGGATCGTATCCAAAGAAATGGACACCCCATCAGGAGAATCCTCCTCGATGTAAAATAGATGTGTGCTGGCTCCACCCTCTAGACCAGGTAATGCTATTAGGTACATCTCCTGACCAGGAATGGCAAATGTGATCGCACTCCCACGACAGTCAATCTGGGCATGATATGCATACAACCAATCAAACCCTATAATCACGTCGTAGGTACACATCTCAATCAAAATAAGGTCGACAGAGAAGTGAAGCCTCCCGATCTCAATCGCGACCCCTCTACAAACGTGGCGAAGGTCCGTACCACTCAAAGGTGTACTCACATGGGCAACTATCGCCTCTGCAATGTCTATCATCCCCGATGTCCTTGCAAACTCATAACTGGAGAACGAGTGTGATGCACCAGTGTCAAAAAGTACTCTCGCATGAGAACTATAAACATAAAACGTACCCTGAATCGCCGGTCGTCGCACCTGCGGCTGAAAAGGCTAAACGTCATATACACGCCCATGGTACAACTGTGGCTGAATTGGTGCTGCTGCTGCCATTGGCAATGCCGGAAATGGTGGTGGTGGTGGGAGTACCTGCTGCTGTGATCTATCTCCCCGCGCCTGTCCTCGGGGACAAGCCCTCCTCATATGTCCAGTCTCTCCGCACTGGAAGCATACAATAGGACCCCCATCTCGTGCCTGCTGCACCAAAGCTCCGATGTTGGGCCTATTGGCCCGGTGTTGATCTCTCGCACCCTGACCCCGTTGGCTCAGCTGGCCCTGCCCTCTCTGGCCCTAGCCCTGGCCCTACTGCGGGTGACACTGACCTGGAATGGTCTGAACCGGATTGGCCTGAATGGCCTGACCCTGCTGGCCCTGGGCCTGCTGCCCCTGGTGACGGCCTCTGTACCGCTTGGCCTGATGGCCTCCTGACTGTTGGCCCCCCTGTGGGCCCTGTTGGCCTGCAACTACAACCTCATGGGGCCTACCCTGCTGGCCTACCACCCCTCGTTTGCCCACCACATGCTCAGAACGATCATTGCAGTGATGCAACGCTGCATTCACCGCTACCTCATAACAGTCAAATGACGGATTCGCCAGTAGGAACCCCCGAATTGGCCAAGATAGCCCCTCAACAAACCTCTGAGTCTTCAAAGCATCATCTGCCTGCACCTCGGGAGCAAACTCTACCAATGAGGTAAACTCTCGCTCATACTCAAAAACTGAACTAGTCTGCCTCAGGGTATCAAACCTTCTCCTCAAAGCCACACGTTGTGCAGGAGGTACAAACTTCACCTCGAAACGTGCCCAAAAATCAGCAATAGGCATAACATCCCGCTGAGCTGTAGAAGTAATGGACTCCCACCAGCACAACGCCTCCCCAGTCAGACGAAAGGTAGCTAAAATCTGTTTCTGCACCTCTGTGGAGTCAACTAGTCTCAAATGTCTGCATATATCTCGCTTCCACTGAAGCGCCTCCAACGGACCCACGTCACCGGCGAACGAAGGCGGGCGTCTCTTCTCAAAACCACTCACAACAGATGCCCAAGTGGGTTGCACAACTACTGGCACCTGTGGCTCCGGCTTAGCCACTGCAGGTGGTGCGATGACAACATGTGGTACTGGCGCTGGTGCTGGCGCTGGCACTGGTGCGGGCGCGGGATGCGCCGAAAGTGCTGCTGCTACTGCTGTAGCTACAACCTGTGCTATTGCCGTCAAATCGGCCTGGGACAAACCTCCTACCGTCCCCTGTGCGGGTGGGGGCGGCTGCTCCTGAGCCCCCACCCGTCCTGTCGCTCCTGCTAGTTTACCGCTGCGTCTCCTCATCTGAAGAGAGTAAACACAGAGTATAAGAACTAGAAGGAAAAGTTCAAAACATATATCACATATATAATTGGGTGCAACAGTTTAAAGTGATGAATATATCGTGCGAAAAGTCCTAACTCCCGATAAAAGTAAACCTTCGTGCGTGGAGCGTCTCGCAAGCGAAATCCAAACAAGGAACCCCTCCTATACACTCGGGCACTCATAGTCGGTCGTGTCGGATCAGTGGCTCGATTTTTTTTCTTTTTCCGAAGTTATAGAATACAAAACCTAGTTGCAAGGCTCAAAGTATCAAAGAAACAATGCGCGGAAAACGTAACGGACGCCCTCAGATCCCTAAAGGCTCTAAAACCGTGCTCTGATACCAACTGTGACAACCCTGCTTTTTATATCTAATTCGGTTAGCTACGCCCAATTAAATTAAAGCGGAGCGTCAATATGTTGGCATTAGAAACATAATTTAAATAAACGCAGTAAAGTAAATATGTACACTCCCATACGTGTAACCAAATCACATCATAGTAAGGATAGGATCCACAAGTAATAGCAGTACTGAATATAAAATTCCCAAACATACGGGCCCAAAGATAAATTAGGTAAAGAGTGTAATATAAACCTCTCAACACTATCAAATCCCTAACAATGGGAAATCTCTGATACCACACTCTAAGGAAGAGTGACAAAATAGGATATGGACCAGCGTCCACCACTACAAGATCCTAAGAATAGATGCGAGGTCATCCAGCTCCACGATCTACTGTCCAACGGGGCGAGGACCTGTATAATACATACATAGGAGAGGAGCAAGAAGCAAGATAGACGAACGTCAAAGCAAGAAAACAAGCTATAAGATTATAAGATGTACTTATAATGAAAGCACACTAGTCATTACTCGTCTCCAGTAATTAAATTGTTCAATTACCCAACCAATGTTCCTATGCCGGGACTGCCCAACCCAAACTAGAGTAACGTGTAGTCTCATATCGTATCTTAATTAATCATTATTAGTCTCATTTCAGTATTTAACGTATAAAAATATTTCATTCAAGTATAATATCAAATGCATTGATTCGAGATATTATTTTAAGACACAAACATAATATCTCATACAAGTCATATCGGGTCACTATCGTTACCCGGGGAAACAAGTCGTAACACTAGGCCTACACACGAATATTTCCCAATATTACGTTGCAAAGGGCAATCATACTAAGTCCTAAATCACATGGCGTTTCAAGGTCTTTCTATCTGACCCGCATTACAACCATGTGTCCGGTTCCGGTGGTTTATCTCCGACACGGAACTCGAGCGGAACCTAACCGGATCAATCACAAATAATCGCTTTCAACATGTGCCTACATCGACCGGAGGACTAGTCTAGTGTATACTCGACAATATACATGTAAAGCAATTTCACACTTATGTATATATACAATCGTGTCAAGTCTCTTACTCGAGTTATACATTAGTCATTATTTATAATATAACATAATTTACATCATTAATTTACTAATTCAACACCAAATCATTTCAAGGTTATATATCCCTAATAACCTTAAGTGTGTGATCAAGTTAGGATATTAGGCACAACACCATAATTATCTTACTAACAACATGAAAAATATTATCACTCTTATTTCAACAACATGCTGCCCAGAATTTAAAATGCAGATTCAAGGCTCTTCCAATCCGTTTTTGGGAAAACTTAAAACTACAAAGTTGTTCGGAACGTGATTTTCTATAAGGACACGCGAGCACGCTACCATAGCCGGCCTAAAACAGACCCGAAACTAACATATAATATTCGCCCCTGTTTTCGACAACATTCTGCCCAGAATTTTAAAACGCCGATTTGAGGCTTTTTCGATCCGTTTTTGGGAAAACTTAAAACTACAAAGTTGTTCGGAACGTGATTTTCTATAAGGACTCGCGTGCACGCTACCATAGCCGGCCTAAAACAGACCCGAAACTAACATATAATATTCGCCCCTGTTTTCGACAACATTCTGCCCAGAATTTTAAAACGCCGATTTGAGGCTTTTTCGATCCGTTTTTGGAAAAACTTAAAACTACAAAGTTGTCCAGAATATGATTTTCTACCGGGCAACGCGGACGAAATATAAATTCTCGAAATTAAAATAGCTCAAAACAATTTTTAATAAGACGATTTACTCAATTTCATAGACTTCTCAAATTCAAGTGTTTGTTCAACAATTCAATCCCTATAATGATGTTATCACATTTTAATCTATATGGAGGATGATCCTAATACATTGCATATCATTTTTAACATTAATTTCATATTAATTTAGGGATCCAAATACATGTTCATGTGAAATTTCATCATAGATACAAAATATACACATATAGGTTATTAACTTGCCTTGGATTGTATGAAGAAATTGAAATCATCTTGAAATCTTCTTGAAATCCTCTTAGCTTCTTCTCTTCTTACTCTCTCTCTCTACCAAACCCTAGCCTCCATTTCAAATGAAAGAATGAAGACTTCTTCTCTTCCTTTCTATTTATACCTAGGGTTTGTTTATTTACAAAAATGCCATTGCGCCAAATTTAACCCTCTAGATCCTTTTACGCATTAATTCGCTTCTAATATTTAAGTCGCACATTCGTATCTCAATTAATTCATTTTAAATTTTCATTTCCAAACATTTCGAATATATATACTGCCATAATTATTTTTCTTCAATTCGTTCAATTTTAATTCAATAAAAAAAAATGCGGGGTATTACAGTCTTCCATCTCTCCTATAACTTCCCTTCAGGGGAACGTGGGAAGAGACCGGATCAAAATAAGAGGCGGGGGGCCTGGACTTTGGGCCGCCAGAACTGGGCTACTCGTCTAGGCCCATGGTCTTAATTCTGGGTACCCACAATTTCCCCTAATTTTGTTGGGCCATGTTAATGGGCTCAATAAATTTAAATGATTATCCATAATGGCTTTTTTGCAATTCTTCAAAAGCTGTGAAGTTGATTTTGGCGGCACCCACTTCGTTTATTGTGCACTATGATTAGCAGAATTGGAAGGTTTGTTGGAATAGCCACTTTTCTACCGTCGCTTCAGTCTTTCCAGCATTCTTCTATTTTATGTGAGCTCTAGCGCTTCGTACCTTCTTCTCTTAATCTCCATTCTCATTGCTTCCTAGTTGTTTGGGCTTGTGCTTCTTCATCGCTTGAATCGATCTTCTATTTTGTACGTTTCCTGTCCCCTTTCTTTGTACTTTCTCTTTGAGTTTGTAACTTTTCTAGGGTTTTCCAATGGTGAAGATTGGAAATAGGTCAATCTCTGAATTTAGGAAGTTTTACAACATCCCTGAGTGGGTAGATATTGAGTGCTGTGCCTCCCCTCCTAGAAACGTTAGAGATATAGATGATGCCCACTGGATCCACGTCTTTTTTCTTTCCCAGGGGGGACTCATTTTTCCTCCTAATGATTTATTTTTGCATTTTTTTGGCTATTTTAATATTGTTCCTGCACAATGCTCGCCCAATGTGTGGAAAATAGTAAATGGCGTACATATGATAAATCAATTGTATGGTACTAGGTTAGGGCTCGCCGAGGTCTGTTTTTGCTACTCCTTTTCTCGAACAAGCTCTAGTGTCCTTTACCTCAAAGCTAGGAGCCCTGGCAGGGTATTGGTAGTAAATCTACCTGATTCCCATAAGGACTACTGGCAAGAAGGTTTTCTTATTAGAAATTGGCAGTTTTCTCCCCAATTTGAAGGGTCGAGGTCTGAGAGGTTCTCTGTTCCCTTTTATGGGGAGGAATACATAGGTAGACATTGTACTGTTGTTTCGACTTTTGTTGATTTGTGATCTTTCTAACTCCTCTTTGCTTTCTCTTCCACAGCGAGGTCAAAGAACTTGGAGCCTTCTCTCAACGAGGTTCGTATCTCAGAATTTGTTAAGGCTTGGAGTATCAGGGAGCCTTTGGGTAACGACGATCATCCCAAGTCTGCTGCCTTTCTGCTCGAGTACAATAATATTGGCTCCAGCTTCATAGCAAGGCCTGTGGATAGTATCCCAGAGTTTGATTTATTCGAAGAGACTCCTGCGGGTCCTATCCAGTTGGACAAGGAAGAGAGCAGCTCTGAGAGTGACATTGTAGGAGCTGTAAGTGATTTGAGGGGAGAGAGCTCTAGCAGTAGCAGTTCCTCTGATCGTAGGGAGGTTTCTGAAGCTCGAGGATCATCGAGCACTTCTAGCAGTTCGAGTTAGGAGATGGTTCCTCCAAGGAAGAACTTGATCAGCGATGATGATGATGAGGACCACGTGCTTCTTGCACAAAGGTCGAAGAAGTGAAAATCTAATTCTGGGGCTGTGGCTACTAGTTCTCGATCCTCTGCCCAAGAGAAGGAGAAAAAGAGGAAGGAAGAGGAGCAGGTGAGGGAGAGAGAGAGAAAAAAGGAAGAAGAAAAGAAGAAGATGGAGGAGAAGAGGAGGGTAAAGGAGAGGAAGAAGAAAGAGAACGAGAGAGAGGAGGAGAAGAGGAGGGCCGAAGCGAGGACGAAGGCTGGGCAGGCCTTGGTCCCCGTGTTCGCGCTGCCCGAGGGGGATTATGTAGTAATTTCCCCTCAATTTGCCCCCGCTTTGCTCGAGAGAGCTGTCCTCCCAACTGATCGCCAAAGGGCGGTAGGGTCCGAGCAATTGGCCCTTCAGGCTAGTCAAAGGCTAGCTCTGGTAAGGTTTTTCCCTTATTTGCCACGTTTTTATGAATTCCCTCATTTTCCTCTTCTAACGTCTTCTTTTTTCTACAGTTTGTTACTGACTTCGCCGTGCTGTATCGTTCACGCGATGAGTTGGTAAAGAAAAATAACGAGCTGGAAAAGGAAAATGCTGCCCTGAAGCTGAAGGGTAAAGAGCTCGAGGCTAGCTTTAAAGCCATTGATGCTACTCGAATTTCATCCGACTTGGCTCTTGCTACTGCCAACAAGGAGAAGGATGCGGTAGTCAAGGACTTGAAAGAGATGCAGAAGGCCTATGACCTGGTTTGCTCGAGCAAGCTAGCGGTTGTTGAGGACAACAGGGTGCTGTCTAAAGAGCTAAAGAAGAAAGAGTCTAAGGCTGTCACTGCCAAGGAGGACTCATACAATTCTAGTTGGGATGAAGTGTACGAGGATGATGAAGTTCAGATAGGTTATATTAGCCGTCTGAACTTCAAGAAGGGCTGGAACAAGGCCCTTATAGTTGCTGGAGTGGATGTTGCATCTCCCCTTTTTTACGAGCATGACCCAGGCCGAGGCTAGTCGTAGATGAGGACCCTTCCCCAGCCATTAAAGGCTCTGATCCTGTTCCTCAGGCGACCCCTGCTGACGTTTCTCTTGTTGAGGCGACATAGATCACCCCTGGCGAGGGCAGAGCTCCTGTTGATGCTGATAAGGGGAAAGGGCCATCAACCTTTGGGCTTCCTGAGGTCGCTAATTAGTTACCTACTAGGATTGCTTTGTATTTTTGTTTTTTTCTGTCTGTAAACTTTCTTTTTTCAGTTCGATGTAATTTCAACCTTTATTAATGAAAAAGGCTTCTATTTCTCTGTGCACTCATATGTCTTCTTCTCTCCCTTGTCTTCTCATTGTTTGTAGTCAATTGATGTTGACGATTACATTCCTGCTACTTCTTAACTGGGCAGGACCCTTGGTCCTAATGCAAGTCCTGAGGTTCGCTAGGCCTTTGTTAGACTTTGCAAATCCCTTCGGTCTAGGAATCAGAAGTATAAGGAACAATCTAAACTTGTGGCCAATCTAAAGGATAAGCTCCAGGAGATGGAAGAGGTTGGGGCTTCGATACAAGAAGAAGTGAATACGTTGAGAGCAAAGCTTCTTGATGCTTCCGAGATCAACCAGGTTGGTGAGATGCTCAGCAATAGAATGAGGTTCTGAGGAGAGAGGTTTCACGACTTAAGGAGCATGCGCCGAGCACAGCTCCAGCAGTATAACAGGGTTCTTTGTCATCATGAGCCAGAGCTGGTCGGAGTGATACTCCTGTGCTGAGGTGTTCCACTGGTCCATCTGTTCCGCGAGCTAGCAGGATCATCAGGAGCCAGAATAGGGAGGCAGAAGAACTTCGAGAGAAGGAAATGGAAGAGCTTCGTGGTGATGTTCAGCGAGCATATGTTATTGCTGCTGGGCTTCAGAGGGACGTTACTCAGCTGTGACACCTGTTCAAAAAAGGTCCTCGACAAGTATGTGCTGATGTCTACGACCAGGGTTGGTCAGATGCTCCAACAAGGTTGACAGAGTTCGAGGAGCTTTCTTTTATCAGGGGGTGGCTAAGTTCCTTGAAGGAGATGCAATTCTTGAGGAACTCGATGCTCTGGTATCGCCATGAAATGTCTCCCTCTACTCTGATGCCTAATCCCTTCCAGAGGGATGATCGATGGATCCCCATCGACGACATCCCTCGACAATTGTTGGAGGCGGATGCGAACAAGGTTATAGAAGATTTATCTCCTGCTCCTGATAATGGGCGAAGAGCTCGAGTGGCTGATTATCTCGCTCAGAGGCCTCCCCTTATTTAGATTTTGTCAGTTGTTTTTACTTGTATTTTTGATAATGTAAATGCTTTGGGATAGTTTACCGACTAAGCATGTATCACCATTGTTGTAAATATGACTCATTAATAAAAAGTTTGTGTTTTGGGCAATTTTGCCGACTAAACGTGTGCACCATATTCTTCATATTCGTGTTGTTTTATAATCTTTTAAGTTTGTTTTGTCATGCAAGTGTCCTCCCAGTCCAGTATAATACCGAGATACCATTGTGCACCACTTTACCTTTTAGGTTATGTCGTCACACTCCCTTAAACCTAAGTGGGGCAATTGGAGAGGACACGCCTGGTGTTGGATTCTCTATTCGATCAGGGTTTTGCTTAACCGAAGTAGGTTTGATGAACAATATAAAATTTGGTCATATTGCCTAAGGATCCCCTATAGGGCTTCATATATTGCCAAGGGCAATGCTAAGAGGTCCTTCGTGTTTCATAATGATGACTTGAGGAGGGATATTGCCCTGCTATAGTGTAGTGGTCAATGTGCCTATTATTTGGAAAAGATGTGCGATAAATGCAGCTGTTACTCATCAGAATGTAACCAATTAAATAACTTTCATTAATGATAAGGGAAATGATCTTCTAGCTTCATAATAAAAGAATAATAGAAAAAGATCTAAAAATAGAATCTCTTAAGATTGGATGCGTTCCATGCTCATGGTATTTCTCTGCCTTCCATCGTTTCCAAGTGATAGGCGCCCTATAGGTCGTCTCTGGTTACTTTAAAGGGTCCTTCCCAGTTGGGGCCTAGCTTGCCGTCTGATGGTTTTACTGCACTGCCCAGGACTTTCCTTAGAACATAGTCCCTAATTTGGAATGCCCTCGGGTTAACCCTTTTGTTGTAATGCCTCACGAGCTATTGCTAGTAGCTCGCTAGTTTCACTAGGGCTAGCTCCCGGTGCTCGTCGGCTAGGTCGAGCTCAGCGAGCAATGATACATCATTATGGCCTTGGTCGACAAGGTTGGACCTCATTGTCGGCAAACCTACTTCGAGTGGGATGACCGCTTCCATGCCATATGTCAGCGAAAATGGGGTTTCTCCTGTTGCTCACCGAGGAGTGGTTCGATATGCCCATAGGATGTGAGGTAGTTCATTTACCCACGCGCCTTTGGCTCGCTCCAATCGCTTCTTTAATCCATCGATAACAGTTTTGTTGGAAGCCTCAGCTTGGCCATTGCTCTAGGGGTAGGCTACCGAACTGAAGTGGTGTCTGATACTGTGTTCGATACAGAAGTTCTGAAAGGAGCCACTTTCAAACTGTGTTCCATTGTCGGTGATGATGGGGATTCTAAAATGAGTGATTATATTCCTCCATATGAACCTTATCATTTCAGAGTCTCGGATGTTCGCCAGGGGTTCTGCCTCGATCCATTTGGTGAAGTAGTCAGTCACAACTAACAGATATTTCTGATTGCCAACAGTGGTAGGCAGTGGGCCTACGATGTCCATTCCCCATTGGGCTAATGGCCATGGGTTAGACATGGACTTTAGGTCGCTGGTGGGTTGGTGGACCATAGGAGTGTGGAGTTGGCATTTCAGGCATTTGCGGACATACACTGCAGAGTCCTTTTGCATATATGGCCACTAATATCCTTCCTTCATTGCTCAAATGGCTAGAGACCTTCCTCCGGTGTGGCTTCCAAAGATTCCTTCGTGAAGCTCATGTAGCACTTGCTCGACATCCCCTGGGTGGACGCATCGAAGATAGGGACCCGAGAAGGACTTCTTATACAAGTTGCCTTCTGGGGATAAGTGAATGCGAGCAGCTTTGACTCTTATCTGGTGGGGGGTCTTCTTGTCATTCGGGATCGTGCCATCCTTTAAATATTCTCTTAAGGGGTCCATCCTGCTGGGGGCTGACCCCACCTAGAGTACCTGTTCCATGCTTGGTGGATTGCTGTTGATGCTCAGGCCAGTGAGGAAATCGATGGGGATGACTCTTTTTAGGTCGGAGTCAACTGCCGAACTAAGGGCTGCTAAGGCATCAGCATGACTGTTTTGCCCCTTGAAAAACTGCTGGACGTTGATCTCTTCAAAGCTTGACATCAGTTTTTTAACTAAGGCGAGGTAGGCTGCCATTCTTTCATTCTTTGCATTGTAATATCCACTTATCTGATTGGAGACCAGTTGGGAATCGCCGAACACCTGTAAATTTTTTGCTACCTAAGTATGCGCCTTTTGGAGGCTGACTATTAGGGCTTCATACTCTGCTTCGTTGTTGGAGGCTTCAAATCCAAGCCTGATTCCTTGTTCAAGGATTGTGTTCTCTGGGGTAACGAGGACAATGCCTACCCCTGCCCCCTTTGAGGTGGAGGCTCCATCAACAAACAATTTCCAGGTTTCCTATTTTGCTGGGTTCTCCTTTTGCCTTGTTGTTTGAGGTTGGTCGGACGGTTCTTCGCCCGTGAATTCGGCTATAAAATCAGCAAGAATCTGACCCTTGATAGCTATCCTTGGTTGAAATTGGATGTCAAATTGATCGATCTCGAGTGACCACTTAGACAGTCTGCCCGACAAATCCGCTTACCTTAGGACTGCCTTAAGGGGATGCGATGTAAGGACGATGATAGTATGAGCTTCGAAATAATGCTTTAGCTTCCTCGAGGCTATTACTAGCACAAAGGTGAGCTTCTCCAATGGTAGGTACCTTTGCTCGGTGTCCAGTAAGGTCTTGCTCGTGTAATAAATGGGGTGCTGGATTCCCGTAAACTCGCATATTAGCGCAGAGCTGACAGTGTGATTGGACACGGAGAGGTACAGGTACAAAGAATCTGTCTGCTGTGGTATGATGAGAAGTGGTGGAGAGCTTAAGTAAGACTTGAGCTCGACCAATGCTCGTGAGAAATCTGGGCTCCACTCTATCATTTTGCACCCCTTTAGAAGCTGGAAAAAAGGCTTGCACTTCTCGGAGGATTTGGAGATGAAGTGATTTAAGGCAGCGAGCATACCAGTGAGCTTCTGTATGTCCCGGATTGTGTGAGGGATTTGTACCCTGTTGATTGCATCGATCTGGTATGGGTTTGCCTCTATGCCTCTCTTATTGACCAAGTACCCAAGAAATTATCCTGACTGGACACCAAAGGAACACTTGCTCGCGTTAAGCTTCATTCGGTATTTCCTGAGGATTTCGAAGGTGTTTGACAGGTCAAAGAGGTGATTTTCCTTCTTCTTACTCTTAACGATCATGTCGTCGATGTAGACCTCCATGGTGTCTCCCATCTGACCTTTGAACATTTTGGTGACTAGCCGTTGATAGGTTGCCCCTACATTCTTGAGCCCGAAGGGCATGACCGTGTAGCAGTATAACCCAACTGTTGTGATGAATAACATTTTGTCTTGGTCGGGGGCATATAGGGGGATCTGGTGATACCCTAAGTATGCGTCCAGAAAACTCATTCGCTCATGAGCTCCGGTGGCGTCTACTAGTTGGTCTATCTTTGGTAGGGGGAAACTATCTTTAGGGCATGCTTTATTGAGGTCAATGAAGTCGATGCAAACTCTCCACTTCCCATTGCTCTTCGAAACTACTACTGGGTTGGATAGCCATTTGGGGAATTGTACCTCCCTTGTGGATCCTGCATCCATTAGTTTTTCCACTTCTTTTTCAACCGCTTTAGCCTTCTTGGGTGTAGTTCACCGTGCCTTCTGTGTGATTAGCTTGAATGTGGGGTCGACGTGCAGCTGATGACAGACCATACTGGGATCAATTCCAGGCAGCTCGTATGGTTCCCATGCGAAAACATCTACGTTACGCCTCAGCAAGGTTGCCAACTCCTTCTGTTATTGGTCGGTGAGAGATGCTCCAATCAAGAAGAATCTGTTACTGTCACCTTCCCTAGCCGTCACTTCTACCAGGTCTTCGACGACCCGTTCGGAGGGGAGGAGTTTGGTCTCCTCTACTCGAGGTCTTTCGTACTTTAATTGCTATTTAAAAGGTGTTAGACCTTCTTTAATCTTCTCGCTGGGCTACTCGGCCCTCTTTTTTAGCTTCGGTCAGATGGATGCTATCAAGCACCTTCTTGCCATTGCATGATCACCGTGGATTTCCATTACTCCACGTTCAGTTACGTACTTGAGTTTCTGATGGTAGGTTGAGGAGACTGCCTTCATCGCATGAAGCCATCCCCCACCGAGAATGGCCTGGTATGGCGAGTCGATGTCAACTACAAAAAACTCAATCATCTTGAAGACGTTTCCATCATGCACTGGTAGTACAATCTTTCCCAGGGGCATATTCATTTTTCCAGCGAAGCCAACCAAAGGTACAGTAGCCTTTAGGTCGACGATGCTTAACTTCAATTTTCTGAATAGATCGAGATACATTACTTCGGACGAGCTACCTTAATCGACGAACAGCTTGTCGACGTCAAAATTGGCTATCCTGAGTGTAATGAGCAGAGCATCATGATGTGGGGTTCTCACTCCCACCAGATCTTCATCTGTGAAGACAATATGCTTGTTATAGTTGATGTCATCTGCTCATCGACGTTTTCCTGACCGTGACTTTGCTGGATCGATCTGAAAAGCCTGCATTACTGCTGTAAGTTTCTTCATCTCCATTAGAGTTGAATTTCCTTGTATCTGCCTGGCATCAGATGCCCCATGAATTACCGTGAACTCGTGTCCAGCGTCATCTTATAGCACGTTGTCAGGTCTCGCCTCTTTATTGGCAGCCACTTTCTCTGCCCTTTTCTCTACAAACTCGTTCAAATGCCCAGACTGGGCCAGCTCCTCGAGGTGAGACTTAAGATCTTTGAAATGCTTAGTCTTATGTCCTCCCTCTTTGTGAAAAGAGCATCTTAGAGCATTGTTCCTCTTCGAGGGATCTCCTCCCATCTTCCTGGGCCACTTGATGAATGGCTCGTCTTTGATCTTCGTGAGAATTTTGTAAATTGGTTCTTTAAAGACGGTGTTAACCTCCTGGAACGCTTTCGACGCATCGTTGTTCCCTCCGTTCTTGGAGCCATTTTTTCCCCCGTTCTTTCCTCCTTTCTTTTAGTTCTCAGCTTTGTCACTTCCCTTGGTGGTGAGTTTAGCTCGACCATTTTCTCCTGTATTGAGGCGGGTGACATCCTCCACTTTAACTTACTTTTCGATGCGAGCCATTAGGTCGTCAATAGTCATAGCTTCCTTCTTTGTCAGGGACTGGTATAGAAGGGAGGAGCTAGGTAGCCCAATTTTGAAAGAGGCCACTGCCACTTGTTCCGAGCAATCTTTGACCTCGTTGAATAACTCCCAGTACCTCTTCGCATAGTCTCAGAGTGTTTCTTGAGGCGTTTTCTTCATTGTCAGTAAAGCATCCATCCTTTTGGGATGGGAGCTGCTAGTGATGAACTGGGCCGTAAAGAGCTCGGCCAGGGATTTAAAACTTCTGATGGACCGGTGGGGGAGTCTTTCGAACCATTTTTGCGCCACATCATGCAGGCTCGAGGGGAAATGCGGCACATCAGTGCATCTCAGTGATTCCAGAGGGTCATGGCATGTCGGTATTGCCTGACGTGATCGATGGGATCAGTCTTACCATCATAAATCTTGAACCATGGAATTGCAAATTTCTTGGGGGCTTCTTCTTCTTCTTCTTCTTCTTCTTCTTCTTCGATTTCCCTCATAAAGGGTGACTTCATCTGGGTTTTGAGAGCTCTCCTTGCGAGTTCTCTGGTTGATCTGGCACCGTGGTGGGCAGGATGTTAGTTTATTTCCCTACGGACCAGACTTCGTATGTTTTCGTCACTGCTAACAGGGATCTGGTAACAACGAGCTCTTCGCAGCTGCTCACGGAGGTCGTCGTGTGATTCATCTCCCTTGACCTTTTGAGATCCTCGCCTATGGCTCCTTCCTTGGCTGCGAGACTTTATCGCCTGAGGGCTAGGAGTGCGGTATGGACATCTCCTGTTATCAGGACAAAGCTCCCTCTCCAGTCTCTCCACTCTTCTTTTCAGGCGAGCATTCTCAGCCTCGTACCTGCCAGAAGACTCCCTCTGCTCTTGGAGCCTTGCCTCGTATGCATCAATCAGTTTGGATATCTGTGTGGACCTCGCTGGCCCTTGGCTTTCTTATGAGGCTGGCCTTTCCAAGCGAGCCATTTGATCTGAACGTCGAATTTCGAACCTAATCCTGCGAGGAACAGGTGGTTCTTGGATATCTCCTGCCTGGGGGGCATTGCTACTGTGACCAGACATCTTAAATTCCTTCCTTGGTGTGGGATCTTCTCAGGGAAAGATGAACGTTTTCCACAGACGGCGCCAATTGTGGTGATAATTATTATGTAACACAAATAGATAGGAGAAAGGCAATCACCAAGTAGGAAAAAGGAATGTAAAATGACAATCACACAACAAAGGATATACGTGGTTCAGCAAAGAAGTGCCTACATCCACGGTGGTGCAGTTGGTTTTATTTTTATATACTCCGGGGAATTATTACAGAGAATACGACATGTCCTTTTACCCCCGGACCTAGGGTTTAATATATACATGTACATCTAGGTGAGTGGGGGTGATGGGTTCCCCCACATCTTCCATCTCTCCTATAACTTCCCTTCAGGTGAATGTGGGAAGAGACCGGATCAAAATAAGAGGTGGGGGGCCTGGACTTTGGGCCGTCAGAACTGGGCTACTCATCCAGGCCCATGGTCTTAATTCTGGGTACCCACAAACTGGAAGGTCTTTTGCTTAGTGATTATGATCATTGGCTCAACCTCCACCCATTTGGAGAAATAATCAATTGCTACTATTAAGAACAGATAGTTGTTTACAGCTCTTGGTAAAGGTCCTACCAAGTCAATTCCCCATATTGTAAATGGCCAAGGGAAGCTGATGGAAGTAAGAGGTTAGTGTGGCTGATGAGGGATGGTGGAGAATCTCTCACATCTATCACACTTCTTCACATACACAGCTGGATCTTTGGCCAAGGTCGACCACTAGTACGCCTGACTGATTATCCTCTTAGACAATGGCCTTCCTCCTATGTGACTTGAACTAGAGCCCTCATGAACGTCATACAAGATGCGTGGAACCTCTTAAGGGTGGACATATCAGAGGAGAGGTAGTAGGAACCCCTTTTTATTTAAGACATCCCCTACATTTTAGAATTTGGTAGCTCTGAACCTTAGCTTTATCCTTTCAAATTTTGATTCTAGAAGCTCTCCTCTCTGATGTATCTGATAAGAGGGTCCATCCATGAGACTTTCCTACTTAGGTTTAGGCAAGGTCTAGCAACCTCTTCCTCTTCGATGGTCGGTTTGAGAAGAATCTCAACTGGTACTGTTCTCCTTAGGTACCAGACACAATCTCATCAACTACCCTATAAGGAACATGCCAATTAGGATGGAGCTTATTTGCTTTTGGCCACGTTTTCTTTAGGACTAGGTATCCCACTGCTATAGGCCTTGACTTCACCCTTTGATTGTAGAATCTCACAGTTCTCTGTTGATAGGCTGACTGTCTTATCTATGCATCCTCTCTTCTTTCTTCAATTATATCAAGATCAAGTCTTCTTTCCTCCCCATTCTTCTGAGGGTCATATGTCTAAATTCTATGAGTAGTAAGTCCTAACTCTGTTGGGATTACAACCTCTCAGCCATGAGCTAACATAAATGGAGTTTCCCCGGTTAGTGTCCTCGCTGTCGTCCTGGAGGCCCAAAGCACTGTATATGCCTCCTCTATCCATCTTCCTTTGGCCTCTTCTAACATCTTTTTTATCCCATCAAGGATTGTTCGATTTGTGACACTTTTCCTGGGGTCGGCCAGGAGACGAGAAGAACTGCTTGATCCCCACTCTTTCGCAGTATTTTTCCAAGGGTATGTTCTTGAATTGTGTTCCATTGTCTGAGATGAGGGTGTTTTGAAGACCATACGTGCATATGATGTTCTTCCAGATGAACTGGAAGGTCTTCTGCTCAGTGATTGTGATCATTAGCTCAGCTTCTACCCATTTGAAGAAATAATCAATTGCCACTATTAAGAACTGATAGTTATTTACATCTCTTGGCAAGGGTCCTACCAAATTAATGCCCCATATTGAAAATGTTCAAGGGGATATGATTGAAGTCATAGGTTGGTGAGGTTCATGAGGGATGGTGAAAAACCTTTGGCACTTGTCACACTTCTTCACATACGCGACTGCATCTTTGGCCAAGGTCGACCACTAGTACCCCTGAGTGATTATCCTCTTAGCCAACGGCCTTCCCCCTACGTAACTGGAACAAGAGCCCTCATGCACATCATAAAAGATGCGTGTAACCTCGGAAGGGTGGACACATCTGAGGAGAGGGATCATGAATCCCCTTTTTATACAAGATATCTCCTATAATTGAGAATTTAGAAACTCTGAACCTCAGCTTGCTCCTTTTTAACTTCGATTTTGGCAGTTCTCCTCTCTGATGTATCTGATAAGAGGGTCCATCCATGAGACTTCCCTACTTAGGTTTAGGCAAGGTCTAGCAACCTCTTCTTCTTTGATGGTCGGTTTGAGCAGAATCTCAACTGCTACTGTTCTCCTTATGTCTATCCTTATTACGCAGGCCAACTTTACGAGTACATCAACTCCGTTGTTGTCTAGACGAGGTATCCTATTAAACTTAACTTCTTTGAAACTCTCTATCATCGTTATCACCCTCTTCAGGTATCTATCCATCCTTTTGTCTTTAGCCTCATACAACCCCAGGATTTGGTTCACAACTAACCTTGAGTCACTATGGACTAGGAGTTGTCTGACATTGAGGGCTTTTGCCAAAGAGAGACCTTCTATCAATGCCTCATACTCTAACTCATTATATGAAGCTTTGAAGCTGAACCTCAGCGCATATTCAATATATGTTCCATTTGGTGCAGACATTATCAGCCCTGCTCCACTTCCACTTTCACAGGATGACCCATCAACGAAGAGGTTCCGAGTAGTTTCATTAGAGGAGAAGTGTCCCTCTGATAGGGTCCCTTGCTTGAAGAGGTATCTCTCTTCCTTATTTTCAACTTCTCTTTATCTGGCTTTTCTTGACTCAACCCCATCTGAATTAAGGAAGACGTTTCTATCTTGTTCATTTGCATCCCCATGACTCTCCTCAACATAGGGCTCTTCCCAGGTAAGCTCGATTACAAAGTTTGTGAGTACCTATCCCAAGATGGAAACCTTGGGTTGATAAACAATATTTTATTCCCCCAACTCGATTGCCCAAGTCATTAGCCTACCTCAATTCTCAGGCTTATGAAGGACCTGTGTGAGTGGGGAATTAGTGAGGACGACCATAGAGTGGGCTTAAAAATATGGCTTCATTTTCCTAGAAGCATGTATCAAAGCATAGTCTAACTTTTTAATCCGAGCGTACTTCTGCTCAAACCCTTGGAGTGCCTTGCTATTAAAGTACACTGGTCTCTGCACTCCATCCTCTTCTCTTACTATCACAGCACTGATGGCTAACTCTGAGATTTCTAAGTAAACATATAGCTTCTCACCTTGAACTGGTCGGGATAGTAGTAGGGGAGAACCTTGGTAGGCATTTAGCTCTCTAAAAGCAATGTCACATTCATCATTCCATCTGAAGGCCTTTCTAAGAACTTTGAAAAAAGTAAGACACTTATCTGTGGCTCTTGAGATGAACATGTTAAGTGAAACAACTCTCTCGGTTAGCCTCTGAACGTCTTTGATAGTTATGGGTGTCTTCATTTCCAGCCAAGCCTTGATCTTCTTTGGGTTAGCCTCTATTACCCTTTGGTTGACGATGAATCCCAAAAACTTTCCTGCTCATACCCCAAAGACACATTTGGCCGGGTTGAGCTTCATTTTGTATTTGTTTATGTTGTCAAAAGTTCTTTCAAGGTCGACCACATGAGTGTCGAACTTCAAACTCTTCGTCAGCATGTCATCGACATAAACTTCCATGGATTTGCCTGTCTGATCTTCGAACATCTTATTTACAAGACGTTATTAAGTAGCCCCTGCATTTTTTAGGCCAAAGGGCATGACCTTATAGTAATATGTCCCCTTATCTGTAATGAAGGCTGTCTTCTTTGAGTTTGTCAAGTTCAAGAAGATCTGATTATACCCGGAATACGCATCCATGAAGCTCATGAGTTCATGTCCTGCTGTGGCATCCACCATCTAATCAATACGAGGCATGGGAAACTGTCTTTTGGGCAAGATTTGTTTAAATCAGTGCAATCTACACACATCCTCCATTTCCCATTAACTTTGGGCATAATGACAGCATTAGACAACCACTCAGGGTATATGACCTCTCAGATGAACTTGGCATCTTTAATATTTTTAACCTCGTCTATGATGACATCATACATTTCCCTTGAGTATACTCTTTTTCTCTGCTTGATGGGCTTGGCATCTTCTACAACATTGATTTTATGGCACATAATCTTAGGATCAATACCCGGTATGTCTTCATAGCTCTAAGAAAAAAATACTTTGTCTCTTCCTTAATAGATTTACTAGTTCCTCCTTGATATCAGGTGTAGACACCCCATTCTGTTACCCCCTAACTCTCCTTAGGTCCCTAGTACCTCACTTCATCATCATAAACCCAGGTCATGTCCTGAGTACTGACTTGGAGACCATCGGGCACTCCTCGTCTCAGTTTGACCCAAAAGTCAAACTCTTCATCTCGACTGAGACTAAATGAATCTTCGAAGGGAACTGAATACCCTTTCTAACAGTCTTCCCCATGCGTGATTCCGACTTACCATGCTGACGAACGATTCGTTTGCGTCCAAAACCTGACCTAGAGGCCACTGGGCGCTCCCGAGCTCTATTTGACCTATGTCAACTCTTCAGCTCAACCTAGGCTGAATGAATCTTTGAAGGGCAGTGAATACCCTTTCCAACGGTCCATCCCGTGCGCGATTCCGACTTTCCATGCGGACGAATGATCTGTTTGACTCTGAGAGGTCACCGAATTCTTCTCGAGACTATTTGACCAAAGTCAACTCCCCAAACCGGGTCAAACCCTTTGGAATGTTGAAGTACATCTCCTAAAATTTCCAACGGTCTGCCCTGTGCACGATTCGGACTTACCATGCGAACGAACGATTCGTTTGCGTCCGAACGATTCCCCGTCCAATAGACCGACAAATGCTTCCGAGCCATATTTGACCCGAAGTCAACTCCCAAATCCGAGAGCGATCCAAAGGACTTTGAAAGGTCTCTGAATTACCTTTCCAACGGTATGACCTGTGTATAATTCTGACCAACGGTTTGCCCTCGACGACCGATTTTTCAAAAAAGTCTGAAGCGCACTGCCAAATGGCAGGTTCCAGACCCTGTCGATAGGCAGGAACATGTCTATGACGATCGGCACTCACCTGGGCCTATAAAAGGAGGCCTTCACCTCATTTGTAAGGGATCCCAGATCTGATAAAAATCTCTCTGAACAAATCCCAGAAACCTCTCTCGAAGGCAGCGTGATTTCAACTTCCAAATCCCTTTTTTACTTCCACTTTTCATCATCCTTTTCATCAAACTTGGTGAATTAGCCACTCTCCATCATCATCCAAGAAAAAAGGGCTGCTCTCCAACATTCAAGATCAAGATCAAGATCTTCAAGAAGGTCCAACTTTCTCAAACTCTCTCTTAAATTCTCTTAAATTCCCAATAACTTATTTTCTTATTTAACACTTTTATTATCTCATCTCACACATCCCAATATACTTTTTATTTAGTATTATTGTACATCTTTTATTTTCATAAAACCCAAAAAACAAGAAAAAGAGGGTTTGCTCATAAATTCCAAGTAGGGATTCTCACACTTTTTCCACACTTTTCTCACAATCAAAACACTTTTTCTACACACACACACACGTAAAAATAAAAAATTCCCCATTTGGATTTATGGGATAAACCCCACCCTTCATTTTGTATGCGAACTACATGGACTTTGATGCCTTTATAGGCTACGTAGGCGTCTCGGGGTAAAACCCGAGACTCGAGTCCTTTTTCTCACTTTTCTCTCATTTTCTATCTTCTCTAAATCCATTTTCCTTATATTCTATATACTTGACCTCAATAACGTATTGCTCCATATGCGTCATCGTTCCATTATAACGGTCAACGTAGGGGTAATCGGGTAAATCTTATTTTTCTAATACTATTCTTATATCTTCCTACAGACGACTCGCTTTATCTTTCCTATAATAGAAGTCGAGGATTCCTACCTCCATTATACATATATACACACGCACACATATCACGGGGGGAAATAAAAGGAAAATAACAAATATTCATGAGATACCGAAAGGGAGAAATGGGTGCCTAACACCTTCCCATTTCGTAACTAAGCCTCCGAACCCTTATCGAATCATCTTGGTTTCGCACGCACCAGTATGTCGTTGGATGCCATCCTTCGGGGTGGATTCCCCTTTTTCTTTTGTCTGTTTTGAGTAAAATAGACTGGCGACTCTGAATCTCTCTACATTTTTGCACCACATCTCAAACGATGCTGGCCAAAGCGCTCCTGGGAGGGACACGTGGGACCCGAAGGATCCTTTCCTCCACGCGCCCGCTCGCATGGCGAGGATCGAGGATGGCCACATTAGGTCTTAGGGCTTTATCGACTTGAATGGTTTTTTCCGGCTAGTCCTCATTGAGGGCAATGGATTCTACCTCCTCCGTGACCTCTCCCTTTTTTAGCTTTGTTTGATCCCTAGGATCAAGTGTGTCGATGTTGTATGTGGTTGTTGCCCTCTTATGAGCCTCTTTCTCTTCTACAGATTTGAAGTAGCATTCACTCGCCGATGTTTGGTCACCTTGCACTTCCCCTACTCCATAAGCAGTCGGGAATTTTTGCATTTGGTGGACCGTTGAAGGCACGACCTCAAATTCATTGAGGGCTACTCGTCTTATGATGAGGTTATAAGATGAGAAGATGTTTTCATCCATCACAAAGAAATTGATTTTTCTAGTCAACCTCTTAGGCCATTCATCCCCCACTCTAACATCCATTTTATACATACCCAATGGATGAACCTTTTCACCGCTGAATCCAATTAAGGGATGATGATAAGGGACAAGACTAGCTCTGTTGAGGCCCAGGCTCTTAAAACAGGGCCAAAACATAACGTCTATAGAACTACCCCCATTAACGAGGATCCTCTGAACTTCACACCCATGCACCCTTGTGGTGATGACTAAAGGGTCATCATGGGGAGCTAAGATACCCATGAAGTCATTTCATGAGAAGCCGACCATGAGGGTGTCCATATCTACCTTTTTTCTCTTCTCGTTCTTAACCTCCGTAGATGCCAAGTTCACAATCCCTACTTCAGTCACTGCTTTAGACTCTGCCACATGAGCCTTGTGATCAACTACATCTAAGCCACCCCCTTCTAGTCCCCTACAAATAGTGTTCACACCGAAAGAGATCATACCGACCCTCTTCACTGGGGTATTATCATCTTTTAGTGGGAGGTCAGGGTCATCATCATCATTATCATCTGAGTCATCAGCTCTTCTGGTAGGGACATTATCCTGACATTTCATTTCTTTTCTTTTTAGGGTCGTCTCTTCCCCCCTTAGAAGCTCTACCATCCACATACTTTCTGAGCTTTCCAGACTTTAACATGCTCTCAATCTCGTCCTTCAGGGCGAAACACTTGTAAGTCATATGGTCTTGATCTTGGTGGAACTCGCACCATATATTCTTATTTCTCTTATGTGGAGGAGCCTTCAACTTCTCTGACCATCTCAGGGATTTATCATTCTTTATTTCATTGATGATATGTTCACAAATCATAGTTAAAGGAGTGTAGTGTGCAAACTTATCATCTGCAGTTCTCTTCTTTCCATCCTTCTTCCTTTGAAACTTCCCACTACTACTTCCATTCTCATCCTCATACTTCGCAGGCATTGATTTTTCTATGTTCATGACCTTTCCAGCTATTGCTAACAGCTCGTCCATAGACTTAGGAGGGTTTTTAGCAAGCTTCCAAAGTAGTTTTCCTTTCTGAAGTACTCTAATAAGGGCTGCCATGGTTGTGCTCTCTTCATAATCTTATACCTCCAATTTTTCCTTGTATAACCTCGCGATGTAGTCTCTAAGGCTTTCGTTCTTCCCTTACTTTACATAATGCAAGTGAGTCATCTTCTTTTGAGGTCTTTCCCTAAAACAGAAGTTATGAATAAATCGTTCGGCCAGACCTTTAAAATTTTCAACTGAATTTTTAGGAAGAGACGTGAACCAGATATGTGTAGCCCCAGTCAAAGTTCTTGAGAAATATTGGCACCTAATCTCATAAGAGATTGAATAAATGTATGCTTCAGATTGATACATTTTAATATAATGGATTGGGTTAGTACTACCATCATACTTGGGAGACTCCACCGAAGGTTTAAATTTTGCAGGGGTTGGAAAGTTAACAATCCTTGCCACAAATGGTGAGCCCTATGAGTTGCCCCTCTATAATGAGTCTCGACTTTTTATGAGGTTTCCTATCTTCTCTTATAATCTCTGAATATAGTCATTTTAGGGTTTAGCAACGTCGGCTTGGACGAGGTTGTCCCTAGCCACTTCTAAAGGGTGAACTGAGGGTTCCCCAATTACCACGCAATGTCAGCTATTGACCTCCCCCTGACCACAGTCTCGGCCATGTGGGGGTCATCCATGATGAGGACGAAGATCACCACCTTCCCTTTGTGATCCAGCTATACTTCTTGACCTGGATACGCTCTGCCTCAGATCATTAACTGGGGCGAGCCTTTCAAAGGTCGACCCTCTACTTAAGCGATCAAAAGCTGACCCTCTCTGTCCTACATCACCATCTCATCTTTCACACTAACCTCGGTTCTTCTGTACAGAATGTACAGTGTCGTTTGAGACCTCATACAACTCCAAATAGTCTGTCGGGGCATCTTCTGCCTCAATGTCATTGTACCTATCCTAAGGGCAAAGGTTTCCTTTCCTTCCCAGGCGTAAATGCCTAAGGTCAGAAACATCCCTCCTCCGTTGAGGTGTAGGTTGGTCCTTTAGTGTTGCCTAGGTTGGTCCCTAGCCTCATGCTATGGCTGAGCAGTCGGTTGAGTAATCATCTCTGGTGATACCCCAGGTGGTCTCATTATGTTTTGGCTTAGCCGGGGAAATTTCTCCTGCATCATTTGCTGAGTTATAGCCAAGGACTTCAAGGCTTCTACCACCTCATCCATCTCAGACTGGGGTGGTGCCTAGCTAGAACAGGGTCCTCCAGCACCAGATGGTGGAGGAGGTGGTGGTAACTCCGGTGTCATATGCTTGAGGTTTTTATGAGAGGACTATAGTGATTGGAAACCTTAAGGGACCTCTCTCAATGGTGAAACATCTCCACGCGAAGGGTGAGTTTTGTTTCACCACTAGAGTCTCCGGTGAGGTTAAGCAGCAAAATAGGAAGAGATGAAACTTCTCATTCCCACAGACGGCGCTAAAATGATGAGGTGTCAGAGGGATTTTATTGACAATGGCTTTGTCAGAGATGTAGCCTTGAGTTTGACTATCAGGCTTCCATTCGTGACACTCAATCTAGATGTTGAAACTTAGGCGACCACAATAACTCTATGGATGTCCTATCACTCTAGTCCTACTACGGTGGTATTAATGGAGATTTGAGTGGCCTAGATGACTTGAAGGAGGGTCGAGCTAGATTTTTATGAGGGAGACCTGTCATGTTATTTATGTGGCTATCTGAGAGACTATGCTTGATGTGCCCCTCCTGAGTACCCTCTATCTGGTGTTTCCAATTTCTTTTCTAGGCCTTTCTTTAGCTTTGGCCTGTCGATGAAGAGATGGGTTAATTGGCTTGTGAATCACGAGGCCTAATGCCTTCGTTAGTCTGTACCGAGGTGTGGGAACTTTCATCCTATTTTATATTTGGGGGACTGTCGGTATGTACGATTGGTGGGTCTTCACCAGACATCTTTTACTTTCCATGGCTGCTTCTATGCCAAGTGGGATGGGAGAAAATGTTCCCCCGCACATAACTAACTTCTTTCCGATTAAAGATTTATCCAAGTCTTTAAGGATGATACTTGGGCCTTATGATAATGTCATTATCTATCTAAATGTCCATCATAATCTGTTGGAGTGGTTGGGTTCATATCAGGGGATTATTTGAAGTGGTTATGAAAATGGGTGGTTGAGAAGATTCTGGTGGAGGAGACTGGGAAAAATTGGCTTGTTATGTTAAAAAATTAGAAAGAGGGTGTTTGGCCTCATCTAAGCTCATTAAGGCCTAGGGTTGCATGGAGCGCATCAGGAGTCAAAACCAGGAGTGGGATTCCAAGGGCCTCCAGGGATAAATAATAATGATGAGACGGTCCCATCTAGTAGTTGAAGATAAGGTTTGAGAAGTTAGTTTAGGTTTTTGTTTGGAAGTTTGTGTTTGGATTTAGATAGTTGTTTGGTAGGTATTTGGATCTTTTATGAAGTTATTAATGGTATGGGTGTTTTTATATTGTATGAGGGTTTAGAAGGGAGTGGTTTGTTTGACTCGCATCGTTGATACTGCATGTAATAACCATATTCTTAATTTTAAATAAAAGGAAGGTGATTTTGACATATTTTGTTATGTCTTTGATGAATTTCGTATTCGAACTATTTATACCAATCATTAGGGTATACATAATCCTTTTTTTTTATGTAAATGATGAGAGAGACCACCGTTCTCGTGGAGAGAAAAGAATATCATTTTTTGAGAAATAAAAGACCACGCCCATGTGTGTTTTATGGGCTGCCTACATATCTCTGTGTGTTTAAAAGTTTGTACGCTTCTTCTTTTTTAAACAAGGGGAGTTTGAGAGGATCAGGTCCAACATAGTCTTGAGTAGACGGGAATGAAGAGATTTTTTTAGAATAGAAGGGAGTGAAAATAATCATGGCACAAAAAGAGTTTGGATTAAGGGTATAACTTTTTGAGATGGTCGAAGTTGACCGAACGCGCTATCTCTTCTCTATCAAGATCTATGAGCATTACAGTGCCACCATACATGATTTTTTTCATAATATAGGGGATACTCCAATTAGATTTGAACTTTCCTCTCGGTTCCCATTTTTTTTTATATTTTCCTTGAGGGAAAGATTTTCTTCTAAGACTCCGCGGTCCTCGATTTTTCGATTGAATGATCGTGCGATATGACGATGGTATCCTTATATATGGTACAAAGCTTTCAACCTTTTATCATCTAGGAGCGAGTGTTCGTCATAGAGGGTTTGATGTTAATCTTCCTCACTGACCTTGATTTCGAGCATAACTCGTAGAGAAAACACTTCTAGTTCGATGGGGAGAACCACCTCTATGACATATACCAGAGAATAGTTAGTGGCCCCAATGGGTATTCTGATGGAGGTATTATATCCCCAGAGGGAATATGAGATCTGGTTGTCCCAGTCTCTACAACTTTTTGTTTTCTTACCGATGATGGTTTTGAGGCTCCTGTTGGTGGCTTCAATAATGCCGTTGGTTTGTGGTCGGTAGGTAGAAGACTTGTGTGTTTGAACTCCATATTTTTTGACTAATTATGTGACCTCAACCTTTAAGTGGAGTCCATTGTATGACACCAACTCGTGGGGAACTCCATAATGGTAGACAATATTCTTTCTAATGAACTTTGCCACTTTCTTCGCATTCAGTATCGCATGCGACTTGGCTTCGACCCATTTTTGAAGTAGTCAATGGAGACCATAATGAATTCGTCCCCATTCAAAGCTTTAGGAGTGACCTTCCCAATGATATTTATGCCCCAGGTAGAGAAGGTCCATGGAGAGGTCATGTTATACAACTCTTGGTAAGGAAAGGGATGGAGGTTGGCAAACTGTTGGCATTTGAGGAATCTCCGAACTTAAGCAGTCCAGTCGTGGACAATAGTGGTCTAGTAGTACCCTTAGCGGATGATTTTCTTCGCAAGTATGTGACCATTAATATGGGCCCCTCATTCCCCACTGTGGATTTTCTACATCATATCTTTAATTCTAGCCCCTACTATATAATGCAAGTGGGTTCCATCAAAGTTTGTCTTAAAAATCTCTTTGTCGCAGATGATGTAATGGGCAACTAGATTGCGAAAGGTTCCACGGTCTTTCTTATCTGCATCTTGGGGATACCTACCATGTTTGACAAGGAGCCAAGTGTCGTAGTAACATAATCCTTCCATTTCTGCATCTTTTTCTATAGTGAGCTTGACGTGCTAGTACTGGGTGGGTGTAGCTTATTTCTGAACTGGAAAGGGGGCCATTGTTATTTCCTCAGGCATGTCTACCATGAAGACCATCATTGCTAGTGTGTCGTCCAGGCTACTCTTTGTGTGAGGAATTTAATGAAAGGTGACATCTTTGAATTGGGAAACAAGATCTTCTTAGTGATCATGGAAGGGTAGGAGCTTCTCATCTTTGACTTTCCATTTCTTGAGAATTTATTAGACAATAAGGGTTGAGTCTACATAGATATCCATGTGTTTTATTCCTTTCTCAATGGAGATCCTGAGTGCAATCCTCATTTTTTGTCATATTATTAGTGCAAAGGAATCCTAACTTAATGGTAATGAGGGTGTGAGAGTCATCAATAGCAATAATGGGGTATCCTAATACCATACCCTTTCTTTCAGTAGCTCCATCGAAGAACATCTACCGATTGAGGTCCTCCTAAGAGGTGTAGAGGATGTTGTCATTTGGAAATTTGTATATCCAAACTTCATCCCCTTCCACTGAATGGTCGGCAAGGTAGTTGAAGACATATCTCCCTTTTATAGCTTTTTGTGTGAAATAAATGATGTTGAACTCGACCAGTAGCATCGTCCAGTGGGCATGCCTATGAACCTGCAATTATTTTGCGTGGATTATCCCATGTCGTTTTATGGAGAAAATTTCAAGTAAACATAATTTAATGTCATTATTGGGGAAAGTCAAATTTTCGACATAAAAAAAACAAGTCATTCCCATTGTAGATCAAAACTTATGAGAGAACGTGTTGTAATGAAAAGGAGTTAAAAAAAATTAGCACAAAGTATCGATGATTTTTCCTCATATCTTTGGAATTTGGTTGTAATATCTTCTGTAAAATGAAAATCTTATGAAGAATATGTTGCATAAGAAATCAATGGTGAAAAAAATGACCCAGTTTCATGGAACATGTTTAGTGGCGATTCTTCCAATTTTTCATTCAATTTTACAAAGGCAAATTAGAACTCAGGGGTTTGGGAGATCATAAAATAATTTAAGAGCTCGGGGGTCCACAATTTTTGTATTCGAACCAAAATTTAGGTTGCAAGAAGATGTTTAAAATTATCTATAGTCACAGTCAATAATTAATCAGAATTTTTACTTTAATCTAAGCCTAGAGGGTCCCTCATAGTTTCTGAATCGGCCATTATGAATGGTGGCTGATGGGAATTGGGTAGGCCATTGTTATTACAGAATTTCTAAACCATTTGGATTAAAAATATGGAGCCATAATTATACAGAAGAAGTTTAAAAATGCTGATATTATTATGCATCACTAGTGACCCTTTGAAGTTGAAAGTATTGTGATCAATCACTGTCATTAGTAACCTTTGAAGTTGAAAAGGGTTGAGATTATTTGCTATTTTTGGTTACCTTCGAAGTTGAAAAATGGTTGAGATTGAAAAGGGGATTTAGGTGGCCTAGGGGTATGTTTACACCATATTTTATCTTTTTCTTATCTCCCGATCACTTTTTGACACATGGCTAGAAATTGTGAGAAGTTGAATGCGATTATATGATGGTGTTTTTTATAGTGGTTATTGAATTAATTTAAATGGAAGTCAAGGGTGGTTTAGGGAAGTTATTATTTGAATTAGAAATTATTGAAAGAAAAATAAAGGTAGTTATTACAGATAATTATCTCCAATTCAAATGGGAGGTTATTTGGAGCCAAATAATTCCTAGAGATTATTTTACCATGGCAATTGCAATTTGGAGGACTGTCAATAAATAGTTGGAGGACATAATTAGAGGAGAACTCTCAAAAAACAAATCTCTTTACGTCACTTTTATTTTTTTTCGTTTACTTTACCAATTTATTTATACTTTTACTAGTCTATTTATTCTTCAAATTAGTTCATAAGATTATACTTAGTTCTTATTTCAATTGCCCTATAATTTTCCATTTAATTTGGATACTTTATTGTGAATTTTTTTTATGATCCTTTCCATGTGAGTTTTTTTCCACTTATTCAATCGTACTTGTTTTTATTTCACTGCAATTTCCTATTTTAAGTTTGTAGTTTACTTTAGTTGTAAATCAAAGAAAAAAAACTTAGCAATTTTCAAAATAGCCTTCTTAAATGAAGCATTTGACCGTAGCACAATCGCTCGATAATTCGTTGTTGAATATAATCCATTTTAGTTGGCAAGACCCATAATCATTGCCTACCACGCTCTCAAAATTCTCTTAAATCATGATACCAAAACAACCATCTTACTAAAAAAATGGTGATTCACAAAAAAGGAATCCATTTAATCAATTAGGGTCGGATCTTGGAACCCAAATGAATATGTGCAACATATACACGAGAATTTCCAATATGTTCAAAAATCATTTCACCACTCTCAGCCGAGCTCGAAATGAGCGATGCTTATTTAATCACAAACAATTAAGCATACATATTGAAAATCATCATCAAGTTAAGGTAGAGAAAATACGAAATGTAAGATATTGATTCATTTGGTGGATGCACCTAACTCAATGCAAATCCTTAAGAGAAGGCTAAAATTGAGAGATGTTTAATCCTCTTTTATAGGAGAAGATGAGCTGACAAATTGACTTAATAACAAAAGAATCACTTTTAATACAAATGGTAAATCAATGGATAAAGTGGTTAATCTCAAGAATAAAGGTGGAGGGTCCCACTACATGTCTTGGAGTATATAGAAGGAGCACTCCAAGCAATGGATCCTACGGTCTTATAAACACCATAACGAACTCAAATGGATATGAATTTATTACATTTGAAATCCATCATAAGCCGAATTGACATAAAATTATGATCAATAGGACGGTCCAAAGAATATCAACTAACCACCCCCACTCCCCACCCAAAAAAAAAATTTGTCAATCGGACAATTATGTAGGAAAATTGAATATTAAATGGAGATATGGAATAGACTAACTAAAATTATTACCTAGGAACCCTGAAAACTTGAATGGGACTCTAAAGAGAATCAATCATAGTAATGTGACATGTATTTAATTTGATTAGACCTTAGGCTCGACAATAATCCCCTTAGAACAAGGAGAATATATTTTTGAATCACAGTAATAATGACATGAGGATTTTTTTCATTACCTCTGTTGAGGTACCTACGTCCACAGTAAAAGTGTCTATCTCATGTATAGGAATATATCCAACATTAGGATATGATTAAGGTTATTTCGAGGATCCGAAATCCTTAAAATAATAAGAGACCTCTTAGGAAGTAAGTCAATGGAATCTCTCGGTACTTCTTAGTTACTTAGGAATGACGATACTGACACAAGGCTGAGTTACCTAAATATAGTGCTTAGAATAAAATGTATGATAAATAATTGGTACTAACTATATTATTAACGCTATGCATATATTTTATATCTAGAAATACATGGAGATACCTTTATCCCGGATCCTTGCACCTCCCCCAAGCATCCTTTATATATCCAACTACTTAGAGCTAGTGTGAAGTTATGCTTGCGGCATGGAATACAGTAGATAGGTGGAGTATTAATGGAAGGATTTAATTGGTAATGGTTTTTTTAGGGAGCATTAAATTCCATTTAATGATCCGGGCCAAAACATATAACCATGAGTCGGGGTTGGTGAAGTAGCACATATACTTTCTCACAAAAATGTCAAATTAAGAAAATAACTTATTCTTGGATTCTTGCTGACATTCCTAACGCATATGTTGGTGGTATGAGTTTGTAGGGGATATCAAATTCATAATAAATTCAATATTACTAATTAACCAAAAAATATAAATGTAGTATGAAAACAAACACAAAGAGTTACATAGTTTGGCAGATCGTCCTCACTATGTCCATGAAAAAGGGGGAGAAATGTATATTAATTAAGAACAGGGAAAGATTATTAGAGTGTTAGGGTTTCTAGCTGAGAATCTAAGGCACCGTGATATCAATACAATTTAATGCCCCCCACAATTTTAGGGTCCCCTTATTTATAAATACAGGGTGCACATAAATCTAGGTCCCCCCTCTTTGATCTTATCCCCAAAGTAGTAGAGTCGTGGTTAAGTTGATTTGTTCATATCTAGCCATGATACTTCTTAATTCTCTTCCATAACTCCCATGGTATTCGACTAAATGCACAAACTCACATTTTAGAGGCCACAAGTCAATTAACGTGGAATAATGGGACAAAGTTCCCTAAAATCGCCCCCAAGATTGGGATGCTAGATTTTTAGGCCAAATTGAACAATTTCTCTATCAGTTATGCAGGTGTCCACACGAGTTTCCTTAAGCATTTCCAGCAAACTGATACATGTCCAATTTTATAAGTGATCCTGGGATTACGCGAGACGTTAGTTGCCTCTCCTAGGCAATGATTTCACGTGTGGCACATGACCCAGGAGAAAATAGAGTAGGCCTCTCTACCCAAGGTAAGTCATCGCTTTTTTTATCTTGGTGGTAGAAGGTGTAATGGTTTGGATATACCTTATACCATTTATTTTTTATTTCAACTTTTAGGTATACTTCTCATATTTTTTTCTATCTAGAATTTTTTGAAAAAAGAGATCCAAATCATATTCTTGTCCATTTATTTTTATTACACTCTCTTACGACGTCCAGGCATTTGAGAAAGTATGAAGTGACCTCAAAGAACAACTTTGAGGCATTTTGTATTATGTACCTTATACCCAACAATGTTCATATCTGAATTTCTCTTGAAGAAGAAGATATTTTTTATATTGATGGCGAAGTCACATATATAATGGTTGTAATAATTTAAGGGGAGCTTGCTTCCACTTTCACCCATTGTTGTTGAAAGTAATACCAATTTATGGATTATTTCCAATCTAAGAAAATGAAAATTTCTTTCGAATTGTTATGGGTACATTTTCCTTCCAGATTATATGGGAAATCAACTACTATTACGACCTAAGGAGTTCTATCGAGTCTAACACCTAACATTTTAAATCCAAGAAAAAACCTCTGAGTCTTGTAATATGGTTGCCCAAATCATAAAAAGACACCGATAAGGATGTCTTAGTGTTTTCTAGGTCACTATATGGGGAATGATACACAAGTATTTCCATACCTACTCAGACAGGATCTTCTGGTATGTAATCCACCATTTTTATGAAGAACTTTATCATTACATTTTTATTCCTCATTATCCTTTTCTTCTTTTATAGATCATTGATACAAAAGAAATCCCATGTACTTTGAGGTTAATTTTCACGACCTTTAGATCATTTGGAATCGTCAAACTCTTAAAGGTGTTAGCCCCTTTTGGAGAACAACTCATATCCTTCTTGGTTACGACCTCACCGCTTCCTCTAGCAAGACTTCATAGCCGTTCCAGAGGTAACTGTCATCGATTACACCGATGTTGGAAATTCTTCAATTCCCACATCCGTCCCATTCCAGGAGAAACAACGAGGGGGAGTTTACCCTGGGGAATCCTCTTCCCCCATCTACTCCGTATTGACCAACTACGATAAGGATCAATATGAGGAGGATGAATGTATTGAGGAGGAGTAAAAATAGAAATATGAGGAGGACAAACTAAGAGAAAAGGTAGACCCTTTATTTAATAGTGTTATCCCCTTTTTATCTTACGAAGAGGTTTGCATCTCAAGCCAACTATAGGAGGAGTTTGAGGATGAAGGATATTTCTAAGTAGACTACTTCTCCTTTACCCCAATTCTAGATAGTCTTGAGGAAATGAAAAATTCTCCTCATCAGATCATTGATCTAGACACTATGTATGCTAATAAAAAATAGGGTAGTCAGGCAAAATAGAGTAGTCAGGGTCCAATAGCTACCAATAAAAGGGTGATCAACCTTAGGGAAAAGGAGGCTCTGATATTAGAGAAGCGGATCGAGAGAGAGATAGAGTCTCATGCCCAACAAGCCAAGTAAAGAAGGATAAATAAATATTCTCATAATTCACCCTCTTCCCCATCAACCATGAATGTTAACCGTCTAGTAGTTATTACTTCACGACAATAGAGTCACCAGCTAACCCCATGCCAACCACATCTAAGGCTAATACCTAGATGATCAAGCTTATAAAGGTAAAATATCCCTTGACAAAAATAAATTTTTCCTACCAAGATATTGACATCGACTACTCGGTCGCCTGATATTCCTTAGAGATTTTAGAGCCTAACCTCGCGATTCTCCCATCATTGATGCCATTCGTCTATCGGCTGATACTGGCATTGAGTTTGTAAGGAGGTTTCCTAGTGGTTCCCCCATGAGTGCCTAAGATGAGGTTGCTAAATATGGCGATGATGATGAAGGTAGTGTACCTCAATAGCTGCAGAGTACGAGAGTACTGTAAATGAGTATGACTTTCTAACCTTCATACACCTTTATTCCATTGATTTCCCCATCATCCCGAGGAAACATTTTAAGGAATAGAGGGCCTTTAATGGCCGAGAGGGTGAAATCTACGCTTATGAGCAGATGTTCAAGTTAGGTTTTCGTCTTCCCATTCACCCAGCTATCAGAGCCATACTCTCTTATATAAACCTTGCCCCTTCCCAACTGTCTCCAATTTCCTGGAGGGTCATGACTGGGGCTATCATCCTCTGGAGGGACGTTCACCACACCGACCTTCCAATTAGGGCTTTTATTAGGTGTTATACTTCCTCATCTGCCAAAAATCAATCAGGCTACTACCACTTCGTAGCCAGGAAATCTAAGAAGAAAATGCTTCTAATTACCCAAACTTATAATTAAAAATGGAAACCTCGATATTTCTTTGTATCAGGAGCTTCGGAGTTTGGCCCAAATGAGGCTGGTGGGACGTTTGATCCACAAACACCTATGAGATGGAGTAAATTCTCCATTTCGGTAAAAGTTGACCACGGTTTAAGCCAGGATAACTATAAGAACATTGAGGACCTTTGTAATCAAGGCGAGAAGGGTCATCACCTCAAATATGAACTTCTGATGACCCTCTATTACCTTTCTTAGATAGGTTTGGGGGTGGCCCTTTAGACGAGCTTCGTAAGTTTCAGTAATTTTCCTTGCAAAGTTATGTCTCGTATTTCATCTGTCTCACTTGCTAACTTCGAGACTAATCTTTTTACAGAGCGACTAAAAGGCATTTCTGATGACTTCTGGGAGATGTCAACCCCCATCCTTACAAAGCTTATGGAAAAACGTAGTGGTAAGAATGTACCCCCTCCTTCCAAAACAAAAAAGAGCGTCGACACTTCTAAGGTCGATGCTATCAAGAAGAGGAAGGCTCCTATCGATCTTGCTCATATGAGGCCAAGCAAGTCTCCTGCTAGGGACCATGCCATCCCCATTTCCATCGATGGGGCATTAGCTACTTATCTATCGTAGCTCAAGATAGGATACAACGTGATCGACCATTTCCTGTAAGCTACCGATGCTATTGGTACCATCAAGACTGAGGAGGATAAACTTTTTCTTCAAGCCTTAGATGTCCCTTTATTGGTCGAGTTTACACTTCATAGGACGATTCAGGTATCAAAATCATTTCTTCTAAGTGTTCTCTATGTCCTTTAGAAATTATTATTCATATGTCTGATCTTAATCTGTAGAGTGTGGTGTCTCTTCACAGTCTAGTTAACTGGACCTTGAAAGGTTGCCCCTTATACAAAAGGGTAAGGATTTTAGGAAAATTGAAGACGATCTGAAGGCTGAGGTGGTGGAGAGGTTGAAAGAGGATCTTAAAGATAGAGAGATGAAGGAAGACCATGACGAAGCTCTAAAGGCAAACGATGATAGTCTTCAATCAAAGGTTAATGATGCTGTCAAGGCTACATTGGACGATGCTTTAGAGACAATCATTAAAGACTAAAAAATCTTTGATGAATTCGTAGGATTTTGTTTTGATTATCTGTAGAGAGGCATCAAAGCGACCATTCGATGGGCGACTATGAAGGAGGGTGAGTCTGGGAGCCTGACTACTGAGGATTTTGTCCATCTTGGCTTTGCCAACCCTCGATTTTCTCGGGCCTTAAAGGAAGTGGAAGAAGGTGGTCCAGTCTAGACTAGTGCCTTGGAGGCCATGGAGATTGAAGATCCAAAAAACCCCTCTTAACTCTAGTAGAGGGGTTTTGGCGGAGAATCTGCCATTCCTTCGTAAGAGACCCCTATTTATGAAGGCATTTCTCCTGTCGGAGAATCTGCCTTTTTGTCGGAGAATTTTCCCCCCGGAGAATTCTCCTTCATAAGATTTTTTCATTTTTTACTTTTTTTACAGCTAAAGTTGTAAAAGTTGTAAAAAAGTACGTTATTTTTAAGATTTTCTGTTTTAGGCCCTATTTTTTATGCTCACCAGACACCCCGCCTATTTTTATTTTCCCTCAGACCTATTGCTTTGACGCCCTTCAAAGCAACCAGTTATCCCCGGAAATTCCGAAGGTTCAGTGATCACTTAAGCAATTGAACCCTAACTGAGAATCCCCTCTTCAACTTGAGGAAGTTTGTTTGAACAACTTCCCTAAATGTGAGACCCCAGAGCTTAAAGAACTCACACCTAAGGTCAGGATCAGTGCTAACGTCAGAGTCTGACCGGAGTAAGCTGTACATTCCAATCAGTTAGGGATGTGAGAGCGAGCCCCCGGCAATTGAGGGGACCTCTGTAACACGCTGTGAGCCCCCGACGATTGAGGGGACATGAAGATGAGGTTTAGGTCATAAACCTTAGCCTTGACCAAACAAATCTAGCTGCTGATGGGTCGGCTCCTGTTGAGGGACAAATCAAGCTCTGAGGGCCTTTTCTGCTCATCATTAATTTTTTATAAAGCTTTTTGTGATCCTTCTTTCTGTGAATTCCTAGTTGTTACTTTTTTGGTTAAGTTGAATGTAAACTCTGCAACATCTTCTTATTATGAGCGTAATGAGATTCCATGTCATTATTTCTATTGCTCTTTTATCAGGTTACCAAATTAATTATGTTAAAGGTCTGAGGTTGCCTAATTAATGATGATTATCCACATAACTTCACTAAATAAATGATGTTAAAGGTCTGAGGTCACCAAATTAATGACGTTTATCCTCATGATCTCACCAAATTAATGATGTTAAAGGTCGGAGGTCACCAAATTAATGATGTTGAAGGTCCGAGGTCACCAAATTAATGATGTTTATCCTCATGATTTCACAAAATTAATGATGCTAGAGGTCCGAGGCCACCAAATTAATGATGTTTATCCTCACAATTTTGACAAATTAATGATGTTAAAGATCTGAAGTGACCAAATTTATGATGTTTATCCTCATAATTTCACCAAATAAATGACCTTAAAGGTTTAAGGTCACCAAATTAATGATGTTTATCCTCATGATTTCACCAAATTAATGATGTTAAAGGTCTGAGGTCACCAAATTAATTATGTTTATCATCATAACTTCGATAATTGAATGATGTTAAATTTCAGAGGTCACCAAATTAATGATGTTTATCCTCATGATTTCATGAAATTAATGATGTTAAAGATCCGAGGTCACCAAATTAATGATGTTTATCCTCATAATTTCACCAAATTAATGATGTTAAAATACATACCCTAGTACAAAGGTGTTGACAAAACACCGATACTTTCTCATTGATATTTACTTCTTCATAATTTGATGCCTGAATTATAAGAAAATAAGATAACTACAACATCATAAGTAATATTTCTTCAAATGATCGGCATTCTAAGGGTTTGAGAAGGGTTCTCCTTCTAGATTCTCCAATCAGTATGTGCCTAGGACGATTTCATCTATTACCTTGTAAGGGCCATGCCAATTTGAATGGAGCTTGTTAGGATTTTTCCATATTTTTTGAAAACTAGGTCTCCCACAACTATCGGCCTCTCTTTCAACCTTTGATTATAAAATTTGGCAGTCCTCTACTGGTAGGCTGTTTGCCTCACCTCGACATCTTCTCTTATCTCTTCAATCAAATCAAGATCAAGTCTTCTCTCTGTTGCATTTCCTTGAGGGTCGTACATCTGAACTCTATGAGTGGGAAGGTCAATGTTTGTAAGGATGACAACCTCTGAACCATAGGCCAATATGAATGGGGTATCCCATGTAGGAGTCTTGACTGTCATCCCGTAGGCCCATAGCACAACATACACTTATTCAATCAATCTCCCCTTTACCTCTTCTAGCTTCTTTTTAATCCCATGAAGGATCATTTGATTTGTTACCTCTATCTACACATTTTCCCAGGGTCAGCCGAGGGAGGAGAAGAATTATTTGACTCCAACTCTTTCACAATATTTCTCCAAAGAGACATTATTAAACTATGTTCCATTATCTGAGATTAGGGTATTTAGGAGGCCATACTTGCAGATGACGTTTTTCCAGCTGAACTGGAATGTCTTCTGTTCTATGATAGTGATTATCAGCTCAACCTCTACCCAATTAGAAAAGTAATCTATCGCTATGATCAAGTACCGATAGTTATTCACATCTCTTGGCAAGGGTCCTACCAAATTAATTCCCCATACTGCAAATGTCCATGGAGATGTGATAGAGGTCAGAGGTTAATGAGGTTGATGGGGAATGGTAACAAACCTTTGACACTTGTCACATTTCTTCACATATGGTGATGCATCTTTTGCCAGGGTCGGCCACCAGTACCCTCGAGTTATGGTCCTTTTGACTAATGAGCTTCCCCCAACATGGCTAGAGCATGAACCCTCATGTATATATTTTAGGATACTCGGTACCTCAAATGGATGAACACATCTGAGCAAAGGGAGCAAAACCCCTTTCTTGTACAAAGTGTCTCATATAACGGAGAATTTGGCAGCTCTGTACCTCAGCTTTTTTCTCTCGACTTTTGATGAGAGGATCTCCACCTCTCTGATGTATTTGATAAGAGGATCCACATATGAAGCTTCCGTGTTTAGAATCAGGCAAGACTTGAATGTGTCATCTCCCTCTTTAATAGATGGTCGAAGAAAGACCTCTATCGACACTGTTCTTCTTATGTCGGTTCTTATAGCTGATACCAACCTCGCGAGTGTGTCGTCTCGATCGTTATCTATCCCAGGTATTCTCTTCATCTTTTGAATCTTTTCAACATCGATCTTACTCTCTTCATATATTTAGTCATTCTCTCGTCCTTGGCCTCATATACTCCCAAGATTTGATTTACCACCAGTCTTGAGTCACTATAGACTAGGAGTTGTCCAATATTAAGAGCTCGGGCTAAAGAAAGCTATGCTACTAAAGATTCGTATTCAGACTCATTATTGGAGGCATTAAAATTAAACCTCAGAGTATACTCTATATCTGTGCCATCTGGTGCTGACACTATTACTCCGACAGCACTTCCATTTTCGCAGGACAACCCATTAACAAAAAGGATCCATATATTATCAGCCTTAGAGACGTTTCCCTTTGTCAGGGATCCTTGTTTGAAGAGATACCTTCCCTATTCATTCTCATCTATATTTCCTCTAATTGTGCTTGTCTCGGCCTCATCTATGGGAGGCCCGAAACTTCTTTTTGGCTGGCTGTCTATAATCTCACATTTTTCTTTTTCAACCTCGGCCTCGTCCGATGTGAACTCGGCTAAAAAGTCAATTAGTGTCTTCCCTTTGACTGCCACCTTTGTCTGGTAGATAATGTCAAATTCTCCTAGCTCAATTGCCCAATCCATTTGTCTCCTTGATTTATCAGGTTTGTGGATAACCTTTCTGAGCGGTGAGTCAGTGAGGACGACCATTGAGTGGGCTTAGAAGTATGGTTTCATCTTTCTAGAAGCATGAATCAAAGCATAATCCAACTTTTCCATCCTAGGATATCTATGTTCAGATCCTTGGAGGGCTTTGTTGTTGAAATACATTGGCTTCTATATCCCTTCCTCTTCTCACACTATAGTAGCGCTAACTGCCGATTCTAAGATGACTAAGTACACATATAAGCTTTCTCCTTATACTGGCCGGGATAGAAGTAAGGGAGAGCTGAGGTAGGACTTAAGATCTTTAAAATCTTTATCACATTCCTCATTCCATTCAAAATCTTTTTTGAGGATTTTAAAAAATGTAAGACATTTGTTAGTAGATCTAGAAAGAAACCTGTTAAAGGCAACCACTTGTCCAGTAAGTCTCTGAATATCTTTGATAGTCTTAGGTGTCTTCATTTCTAGTAAATCTTTTATCTTTTCTGGATTAGCCTCTATTCCCCTTTGGTTGACAATGAAGCCTAAAACTTTCCATCTCCGACCCCAACGATGCATTTGGTAGGGTTGAGCTTCATCCTGCATGTATCCATGGTATCAAAGGTTTTTTCAAGGTCGTCCACATGGGTGTCGACCTTTAGACTCTTCTTCAGCATGTTGTCCACATAAACCTCCATAGACTTTCCAATCGGATCCGCAAACATCTTATTTACCAGATGATGATATGTAGCCCCTACATTCTTTAGTCTGAAAGGAATGACCTTGTAGCAAAAGGTTCCTTTATCTTTAATGAAGGTTGTCTTCTCCGAGTCAGTCGGGTCCATGAAGATTTGCTTGTACCCAGAATATGCATCCATAAATCTCATCAGCTCATGACTTGCAGTGGCGTCAACCATCTGATTAATACGAGGAAGAGGAAAGTTGTGTTTGGGACAAGACTTGTTCAGATTGATGAATTCCACACACATCCTCCACTTCCCATTTGCTTTTGGAACTATAACATCATTGGATAGCCATTGTGGGTATATGAATTCCCTAATGAACTTAGCTTCTTCAAGCTTCTTCACCTCGTCTCTAATAACGTCATACTTTCATGGGAGTAGATTCTTCTCCTCTGCTTAACTGGCTTGGCATCTTCCACCACATTAAGCTTGTAAGACATGATCTTGGGGTTAATACCTGGCATGTCTGCATGACTCCAAGCGAAGATGCGTTGTCTTCTCTTCAGCAATTTAATTAGTTCATCTTTGAATTAAGGCTTTAAGGCTTTTTCGACCTGGACATTTTTTTTGGCTCATCCTCATTGAGGATGATGGATTCTACCTCTTTCACAACCTCCCCCTTTTTGAGCTTTATCTCATCTCTCGAATTAAGAGTGTCAATATTGCAAGTAGTGGTTGCTCTTTTGTGTGCCTCTTCTTCCTCAACAGAGTTGAAGTAGCATTCACGTGCCGATATTTGGTCACCCGTAACTTCCCCTACTCCATAATAAGTCAGGAATTTTATCATCTGATGAACCACTGAAAGCACGGCCTCAAACTCTTTGAGGGCTACTCATCCAAGTATGAGGTTGAATTCTGAGAAGACATTCTCATCCATGACAAAAAAGTTAATTTTTCAAGTTATCCATTTTGTCCACTCATCCCCCATTCTTGTATCCATCTCATACATCCCCACTGGGTGAACTTTCCCTCCGCTGAAGCCGATCAGTGGATGGTGGTAGGGGATGAGCCTTGCCCAGCTAAGCCCCAACGCCTTAAAACAAGGCCAAAACATGACATCTGCTGAGCTTCCCCCATCAACTAAGATTCTCGGCACCTCACATCCATACATTATGGTTGTGATGATGAGAGGGTCGTCATATGGAGCTAGGGTACCCTTAAAATCTAGTCTTGAGAAGCCGACTATTAGGGTATCCATGTCCACCTTCTTCCTCTTTTTTAGACTTCGTATTAAGTGAAGTCGAATACACGACCTCAGACTTTATAACTGCCTTTGCCTCTGCGACATGAGCTTTTCTATCACTATCTCAGAGCCTCCTACCACTAGTCCCCCACAGATCGTACCCACACCAAAAGAGATCATATTCACTCTCATTACTGGGCCATTATCGTCCTTTGGTGGGAGGTCAGGGTCATCATCGTCATCGTCTGAGGGATCATCATGCCTGGTTGGGGCATTTTCTTGGTACTTATCATTCTTTTTCTTTCAACGGTTGTCTAGGCCACTCTTTGAAGCCATAGTATCCACATGCTTCCTTAGGTTCCCGGACTTCAACTTTTTTTTTAATTTTGTCTTTCAAGGAGAAACATTTGTCAGTCAGATGACCGTGGTCTTGGTGGAATTCACACCACAAATTTTTGTTACTCTTATGAAGAGGAGCCTTTAGCTTTTCTGGCCACCTTAAGGACTGGTCGCCCTTGATCTTATTGAGAATGTGTTCACAACTTAAAGTCAACGGAGTGTAGTCTGCAAACTTATCGTCAGCCAGACTTTTCTTCCCATCTTTCTTTTTCTGGAACTTTCTTCCACTTCTGTTTCCTTTCTCATCCTCATACTTAACAACCATTGCTTCCTCAGCATTCATGACCTTCCTAGCTGCTATCAACAACTCGTCCATTGACTTGGGAGGGTCCTCAGCAAAATTCCATAATATTTTTCCCTTTCGGAGACCTCTGATGAGGGCGGTTATAGCTATTCTTTCTTCATAGTCTTCCATTCCAATTTTTCCTCGCTGAACCTCACGATGTAGTATTTTAGACTCTCATTTTTACCTTGCTTGACATAAAGTAGATGGGTCATCTTTTTTTGAGGTCTCACCCCAAAATATAAGTTTTGAATAAATCGCTCGGCCAATATTTTGAAGTTTTCTACAGAATTCTTTAGAACAGATGTGAACCATATATGTGCAGCCCCAGTTAAAGTGCTTGATAAAACTCGACACCTCATCTCATTAGAGATGGAGTAGATATCTGCTACTGACTCGTATATTTCAATATAATGGATAGGTTTGGTGCTTCCATCATACTTAGGAGACACTAGAGGAGGCTTTAATTTGGCCAGAGTTAGAAAGCTGACGATCTTTTCTACGAAGGGTGAACGCTCTGAGTACCCCTTATGCAAGGGGTCTCGGATTTTTAGGATATCTCCACTCTTATTTTTAAGCCTTTGAATTCAGTCATTCCATAGCTTAGCAACGTCGGAGTGGTCGAGGTTGTCCCCTTCTATCTCCAAGGATTCATTTGGAGGTTCCCCCATTGCAGTGCGGTGTCGGCTGTTGACCTCGCCTTGGACCCCATATCGACCATGTGAGGGTCGGCCATGATGGGGCTGCCACTCTTCCTTTTCTCTTCTAGAGACATCAAGATTTCTTGACTTTGATAACCTCTCCCTCAGGTCATTAACTGGGCCGAGCCTTTTAAAGGCCGACCCTCTGCTCAATCGGTCAAATGCTGAGCCTCTTGGGTGAGCATCAGAATCTCATTTACCACATTGACCTTGATCGTGATGTGCAGGTTGTACAGTGTTGATGGAAATCTCTAATGGCTCCCAGCATTCCAATAGAGAATCATCGACCTCCACATCATCCTATTGGTCCTCAGGGCAAGGGTGTCCTTGCCTCCCCAGGTGTAAACACTTAGGGTCATCAATGTCCCTTCGTCGTTGGGGAGGAGGTAGCTATTTGTGTGGTGCCTGGGGTGGTCCCCTGGGCTCTTCATGTTGCTCTTGTGCAGCTGCCGGAGTGATCATCTTCGGTGAGATTCCCAGTGGCCTCACCATCATGTTTTGTCTGAATTGGGAAAATTCCTCCTTTCATAGCTTGTGGACTAGCGACCAAGAAATTTAAGGATATTGCCACCTCGACCATCTTGGACTGCGATGGTGCATGGATAGAACTTGGACCTCCACCACCAGCTGTGGAGGAGGTGGTGGTAACTCTGGTGCCATATGTTTGATCTGCGATTAAGAGACTGGTAAGCTTGAGAACCTTAATGGATCTATTTTAATGGTGAAACAACTCCACACAAAGGGGGAGGATTGGTTCACAACCATAGTCTTCGATAAGGCCAAGCTATAAAAAGGAAGAGATGAAGCTTCTTTTTCCCATAGACGGAGCCAAACTGATGATATTGGAAATAGCACCACCGGATCAAGGTGTTGTTGAGATCAAACAAGTATAACAATGGTAGCAAGTAAGCAATATAGATATATAAGGAGATGAGGAAAAACACACCAATATAAGTGGTTCAGCCTATCTACGCCTACGTCCACTGCGCAGGTGAATGATCTTCACTAATAAAAGAAGGGGCTCTAATGGCCTTGTGATTTAATGAACTCACTTTCTCTCTCTACTGTGTAGTTTACCAGAGCTTCCGCTAGGGTTTACAATATTGATCTTTTTACAAGGTAGGGGAAGACAAGTGTATATAGTGCTTGGGGGTGTAGTGTACCCCCAAGCACGCAATGACCATGAGTGTGATTATTTAGCCAATCACATGCAGACACCTGGTTGTGCCACATGTAGATAATGATGATAGATTATTCCCTCACGTAAGGGAATGATTCGGTTATAATGGTTTTTTCCACGTGTTCCAAGTCTTCCATTTGCTTATGTATGCTCGGACCTGTGATGTCATCAATTGTAACCTCGGGTCAGCTGAGTACGATGTTGTGAGTCTGATAACTGTGTTAGTCTGCCAATCATAAGGATGACCTCGGCCTAATTGACTATCCGAGGTTAGGTATTAGGCATAACTGTGGTGTCGGTCGAAGAAGAGTATGATGATGCAGTGGCCATAGTTGATAACACAAAAGTTATTGTTAAACTCGGTTATTGATGAGCCGAGGTTGATTAATGTGGAGCCGACCTTGTGAAGGAGGACCTCTCTGATGGTTATTGTGAACCTCCTGATGACTCGGCTGTGAGGTTGGCCGATGTTACTTCTCAGAGTATGAGGTTACACTTTGGGAATATCCCCGACCAACTGGTGAGGAGAAATAACGTTATTCTTGACACTAAAAATGTGTTGAAAAATGCTACAACTAAGAAGAACAAGGAGGTGACCGACCTCTAAACCAAGATAAAGGAAAAAATATGATGAAGGTCAGGGCATTATAGGAGGCTAAGAAGATTCAGTTGAACGTTAGGAAGCTCGACACCGACGTGGATGTCCTCAAGCGAGCTTATTGTCAAAAAACTTGGTAAAAACTAATTTTCTAAAGGAAGAAAATTATCCTTAAAGGAAATGTGGAATCCGACCAGGATAAGGCCTATGCCGATAACTTGAAGGAAACAGGATGCTTTTAAACATAACTTTCACAAGTTGGTGGAGTTCAACCATGGGTTGATTACTGGTCTCAAAATGGGCAATGTCCTTGAGGGTAATTTGATGGACTTCGATCATCCTCCCTTGAATCGTCATGTGGGGAGGGGGAGGATGATTCCCCTTGGCTCTTGTTCCTGAGAACAAATAGGCAATTGCTAATCCCGATCCTTTAGCTTATGCAACTGATGACGCATTGTCAAATTATAAATTACCATAAGTGCATGGGCTATTAATAACGTAGCTTACGATAAAAAATGTATAGAACCCACAAAGATTTGTATATGTAAACATTTAGAATAATTACAACTATCTAACTAGACTAAATGTGGTAGAGAATGGAGGCTATAATTACGAACTAAATTAAATCAAAGCAAATAAATAAATATGAAAGAAATACACGACAGTTGTAAATAATATGGAAAGAATTAGGATTCGGGGTCCATTTATCGCGTAACTACTATTACACACTAATTTAATGTTGTCATTCTCTATTTATAACTCAAATTAAATCGACTCTCGTTGCGTTTAATTTGAAAATATAACAGTTGCGTTAGCAATATTTTTAACATCTTTAATAGACAGCTAAAATCCCCATTCCTCTAGAAAATAAAAAGTTTTAAGTTTCGCAGATTTATTCAAGCATGAACTATCAAAACATCTTAGTGCAAGAATAATCCATAAAAACTCGTGATTTTTAATTCTAAAAATTTGATTTGCAAACACATTATAAGGTTTCAAAATGCACTTCCGTATCATTTTAAATGAATACCGATTTTTTAATAAAAAATAAAATGAGTAGGGAATGAAAAGACAATTAAATTAACATGACATTATTAATTTAACATGAAAAAGTTCACCCTAATCCTAATAAACAAATTAAACTACCACAACAAAAGACATAAAATTTCAAGGATGAATAAAAACATTCATTAATAAATAAAAAATTCAAAGAATGGTCACATAATAATAGAGAAAATACTACTAAAAAATTTCAAAGCTTTGACCTCCGAAGAAGTTACTCCCAAAAATTCCTGTGAAAATTATGTGTGAAATGGTAAACCCAAAGATCCTTTTTATTTGCCAAAGGTGAGATTTATGGTTTGAGGTGAAACTCTCTTTAATTGGACAAACAATATTTTACAATCACCAAATAACTGTGTTGGAACCGAATACTCCCCCTCCTTTGGTCTTTGGATCCAAACAAGGTATACATTTTCCCCCACTCGGAGACTCTTATTTTTTCTTTCCGAAGATGCTTGTTGAATTTTTTTTCTCAATTTCACAAGTCTAAAAACATTCTTTTTTGAACAATAAAAAGAATTAGCTATTTCACACTTTTCTCCTTTTAATCTTCAATTTGCTCCAAATTTCATCATTCCCTACAAAATTTTCACTTGGAAACTTTTTCACAAATTAGCTCAAAAAAATTATAAATTATTACAATGCCTCCTTTTGCCATTAATATTATCGTTTTGAATCTGAATTCAATCATTCTTACATTTTATCCTTTATTTAACAAAATGTCCATAAGAAGTTATTAAATAAAATAAAATAGGACTAATAAAGTATAAATTTGTGTATAACATATACAAAATAATGCACTCATCAAATACACCCAAATCTAAACTTTTCAAGTCCTTGAGCAAAACTAAAAATAAATTCTAACTCACTTCAAGTAATCATGATTGCACTTAGCATGTGAAACACGTCGTTAAAGCCATACGTTGTCCTAGTGGACGAGTTTTGTCTTGTGAGAGTTTATAGAGAATAATCCCATAAAATTCAAAAACTCGACTCAATACAAAACACAAAAGGAATATAACAAAGTTTCAAATCCGAACTTCATAAATATAGTAAGAATTCACTTCTAAATCTCAACTTATCATGCGTGTGCACGTAGACACTATAACTGCCCACTTCAAAAGATCTTGTTATTACGATTCTTATCTGAATTTTTTTTTTGATTTCAAAATGTCACGGGATGCACTCATAATCAAACACTAAAAAATGGCTATTTTCTCTCAATATATATAAAAGATTAAATTTAATTGAGCAATTTTCACAAATACATGATTAAAAAATGGACTTTTTTTTTATAATGGATGCATATGATCTCATAAAAGGAAAATCGATTACTTTTTAAAAATATTAAATTTCACCATAGATCGTTTTCATCATCTCTCCACATTGTAACAAACTTTACTTGAGTTCGATTAGGGCTTTGTTTGGTTGTATTGCAGGCTGGGATTTTGTCTAGAAGGAATGATTTTTAGAAGTTAAAAAATTTCTAAGAATATAGAGTTTTCGGTATTTTGATTTTTTGGTACTTTTTATAACCTCTTTTTTTAAATATCAAATTTTTTTCTTTCCATTTTCTCATTCTTTATTTCTTACCTATTTTTTTATTCTTTTCTTTTCACACATCATTCTTGCAAACTTTATTTTCTTTTTGACCTTTTTTGGACCGTAATTTTTCCCTTATATTCTCAGAAAAATGGGTTTGTCTTCTTTTTCATTGGATTTTAAAATCCCAATTTGAGTTGGATAGGAGTTTGGTCTTATTTTTCTTCTAATGCTCGAATAGGCTTGCAAAAAATAACATAAAAAGGTTGGAGTTAGACTTAATTTTCGGGCATTTAAACGATAGCCTAATCTCATTTCTCAAGTGTTGTCACTAAAATTATTCATGCCACGTGGACCAATGAGATGGGATACCTATCCTCATAAATATATATCTCAGTGTGTCATTTATACTCAGTCGGCTCTATAAATACTTAGTCAGCATATTAGCTGACCAACTTAAGAATATTAACCATCAAAAAGAGGAAAATCCACTCACATGGAGCTATCAACAGCTATTACACACATTCTTTTAAAGATCAATAGTCACATTTATTGTACATGGACATAAATGCCTGAATATGTAACGACATTCCATCTCTTGATTTCTCAACCATTATAAATACACTACTTCCCTTAGCTCAAGGGAGGAAAAGTGAGCAATATTACTCTTAGATTATTGTAATCACCTCTCAATTGTAATACTATAATCGTGGATGTAGACTTTTTCCTTAGCTAAACCACATTAAAGACCTTGGTTGTCTTATTATCTCTTCATTTATATTTATCTGTGATTATAAATTTGGCCACACCAATTTTAGACATCAACAAATCAATGTCGTCTGTGGGAATGACTAATTGGCGTCGTTCTCCATCAGTTTTATTCATTGAGTCCTTTGAAAGATGACTGATATTCTAAATAATTGCCTTGTGGCTAGAGGCAATACTGACACTCCATTCGTTCCGCCTAGTATCGCAGATCTCCAAGGAATCTTAACCAACCTTGCCAAAGGTTAAGAGGTAATGTACGAAACAATGAGACAACCTGCATTCATTGCAAGCTAAGTCTACCACCGTTCTATCCCTTAAAAGGGATATGCTATCACCTCCTCCCAAGAATGAAAGAGGTAGTTATTATTTATCTTTACTTTATAAGTCTTATTGCCCAGGATAAACTTCTTCAATAAGATCCATTGATTACTATAATGGTTTGAGAACATACTATATATTGACTCACTTGAGTCTGCATATATAGGAGTTCAAACTAGTTTGGATATCTAGGCAAAATAGGTTAGAATAGTTTGAGAACTCTATCTCCTCAAAGGTACATACTCCATGAAGAAATCCAGTCCAAGAGAACCTTCAAAGGGAAGTTAATTCTAAACCCTAAGAACCACAAATAGGACACTTGCACTGCATCATACATATCATCAATTGGTTTAATGGTTTTTCAATACTTCAAATCTTTGTAAAATCAATTTAATTCAATTCAAATCATTTTATATAATTTTAAATAATTTTCAAAGATTTTTGAATTAATTAACACTTGGTTTTTAACAGTGTTGTGGGTAAAAGTTAAATTTTGGAAACTTATTTGCTATGCTGATTGTTTGCCTGGATAGAATCCGAAAGTGCTAGAGAGTTGGAGATGTGCATTGTAATTATTTTCAAACACGCATCTCAACCTTCATCCTATGCATACACGTGTTGGCAACGTAACGAGTAGATTTGTGTTTTCTGTTAAACAAAAAACACTTGCACATCCTTAACCCTTGGATCGTTTTAATCAACGTACTGCATGCGATTTAATAAGATCCTTGTGAACCCATCCTTAACCAATCAGTGTTCATATAACCCACCGCCTCTGTTAAATCGTTGGATTCAAGTCAACTCATTTAGACTTAATCTCATCCGTAGGATAGAGGCCAAAGTTCTCGATCCTTCTACCCTTAGTATAAAAAGGGATCAACCCTCAACATTTTGTGACTTTTATCATTTTGTCAGTCCTGAGAAAAGAGAGAGTAGAGAGAAAAGAGAGAAAGAGAAGAGAGGGAAAGAAAAGAGAGAGATTTGAAGAAGAAACCCTAGTTTAATTCGTAGTTCAAACCTCTGTGAGTTTTCTCCCAAACTAAACACCAAAACCTAAAAGTTCCATACACCAGAAACCTACTTTTTAGAGTTAGATCCTTCTAGGGTTTTTGTGTTGTTGGTTTTGTGTTTTCGTTTGAAGACCTCTTCAAATCTTTGTTTCTCCCAGAACTCATCTCTAAGAGAGATTTAAGTTTCATTATTAAAATTGAGTCTTTCTAAAAGTGAACATCTCACGTTATAGTTTTCTCTTTATCTTTTTAGATCTAGCATTTTAGATCTATACTATTTCAACGAGTTTTTCGAAATAAAAACTTTTAGTTTCCAAAAATATGTTTTCAGATCTAGTGATTTGTGTGTTTCTAATTTTTTTTCTCCATATTTTATGAAATACTAGTGTTTAAAAATAAAAGAAACACAAAAGAACTCTTGCTAAAGTTTTAAGGCGTACAGATCTGAAAATAAGTTTTGTATATCAAAACTTGTTAAATCAGTCTTTGCATGTTAAGTCTGAATCTGTTTTGTTAAAGTAGACTTCTAGTCTAGTTTGGATCTCAATTGGAGGTTTACAATTTCAGAAATATTTTCAAAACCCTGAAATTATTTAAGACGTTGAACCATCTTCCGAGCAAGGTATCCTTAAGATCTGTTGATAAATAAAAGATCAAGAAGTCTTTGCTTGAAAAATAAAGATTCAGAAATAAATTTCATATTAGAACTATTGTAATTTGTTAGGATTGTTTTTATAAATTATTGAGAAGGTGAGTAGCTTGTTGCATGTAGTAGCACATCACAAACACTATCTCACATGAACACTTAGACACTATGGTTCTGTATGAAAATCTTGAATTTGAAAGAGTTTTCGAGATCTGAATTCAAAGAGAAGGAGATCAAGGAAAAGACAAAGAAGCAGCAAGAAAATATCAAGTTCCAAGTCAGAATACCTTTGGAGTGAAGAATATAGTGTAGGTACATTTTGAACTTAGGTTATGATCTTTGTGGTTTGCTTAAGTGTTGTAACTTGATTTTTATTTTAGTGGATTTTTATTTTGTACCGTAGATGGCACCGTGGATGTTTTCTTTGTTTAAGGGTTTTACCACGTTAAAAATACATGTGTCTATTTCTGTGAATGTTCTTAACTGTTGTTGTGATTGGGACTGCATGGTAATTTTAGTAGATGTTTATTAGATTTTAAAATGGAAGGTAATAAACTATCAAATTTAATCCATACATTCAGAAACAGAATTTACAAAACATCTTGTGTTTTTTGAATAGAGTTTTGCCCAAAAAGTTTATTCGGAGCTTACACAACCATAGATTTTTGTTATCAACCTTATAAACAAAGATTTTAGTATTAAAGAGTTTATTCATGGTCGATCCTTCACTTCTGAACAACCGAGGGCTTTAAAAAGGTTGAGTAAGGCCTCTGCCTTTGATCGTCCTAGCCCCCGAATAAAAAGAACATTACAAAGACCCATGAGATCATATGAACATCGATAAGGATCATCTTGGTCTAGGGAAAACCTTCGAGGATATATGCATGCCAAATTAACTTCCCAATAAGAGAGCTCATCATAAACACATAGTAAAGGTGTCAAAGCCGTATGAGCTAAATCTAAGACATGAGATCACAATTAGAAGGGATTAATGCAGAGACTCGAAGATCATCTAGGTTATATGGGCAAGACTAAAAACCCTCTGTAAAGGGGTTTTGTGAAGGAATCTCCCTTTATATTAGCCAGTGTAGAATGCTCCACACCCTTCAAATTCAACTCGTAGTCACTCCTAAGTATGATGGTAAGACCGATATTGTCCTCCATGTTGCGAAATACTAGGTTGTAGCTAATATTTATTATGTTCCTAATGAGATGCATTGCTATGGTTTCTCAAGTACCATCACTGGGTCAGCCCAAATATGGTATAATAATTTACCCCAAGGACAAATTGCCAATTTTCAAAGATTTGAGAAGTTAGGTAACCTATCCAGATCACCTCTCTTTGATGGAAATAATTTTTCTTACTCGAAAGTGCGAATGACTGCTTTCATTCAAAGAACCCTGGATGATGAAGTCTGGGAAATGATTGAAACTAGATATGAACATCCTACTAAACCTACTTTTGAAACGAATCCAACAAGGATTAAGAAACTTCTTAGTGAATTTACTAAGGAAGGGAAAAAACTGTCTCTTGATAATAACAAAGAAAAGAATGCCATCTTTATGTCTATAAATGAATATGAATTCAAAAGAATATCCATATGTTCTACTTCTAATGAGGCATGGGTCACTTTAGTCATTTCTCATGATGGTGATGAACGTGACAAAGTCGGAAAAACAAAAATGCTCATACATCAATATAATACCCTGATTATGAATGACAATGAATCTTTTGATGACATCAACATAAGGTTAAGTGCCATTTTTACAAAACTTCATGCCAGTGGTGTAACCTACAGTAGAAAGGAAATTGTTTCAAAGATTCTTATGTAATTTCCATCTAAATTTGATAAAAAGAGATATGCTATTGAAGAAATGAATGACCTTGATATGACTCCTAAATTACTTAGCAATAAACCGAGGACTATAGAATTGGAACTGGACTTCAAAAAGCAATTGACCAGAGAGACTAGTAGAGCCACTAGTTCTAATGTTGTGCTTTTATCTAAATTACCAGTGCCTAAATTGAACTACCGCGACTAAGAATGTGTCTTAGAAGTGTGTACTCTCGAGGCTCAAGTGCAAGCCTATCGCTCAAGTAATAATTCAATAAGTCGGGTATCGATCTTCAGGGAAATAGGACAACAGAGTTATGACGATGTTGGACAGACGAAGAAATCCTAACTCTGACTCTAAAGGAAAAGAAAAGATGATTGGTTTTGGGAATGGACTACAACTAAATGCAATTTTGAAATTATGAAAGAAATGCAACTATTCTAAATTACCTAAAATACTAACGATGAATGATTTAAAACTCAAATTATATGATGAAGAAAACAGGACGAGAATACAATCCCTCAACCCTAGTGTATTGATGGTATAAAACTAATCGTAAATTTAAGTGTTTAATTAGACCCAGGATTTAGTACTCCCAAGCATTACGTATATGAGGTTAAATCCCACACCATACTTTATCAGAAGACGAGTAAATCGGTATTGTGATAGTGACATTCGCTTTACATTTTAAAGCATCCCGGTTAACCGGAAGGAAACGAGATCTAAAGATCTACAATGGTTGTGTTCAACACAATACGGTCATAATAAATCATTAAATTTAGTGGATTAATTTTATACACATGCAACTACCACATCAGGTTGAGTTCATGTATCCCGACCATTAAAAACCTAGCCTAACATGATGAAATTAATGAAAATGATTGTCGAATTGCAGGAAATCATGATTAATCCTAAGGGAGAATTGAAGAATGATGTAGAAGGAAGATTAGACAGAAGAAAGTAATCAACTAACTTACCAAAGCACTAAAAGCATCAACTAAAATTACTTGTAATTACAAAAACCTGAACAAACTTCAATCTTGGAATTAAATTTGCAATAAATATTCAAACTAGGGTTTTTACTGAAAAGGAAAAATTAGAAGATTTTTTTGCTCTCTCAAAATGATAATAAATAGGGCTTAAATACCCTATAAGACTCCAAGAGTTTTATATTAACCAGGACTCTCCCTTGGAGCAAGAGTAAGAAAACAAAACTTCGATAGTCGGACCGGTCTGATCCTCCTTCGGTTAGGTTTTGCTTGGATCTGGATCGGTTCTTTTATTTCTTGGCCGAATTGATCCAATACAGATCGGTTCATTTATTTTTCATCAGCTTCGATTCGTCTTCAGTTCGGGGTTCACTGGAACTTTGCATTTCGGATCGGTCCGATTCGGATCAGTCCGATTTTTCTTTGATTTTTTTTCTATCTTTAACTGCTCATAACTTTCACACCGGGACTCCGATTAAGGTACCGTTTCTTCCTATGTACTCGTAAACTTGATATATTCAACTTTTATTTAGATGCCTCATTCGAATTCTAGGTAAACTTATAACTTTTCCCTTTTGACTTTCCTTATTTTCTTCCTCTATTCTTCCAGTTTCTTTCTTTCTTTATTGACATCAAATGCCTGTAAAATTATTACGAAATACCAGAAACTCGGGGTACTCGTTAGAATAAGTCAGTAGAAAGATTATGAGATAAAATTAAATTGATTACGTTGTTCTAGGTGCTAAAAGTAACTAAATTAAAGGGATAAATTTGGAAAAATTTATGCCTAATCATATCCCCATAACTTAGAACTTTACGCTTCCCGAGCAATGTAAAAGAATCCTAGCAAGGATCAACTCTTGAAAATCACTTTATTAGGATTGAATACCTTTTTTACGGGCAAAAGATTGCATTTAGAGTATGCAACATGCCTTTAAGCCCCTAGGTTACCCTAGTAGGACGAGTTGTGTCTCGTGAGGGTTTGCAGAGAATATACCCACAAAATTCGACTCAAAGAAAATTCAAAATACGCAAAAATTGTATAATTCAAACTTTCCCAGAAAATAATCATCATTAAGTCATGTTCAAGAGTCTGAAATCATAGTGCGTGTGTGTGAAGCCGAAAAATTTAACCTTGGATTTCCACCGATTGATCATTACGTTACTTATCCGAAAATTCGCTTTGATTTCAAAATCTCACATGATGCTCTCACAAATGAATTAGTCAAATGTGCCTATTTTCTCTTGATATGCATGATTTATAAGAGTAGATATAGTGGAACCAAGTTCACGCACATATGTAGAAAGACGGAAATTTTATAGTGATTGAATCTCATCAACGGAATATGGACATTGGGAAACGGGAACATCGCCTCTTTTTCACACATTTAATCTCTTTGATTATCTTTTGGTTTGTTATCTCTTCATACGGTGACTAATTTTGCAATTTGGACTCAGTTAGGACTTTTACGGGTAAAAGGTGTATTGGGTAAAATTGGAAAAGGTTGGGAAATTCGGAATTGGAAAATTTTGCTTATGATGTCCGTTAGTGCTTTTCCGGGCTTTTGCTCATTTTCTTCATCTTTTTCTATTTTTTCTATTTTTCACTTCTTTTCTTTTCTTGCTATTTTTTGTTGAGAATTCTTCTATTTTTTTTTCTTGCCCCTTTTTGTTGCACTTTTTGGACTTAAATTCTGGGATTATCAACTTCCCAATTCCGGGCCAATTGGGTTTTTCGGGTTATCAAACGAAACGAAAAAAAAATATTAGGCTCCAATGGGATTGCAAAGGAATGAATTTTTAACGACTTTTTCTGGCCAATAATTTTGGGTGACAAATGAAGGCCTACTTCATTGTTCGAATTGCTTATTAATTTACCATATGCGTCTCGAGATTAATTTAATTTAGAGATTTGTATTGCGCATACCGAGACAACATTACCTTTTTCATAACCGATCAAAACAAAGAATTGAGATCATCAACAACTTATTTAAAATGCTGAATTATAACTATGAGGTAACCATTAACTCAGATTGATTTAAAAACTCAAAAATATCGATATGCTCGAAATCTCACCGGGTTTTGTTAATCTCCACACTTATTCGTTAAGTCGTCAATTTTCGCACAATTTCCATCTTTGTTCAATTTCGGCTTAATGCATTGGGTTTTTACAATTTGAGACTTTAAACCGACTCTTAATGATATTTTTGAAAGGTTTGAATTCCAATTTTTATTTATTTTGAAGAAAAATATTTTTGGACTTTTCAAGATTTAATGATTTTTTTGAGATTTTTGGGCATTTTTTAAAATTTGTGAAGTTTTAGAAATACGCACTTGTCACCCCCTTAACTTAGACTTTTACATTGTCCTCAATCAAAAGGGTGAAAACCTAAACTAGGCAAAGTAAGAAGTGCGATAAATAAAACAAACAAATGGAGAAAATGCGGACTTTAATATAAAAGGACTGTGGTACAATAAAAGCATACAATCACGTGAACACGTCAAGTAACTAACAACTGACACATAAACCAATCAAAGCTTCACTGGGCGGTGGGTGGGAAGAGCTGGGCGCGTCGGGGCCATGAGGGTCATAAAAGTAGGATGGAAATGGCTCGTTGGGATCCCCCTGGCGTCTGTACAAGTCTGCTTGGAAACAAAACAACATTCTTGTATCACGTTGGTAGTCGGTCATAAAATTGCTGAATTTCGTCTCGAGGGCTGACATTCTATTAGCAAGCTCGCCACCCGCCCATTCGAAATCTAGGTCGTCTTCTTCTTTGGCCGACTCTTTATCAACACCCACTTCTCCCATATCCACATCAGTACCTGCCTCTTCCTCTTCCTCGCTCGAGGCATCATCAGCCTCGTCATCACTTCCACGCCTCGCCCGAAGGATGTCCAGCTGTTTGACACTCCGAGTGAGGGTTCCTTATCCAAAGGGACCGGGGAGGTGAGTTCAGTCTAGTGGAGCAGCAATGCCAGCATCTTTGAGAATGGAGGTAATCAGGCGTGCATATGGGAGTGGTGTTGTACCTTTCTCATCCATGGCTACAACGATAATGTCAGCGTATAGGGTACGAGCCAGGTGAATTGAGTGTTGGGATCGAAGAGTTGGTATGTTAATGTGGCTTGACGGGGACACATTGCGAAATTATTGGAAGTTTGAAAAATGTTAGCACGCACAATTTGGAATGTGAGGTGTGGTTTCTCATTAAGTCGGCTAACAGGGACAGTCTCCCCCTCTAAGCAATGCCGGGGGAAATTCGCTCCATAATCAGGTCCTTAGCTACCGGGGGGACATTCCTTGGGTATGTGTTGTCTTGAAGCTCCGGAACATCATATTCGGCCAACTTGGTAGTGAGAATGGCCAAAGAGAAGGGAGTGATGGTACCTTCGACAACGGCTTGAGACTCTAATTGGCCCGTTCGAACAAGGGATTAATAGAATAAGCGTACTTTAATGGCCCAAACCGCCTCGTAGGGTTCATTAAAGAAACGACACCAACCCTTAGGCATGAAGAGGTCGGTGAAGGAATTGGGCAGCGCTGTCCATTGGATTGCTTGCTCCATGTGGAGTTTGCGATCTGGACCAAAGAAACGGTTGCACCAACGCTCCTCTTAGCAGGAACTAAATTCACCATTTTTGGAGGGTAAAATTTCAGTGGAGTCATGTATGACGGGGGTAGCTTGTTGGGACATTATGACAAGAAGAGGATGCTGGAAAAATAGGTAGAGAGAAGAGATAAGTGGTGCAGTTGAAGGTGTGGAGAAAAATGGAGGATTTAGGTGTGTATTTATAGGTGAGGAGTGTGGGTAGGGTTTGGAAATGGAGGAAAAGAGTTTGGAGAGAAAAGGGTATGGATTTGGGACAGAAAGTGAGGGTGAGGAAGTGGTTGGACGAATGTGGAGGGAAGGAAGTGGATTGGGGGGAAGGGGGTGTACCTAGGGAAGGGGAAAGACTGCAGAAAACCGGACCAGTTCGGCTGTTACAGGATCGGACCGATTCGATCCTTTTATTTTTTTGAGTTCCTTAGATACCGGACCGATCTGGTTGTAAAAGAAACGAACCGATTGGGGACGGACCGATCTGGCTCAAAATTAAAAGAACCGATTCGGTTCTTGCATTCCTCCCCCTAACTCAAATGCGATCGCTCTCTTCGAAATTTTTCGACACTCAACAATACTTCCTATCAATTTTGGATTCAACACCCTCTCGATACCTATGGTAAAACAACTTGACTCATTCTCCCGAAACATGTGAATGCTCCAACCTTATTGTATCCTAATCCTAGGGACTCTCACTACTCACACGACTCTCATCTACTATACACAAGAGTTCACCCCATTTGCATTGGGGGTGCGACGACCTCGCTTTTTTAGCTCATTCGACCCCGTAAACCGGGTCCGACAACCACACGGTGTCGACTTCTTCCACACATGCCTCTAGATATGTCTTTAGGCATTGTCCATATCCATTGAATGTATTTCCCCCTTTTAAATCGTCTAATTCCACAGCTCCGTGAGGGAAAACATTCCTTACAATGAATGGCCACTCCATCATGACCGCAACTTGCCCAGAAATAGATAAAGCCGAGAGTTATAAAGAAGCACTTTTTGTTCAGGAAGAAACTCTTTGCGTCGAATGATGTTATCATGAGAGAGTTTCATCCTTTATTTGCAAATTTTTGCGCTCTCATATGCATCATTGCGTATTTCTTCTAACTCATTTAATTGAAGCTTGCGAGCTTCACCGGCTTTATCCATGTCATAATTCATCTTCTTAATTGCCCAATATGCCTTGTGATCTAATTCCATAGGAAGATGGCAAGGTTTTCCATACACAAAGCGGAATATGTACATGCCGAGCGGATTTTTATATGCGGTGCGGTAGGCCTATAGTGAATCGTTCAAGCGAACAACCAATCTTTTCGGTTAGGATCGACGGTTTTCTCTAGGATGTGCTTCATTTCTCGATTCTCGAGCTTGGACTACCCGTTTATTTATGGGTGATAAGTCGTTCTTACCTTGTGAACGACATCATACTTTCTCATGAGCTTCTCGAATGTCCTGTTGCAAAAGTGCATGGCATTATCACTGATTATCGCTTTTGGAGCACCGAAGTGGGAAAGTATGTGTTTCTGCAGGAACCTAATCACCACCTTATTGTCATTAGTCTTGGTAGATATAGCTTTTTCCCATTTAGAATGTACCGTGACAAGGATGTATAGGAACCCAAAAGATGGGGGAAAAGGACCTATGAAGTCAATACCCCAACAGTCGAAGATCTCAATAATGAGTATCGGGGTTAATGGCATCATATCTTGTCGGGTAATAGCTCCCATCCTTTGGCACATATTGTAAGATTTACAAGCATTATTCACATCCCGGAATATCATGGGCCAATAGAGTCCGCATTGAAGAATTTTAGTGGCCATCTTTTTCGTCGAGAAGTGGCCTCCATAAGCTTCCGCATGACAAAATTGGATGACTTTCGGGATCTCATCATCCGGTACACAACGTCGGATGATTTGGTCGACGCAATATTTAAATAGGAAAGGATCATCATAGAAAAACATGCATGACCAAGTAATAAACCTCTTCTTATCTTGCGGTGTCCAATCCCGAGGGACGACTCCCATGACAAGATAGTTCATGATATCCGCAAACCAGGGCAAAGAAGAGGAAGCAAAGAGTTGCTCATTGGGGAAGTATTCATCTACGGGTATTGGATCACTAGGCATGTCGGACAAAAGACATGATAAGGGGTCGGCAATGACATTTTCTACTCCTTTCTTATCTTCAATGGAGAGATTAAACTCTTATAGGAGTAGGATATACCTTATGAGGCATGACTTTGCGTCTTTCTTCCCAAGTAGGCATTTCAATGCCGCGTGGTCAGTGAAGCACATGATGGGAGAACCGATAAGGTAGGACCAAAATTTGTCAAGGACAAAGACTACTGCTAGCAACTCCTTCTTTGTAATGGAGTAATTGAGTTGTGGTCCGATAAGAGTCCGACTAGCATAGTAGATGACATGAGCCTTGTTGATACCAAATTTAGTTTACTGACATGGACCAATCACATGGAGACACGCGTCAATCTACATGGCACCCACAAACACTTGTTGAACAACATACTGACTCCGAGGAGCTTAAGCTCCCCGACCAACTCATGCGTTCCTAGCAACATGAATTGTGTCGAGGAACGTTATTATACCGATCTACTCAATCCCCGAGTAATTCAATCATGTCAATCATCTTAAGCGGTCCGAGCAGCTTAGGCGATCTGATCTACATAAGTGTACAGCGTATCCAAATCAAGAGAATCCAGGATATAACTGCGTATTAAATGCTCATTATTATAGTACAGATGTACACGCCTATTGGATAACTATGCATTATACTTTCACATGTACATCCTTAAGGCTATAAATACATTGTAACCTCCTCATTAGTAAAGGACTCAGAATTTCTTGGTAAACCTACTATCGAGAATTCTGTAAACGGTCAGCAATAATAAATACAATGAACGTAGGCCATTCTTACAAGGCTGAACCAGTTTAAAAATCTTTTGTCTCATATTTATATATTCATTTTTATCTGTGATTAAATAATTAGATCAAATCTAGTTTTTTACATCAACAGATTGGCGCCGTCTGTGGGAAACGACTATAATTATCGTTTTTCACCAAAACAAGTCATAACCAATGGATGATAATCATGAATCCAGTAATCAAAATGCTGGAAAGCCCCCAAATCCATCTGCTCCCCCAAATGTTCAAGATCTGGATGGCATAATGGCTAATCTAGCCCAAGGCCAGACAACCATGCAAGAAACTATGTGACAACTCATACAAACTGTCCAAGGTGGAGTATCTACTTATTCAGGACAACGAAGCGTTCAAAGAAATACCCGTTTACCTTCTTCGCGTACTAGGCGAACGTTAATCCCAGAGGAATCTCGATCCACATGTACCGATTCATATCGCACTGAGAGATCTAATGATTTTTCTTATCAACCTGGTCGAACTTCATCAGTACAAGCTACAGATACTCAACAAAACATCACTCTCTCTCCAAAAAGGACTAGTGCATTGGAAAGGTTAAGCAGGGTCTCTCCTTTTGATCGTTTGGGCCCTAGGAGGAATAAAATTCCTCCTAGGATTGTGTCAAGGAACTTTCAACGACCATCCGATCTAAGGGAGGGTTCTGCCCAATCCCGACCAACTGCTCGTAATGAAAGATCTCAGGAAGCAAATTCAACACGATCAGTTGGTCGAACCAATAGGCCCAAGGAGGGAAATGATGCATGAAAAGGCATTATTCAAAGGTTGGAGGATAGACTAGGGGAAATAGATAAGGCCAAGAATCCTCTACAAAGAACTTTTGTCCAATGAACACCTTTTATCCAGACAATTATGGATTTTCCCACACCATCAAAGTTCAAAGCACCTGTTGTGACTCCTAAATATGATGCAAAAACTGATCTTGTCCTTAATATAGAACAATACCAAGCTGTTGTCGATATCTATGCCATGCCAGATGAGATGAGATGCAGGGCATTTTCGGGAACTCTTACCGGATCTACTCAAATATGGTGCAACAATCTTCCTCGGGGAAAGATTTCAACTTTCTTTCAACTGGCCTAGCTCTTTATTAGAAATTTCTGTTTTGGAGCAAAACCAGTTAAACGAGTAGCACACTTGTTAAGTGTTAGCCAAAGAGCAGGTGAGAGCGCCACGGATTGTATAACTCGTTTTAATAACGAGAAGCTCGAAGTTATTGATTATGAGGAAAAGATAGTAATTATTGCTCTGATGAGCGGACTGTTGCCAGATAAATTGTACTACACTCTCGCTAAAGATTCGCCTAGAACCATGGCCGAACTAATGGCAAAGGCAGTGAAGATTATGAACGTCGAGGAGGCTATGGCTGCGAAAAAAAATATGGATACCAAAGAGACCAAGGTGGAGGTTGATAAGGCTGAAAAGAAAGAGCATAAGAATAATGGTCGCAACAAGTAGTCAAAAGTGAAGCCAACATGGGAACTGTTAAAGAAATTTGGAAATTATACTCCTTTGAAAGTAGACATAAACCACGTTCTGGAAGAAATCAAGAACAACGAGGAGCTAAACTAGACAGAGAAAATGAAGACAGATCCTGACAAGAGGAATAAGACCAAATATTGTACGTTACATAAAGACCATGGTCACACGACCAAAAATTGCATAGCTCTTCAGAATGAAATTGAAGCACTCATCAGACGAGGAAAGCTGGCCAAATATGTTGATCGTCGAAATGATGGAAAGAGCAACAACCGAACCAGACAGAGGTCTAGATCTCCTCATCGAGCAAAAGAAGATAAGAAGAGAAGTCACGAAGAGGATCCAGATGATGACCAAGATGACCTCGATCTCCCAAAAGACCAAACAACCAGAACGTGAGGTATTTTCTATCCATTTTGGATCATTTGAATGTAATGTCATTACAGGTAGAGATGCAGGAGGCGGAGATGTGACTGCTGAGAGAAAAGCCTACCTCAATGAGGCTCAAGCTTGCTCGTACATTCAATGGATAAATCTGGCTGAAGATGATCGCCCGAGGACAAGCTGGTCATTGGTTTCTCTAAGAACGACTTGACAGGTGTACTATATCCTCACGATGATCCATGGGTGATGAAGATGAGAATGAGGGAAGTGGTGATTTCATGAGTACTGGTGGATAATGGTAGCCCGACAAATATCATGTTCTATCCGTGATTTGACAGTTTAAATCTAAAGCTAGCCCAGTTGGAGCCATATCATAGACCCCTCCTTGGTTTTACTGGCGAGAAGGTTTTCCCACTTCGGACGATCAAGTTGGATATGCTTATCGGTACATGGCCTGCTTGTCGAACAGAAATAGTACACTTTTTTGTAATGGATAAAAACGTCCAATCAGCTTACAACATCATCATGGGAAGAGTAGGTTTGAAGAAATTTAAAGTAGTACCATCTACTGTGCATTAATGTCTAAAATTCCCAACTAATTTTGGGGTGGGAGTTATGAAAGGCGACCAGAAAGTAGCTCGAGAATGATACTATTCATCTACCGAGCAGGAAGAGCATGAAGAATTTAGGAAGAAGACTACAACCTACCAAATAGAAGATGCGGAGATTGAAACATTAGACCCTAAAGACGAGTCCCAACTCGTGAAAGGGCAGGTTATGGAGGCTACTGAGAATGTCATTCTGGACGACGAGTATCCAAAGCGAACAACTCAAATTGGTGCATCCTTGGATGAATCAATAAAACACGAATTGATAGCATTCCTAAGGCGAAGAAAGAAAACTTTTGCGTGGATTCATGAATACATGCCAGGAATAGATCCGAATTTCTTGTGTCACGAGCTCAATGTGAACAAGGAAATCAAGCCAGTAAAGCAGCGAAGAAGAGTGTTCAGCCCTGAGAAAAATCAAGCTATACAGGAGGAAGTAGAGAAGCTGCAAAAAGCCTCTTTTATTGAGGATGTTAAGTATCCTGACTGGCTAGCAAATGTGGTAATGGTAAAGAAGAAAAATAACAAGTGGAGGATGTGTAGACTTTACGGATCTTAACAGGGCATGCCCAAAGGATTATTTTCCTTTGCCTCGAATTGATCAACTGGTGGATGCTACCTCGGGGCACGAACTATTAAGTTTCATAGATGCTTATTCTGGTTATAACCAGATTAAAATGAATCCTGGAGATAGGGAGAATACCTCATTTATTACCCCAAGGGGAACTTATTGTTATAATGTTATGCCTTTTGGACTTAAAAATGCAGGTGCTACCTATCAGCGGTTGATGAACAAGGTGCTTGCAGAGAAAATCGGTCATAACATGGAGGTTTATGTTGACAATATTCTGTCGAAGAGCAAGAAAGATGCTGATCATCTAGTTGATTTAGGCCAGACCTTTGATCAACTAGAGGAATATCAAATGAAGCTGAATCCCACCAAGTGCATATTCAGAGTACGAGAAGGCATGTTTCTTGGATATATCATAAATCAACGAGGAATTGAGGCGAACCCTGAAAAGATCAAGGCTCTATTGGAGCTACGATACCCAACGACAAAGAAGGAAGTACAAAGCCTCACAAGGCGAGTTGCAACACTTAACAGATTTATGTCACGAGAAACTGATCGATGCCTCCCATTCTTCAAAACACTCCGAAAGACTTTCGAATGGAACGACGAATGTGAAAAGACTTTTCAAGAATTGAAGAAATACCTGGGAGCACCTTCATTGTTATCCAGGCCAGTGATGGGAGAAAGACTATACTTGTATCTGGCAGTCTCAGAAAACGCAGTAAGCTCGGTGCTAGTAAGAGTGGAGGATGGAGTGTAAAAACCAATCTATTACACTAGCAAGGCCTTCTGAGGAGCAGAGATCAGATATCCAAGGCTGGAAAGTTAGCACTGGCATTGATCGAAGCAAGTAGAAGAATGAGGCCATACTTCCAAGCTCATACTATAGTTGTGTATACAGACATTCCATTAAGGCAAGCTCTGCACAAACCAGAGAAATCAGGAAGATTGATGTATTGGGATATAGAATTGGGTGAATACGATATAATTTATGATCCTAGGTCGTCACTTAAAGGGCAAGCAGTGGCAAATTTTACCACAGAGTTCACCTATCCAGATACCTCGGAAGAGCAGAAGTTGAATACCGACCAGCTTGTGGATGTTATGGGATCATCAAACTTAAACTTCGACCAACCTCAATCGATAGACGAGCAAGAGAAGCTGGTCGACGAGCAGCAAGAAGTGCTAAAGGAGGATATAAGGAAGCATCAAATATTCCACCGAGGAACTCTGCCTGACCAAGAGTTTGATAATGAGATACCTATGTGGAATTTGTATGTAGATGGTTCTTCGTGCACTACAGGTAGTGGAGCAGGGATTATTTTTAAACTGCCCAGATGAGATTGATGTGGAATATGCTTTGCGCTTTCAATTTAAAGCTTCTAATAATGAAGCTGAATATGAAGCAATGATTGTTGCTCTTAGTTTGGAAAAAACCATGAAGGCTGAGAAGGTTATCATATTCCGTGACTCACAATTGATCGTAAATCAAATGCTGGAGGTATATACAGCCAAAGGAGAATTAATGATTAAGTATCTTGAAAAATTAATAGAGATTGTATCAAGACTGATCACAGTACAGTTAATTAGAATACCAAGATTGGAGAATGCAAGAGCAGATGCCTTAGCTCGGTTAGCTTCAGCAACACGTACTGAGCTAAGAAGAACATACCCAACAGAAGTCTTGGCCAGTCGGAGCATAGACGAAGATCTGATGATGAATTTTATTACCCTTGATTTAGGACCATCTTGGATGGATCCGATCAGGGAATATATTGAAGAAGGAGCTTTGCCAACTGTTAAACTCACAGCCAAGAAAATGAAGTTTAAAGCTGCTCATTATGTATTGACTAATGATATTTTATACAGACGAGGAATTATAGCAGGTTTGCAAAGATGTGAGCATCCATCCGAGGTGAAAGATTTGATTGAAGAGGTTCATGAAGGGTCCTATAGAGCCCATGTAGCAGGTCAGACGCTTTTGTAAAGAATAATGATGCAGGGATATTATTGGCCAATGATGAGGGCTGATTGTATAGCCTATGCCAAAAAATGTGACAAATGTCAATGCTTCTCTTCTATCCGAAGAACTCCCCAAGCATTATTAACACCCATTACTTCCCCTTAGCCATTTTCCATATGGGGAATAGACTTGGTCGGGCCACTTCCAACGACTAGGGGAAGATTTAAATATCTCGTGGTCGCGGTGGATTACTTTACTAAGTGGGTGGAAGCCGAGCCTCTTATTGATATGACATATGACAAGGTGTATCAATTTATTTGGAAGAATATCATTTGTAGATATGGTCTGCTCCATGCATTCATTACTGATCATGGAACCCAATTTGACAACGAGGAGTTTGATGCGTATTATCATCAGTCAAACATATTGAAAACCCACTCTGCACCAGGCCATCCCTAGAGAAATGGACAAACTAAGGTGACAAATAGAATGCTGCTAAATGGTTTAAAAAAAATGACTGGACGATGCAAAGGCAAATTGGATTAACGAGCTACATTATGTGCTGTGGGCTTACCGTACAACACCACGAGCAGCAACAGGAGAATCTCCATACATGTTAGCATTTGGAAGTGAAGCCGTCATAGGTTTGCCCACGCACAGAATACTGAATTTTAATTCTCCTATCAGTGACTTGATGAGAAGATTAGACTTGGATATGCTCGAGGAAGTTATAGAAGAAGAAGCAATCAGGAATGCTGCATACCAACAACGAACAACTCTGCTCTACAATAAGAGAGTAAAGAAGTGCGATTTGAAAGAAGGGGACTATGTGTTAAAGAAAGTAATTAAAAAGCACAACAAACTGGAAGCTAACTGGCATGGACCCTACAGAGTAACAGATGTTGTTCGACCAGGGACATATAGGATTGAAACCTTAGAAGGAGAAGAGTTTAAGAATGCATGGAACGCAGAGCATCTGCGCAAATATTATCAGTAGTTAAAATCCCTATGTAATGCAGTTTTCTTCAATATGAATAAAGTTTTGGATGTTTTACCCAAATTCTCTCCTTTTGTTGAAATTTTTCGGAGTACTAGTGCTACACACTACGCATCAAGAACTAGTCTAGATAAAAATCAAGCATCAGTCCAGATAAAAATCCACCAACTCCGATTGGTCAGGAATAAAAATCCACCAACTCCGATTGGTCAGGAATTAAAATCCACCAACTTTGGTTGGTCGGGAATTAAAATTCACCAACTCCGGTTGGTCGGGAATAAAAATCCACCAACTCCGGTTGGTCAGGAATTAAAATCCACCAACTCCGGTTGGTCGGGAATTAAAATCCACCAACTCCGATTGGTCGGGAATTAAAAATCCACCAACTCTGGTTGGTCGAAAATTAAAAATCCACCAACTCCGGTTGGTCGGGAATTAAAATCCACCAACTCCGGTTGGTCGGGAATTAAAATCCACCAACTCCGGTTGGTCAGGAATAAAAATCCACCAACTCCGGTTGGTCAGGAATTCAAATCCACCAACTCCGGTTGGTCGAGAATAAAAATCCACCAACTTCGATTGATCGGTAAGCCAATTTCAATCGACTCCGATTGTTTAAATTAAGCAATAAAATGGAATGTAAGTTGTTCTATTGTTTAGTATTAAAAAATCACTACAATGAGATAAGTATGTGATAAACATATATATACTTACCAACCAACAAGCAAAGATATTCTGCAAATTACTTAGAAGAAAATGAAATGACAAAAGACCAAAACTTTTCATTCAAATCGAGAAGGATTACATATGCTGAAAAAAGAAAAAAAAACATTACATAAAGATCCTATTCTACTGGTTTCTTTCCCTCTGCCATTGAAACAGGTTCTACTCCAGCAGGAGGATCATCTAAGGCATAAGGGGAATTTATGAAGTTTAGATCTCGAAGCATCCTCACATTCATCACAGATGGCCGATCAAGCAAGTGCTCCGGGCGAGATATCTCGAAATTAGAATGAAGACTGTAGTCACCGAGATACTTGGAAATTAAGCATTAGGGAATTGACCGAGCAGGAATCTAGCTCATATCAAGTTTGAAAGGTGGCATGGGCAACTCGAGCAATCCAAGGTCATAATAATCCCATAGATAATGGCCCTGCTCCAACTTTAATACCCCCAGGGCATTCAGCCATCCTTGCTTGTAACCCTCGTTATTTGAATTCTGGATCCGATCATCGAGAGAATAAAGGGCTTGATTATATCCAGCATCCAAAACTCCCTGGGCTATTTGTGAAACTGGTAAGTTAACCTCTCCAGTTGCTTGTGGAGGTTTTTCACTAAAAGTTCTTTATTCTCCAAGGCAGAGCTTTGTGTGGAAAGTTGCTCGTTGAGGTTCGGAATCTTCTTGGACATCTCTGACAAAGCCTGATTCTTCGCCACCAACTAGAATGTTTGATTCTCTAAGGCTGCCTGCGTTCTATCTTCTTCAACAGTAACCCGAGCAACCCTTGCTCGTCCCTGAGAAGCTCTTGCTTGTCTGCGAGCAGAAGTAGAGGGTCCAGTCCTCTTTAAGGTTTCCAATTCATCTCTCAAATTGGCATTCTCGACCTCCAAGAAAGAGAAACCTTCGTCATTGACAGGGACCAAGGCTCCCAAGGTAGATGCTGCAGATTTCAATTGGGATATCTCTCCTCGCAAAACATTGTTTTCCTGCTCCAGCAGTTTCCCAATTTTCCTATGCTCCTCGACCTCAACCTTTAGAATTTTCTCTTTATTCTCGTAAGCAGCGATGAACTTATCATATCCTTTGTCAACATTTAATTGCTGATATTTTTTCTCATACCCCTGATGCAAAAGGGCAGAAGATTCCTTGTATTGTTGTTGGAATTCCTCGATGGTACCTTGGAGATCTTCAATCATCTCGTAATATGCTACATTATTGGCAACTACACGGTCGAGCAAGCATTTCAAATATTGGTAGGCTTCAACTGCTCGTTCAGAAGTATCTGGACCAAGGATGTTAGTAATTTGAGCTTCATTTAGGTCAGCATGGCCAGCCTTGAAGTAGTCATTGCATTTTTTCATCAGTTCAGTATCGTGAGTTGACAAGAGCTCCATTCTAGCCATAAACTAGTAAATAAAAGAGACAGAAAGAATTAATAAGAATACAGATAGAGCAAGAAGACGAAGAAGTCAAAACAAACAACCAAAAGCTTGAATTTTCATTTCATCTTTAAAAAAAAATACAAAAGTTGAGGCTACATCCAATAAAGTGACAAAATAAACACCCAAACTAATCTACAACTTCTCTTTATTTCCTATAACTTCCTTAGAGGGTTTTGAGGAAGAGGCTGGTTGCTCGGTGGACACGAGTAGCTGCTCGGTAGGAGTAATAGTTGGTTGGGGTTGTTCGGAGCACGATTGAACAGTTGGAACAGTAAAGGCCTGATCTCTAATTACCATGGAGGATTCTTCAGAGGCAGCTTCGTCCTCTTCTTCTTCTCCAGAATAGGGAGGAGGGCCATGAGTGTGTTGTTGAAATAAGTCAGAATCTTCAGCATCCTTCAGCTCTTGTAGAGCTTCCATCCATCCATCCCTAAAGTATTTTAGGCTAGCGTAATCCATTTGTGATGACATAGCAGACAAACACTTAATCCAGCCCTTATCCCAACCTACGCTGAATGATTTTTTAACAGGTTTCTTCCTTTTAACCTTCTTCGAGGAAGTCCTCTCAATAAGAAGTTTCTCAGCAGTTCTCAGTTTCTCCTCCACCTCCTGCTTCTAGCGATCAACATCAAGGAGTCTACCAACCTCCTTTTTAGCAGCTTTGAGTTTATTCTCAAGATCTGCAGCATTCTTGAGTTTCTCCTCAAGCTCTTTATTATTCCTCTCGAACTCCCTCATTTTCTTCTCCAAATCCTTGGAGGCCTCCAAAGCACGATCTCTCTCTTGCTCGACAGACTTAACCTGCTTCTCCCAAGAAGTTTTATTCTCTTCATACTTCTGATGAGATTTCTTCAAAGACTGGGTTAACCCAGTAAAAGCTTCTTCTACACCTCCCGAGGAGATTGAAGCCTTGATAGCCTCATCCTTCTTCAGAATGGTGTTGAAACATGTTACCAGCTGGAAAAAGAAAATAACTGTAAGTCAGTACAGGGACATAACATTGAAAAATGAAAGTTTAGATTAGTAATACTTACTGAGGCAATATGTTGAGCAACCAAGGTAGTGACCCCATCACGAGAAAGATTGTCCTCAATACCTTGGACTTCTGGGATAATCCAAGACTTCACCGAGCTCATTACAGAGTTCAGAGGAACAAAAGTGGGAACACCACCTTCAACATTTAATGAGTGAGAGACAGATTCTGCTGGTCTCTCAGAAGAACTTTTCCTTAATCTCCTCGTAGGAGCAAGAACATTCTCAACCAAAGATGCTGTTTTGGTTAGTGATATAACAATGACCTCGCTTGGAGGAGAAACAACAACAGCCTTAGTCGGAGCCACAGGGGGCTTTTCAACGATCTTGCTTGGAGCGATAGGGGGCTTCTCGCTAAACTTCTTGGTAGCATCTGAAGGGGGTACCTCTACAGTCTTTATCCCCTCTCCTGGGATATCTTTTTTACTTCTCTTTGTCTCCACAGCAGGAGAGTCAGACTTATCGAAAAAGGAAGGAACCTCTCTTCTCTTCATTATGTCACTAATAGGAATACTTGATTCTGAGGAAGAACCCTCCACACTAGACTCAGCAGCTGGTATTTGGTCAAGATTAACCACCACTGGACGAGCAGTAAAGGATGAAGTGTAACTCTTGTACTGCAACAAATAAGAAGCCGATCTAATGTGCTCGTCGGCCACAGTTTGGTGCAAACTCCAGATAAGTTTCAAATGCTTCAAATTAACCTATGTCTCCTTTGGATATTTTCTTTTGCTATCAACTACAAATAGTAAAAATTAAATGTCAGTGATACATTTGTCAAATACCAAGAAAACAATATTTCAAAAAATAAAAACAACCTATTCCATTTCCATAAGGGGGACACATGGGACCCTGATATACATCATCTCCATTTAATGGAGCATGTTGCCAATTTTTCATAACAACCCCTGCTCGAAGTAATCCCTGTTGGCATCTGGGAGATTGACAACTAAAGCCCTATTTAAAAACCTAGTTTTTAAATAAAAAGTACTATCGCTAACAACCCATCTATAGCAAAATATAATATCTGGAATTCCTAAACGGGTTCCATGAATTTGGTTTAACCTATGGACTCCATTAACTATTCTCCATGTATTGGGCAGGTACTACATCAAAATATTGATAGAACTCCAAATATAGGGGATTTGGAGGAAAAGAAAAGCCACATTTGGCCACAAAGAGACTGGGGAACCAATGTCCCTCAGCCAAAGAAAAATAGTCAGAAGGTTCATAAATTTCCTCCAAAAGGACCCATAAAGGAATTGAAAATTCAGAACAAAATTTATCAAGCGATTCAATAGCATAAACCGCGATGATCAAAGCAAAATAAAAGAGAAGGAATAAGATCTTACAGGGGAAGAGTGAACCAGTTGACAACGAACAAGGAAAGAAACGAACGCACAAGATAGAGAGAAAATCAAAAGTTCAGAGACACAGATTTGAAAAGTGCAAGACGATAGGATTTCTATAGTGCTTAAATACTTTACCTAGGGAATGGAGAAAAACAATGATTACCAGGAAGGATGATTTCGTATCCGACGGCTAAAAAGTAGAAAATGGCAGGAAAAATGAAGCGTTTATGGAAATTAAAAATGTATAGGAGGTCTGATACTATGCATTTAAAAAGGAGCTACATACAACGAATGCTTTCCTAGAAACCATGCAAACCGAAAATCTATGCAACAGAATGTTCCATACTTTTCTTCAACATCAAACTATGAAATATTGGGGGCTTGTGTTGATACCAAATTTAGTCTGCTGACATGGACCAATCACATGGAGACACGTGTCAATCTACATAGCACCCACAAACACTTGTTGAACAACATACTGACTTCGAGGAGCTTAATCTCCCCGACCAAGTCATGCCTTCCTAGTAACATGAATTGTGTCGAGGAACTTTATTGTACCTATCTACTCAATCCCTGAGCAACTCAAGCGTGTCGAGCAGCTGAGGCGGTCCGAGCTACATAAGTGTACAGCGTATCCAAATGAAGAGAATTTAGGATATAACTACGTATTAAATGCTCATTATTATCGTACAGATGTACACGTCTATTGGACAACTATGCATTATTCTTTCACATGTACAGCCTCAAGGCTATAAATACATTGTAACCTCCTCATTAACAAAGGACTCGGAATTTCTTGGTAAACCTACTATCGAGAATTCTGCAAACGGTTAGCAATAACAAATACAGTGGACGTAGGCCATTCTTACAAGGCTGAACCACTTTAAAAATATTTTGTCTCATATTTATATATTCATTCTTATCTGTGATTAAATAATTAGATCAAATCTAGTTTTTTACATCAACAAGCCTGTTGATCTTTTCTTTGGCCCAAAACAGCCCCTATCGCATAGTCGCTAGCATCACACATAAGTTCGAATGGTAAAGACCAATCCAAAACTTCCATAATGGGAGCAAACACAAGCATGGTTTTTAGTTTTTCAAAAGCACTATGGCATGCTTCTGTCCACTCAAATGGGGCGTCCTTCATGAGTAGGTTGCTTAAGGGCCTAACGATGGTGCTAAAGTCCTTAATGAAACTTCGATAAAAACCCGCGTGTCCCAAGAATGAGCGCACGTCTTTGAGGGATTTTGGTGGGAGAAGATCAGCTATGACATCTATCTTAGCTCTATCAACTTCTATCCCCTTGGATGAAACTATGTGGCCAAGAACTATTCCCTCAGTGACCATAAAATGGCATTTCTCCCAATTTAGCACTAAGTTCTTTTCCACACACCGGGCAAGTACATTTTCCAATTTTTCTAGACAAAGATTGAAAGAGGTTACAAAAATGCTAAAATCGTCCATGAACACTTCAGGTCCTCTCTCGATCATGTCGTTAAATACAATCCGAATGGCATACGTTTGTAGACAAACGTACCAAAAGGGGAAGTGAAGGTCATTTTCTACTGGTCAAGTACATCTACCTCAATTTGGTTATATCCGAAATAACCATCAAGGAAGCAATAGTAAGGGTGGCCCACTACTCTTTCAAGCATCTGATCAATAAATGGCAAGGGGAAATGGTCTTTCCTAGTTCTTGCATTGAGTTTTCGGTAATCACTGCAAATGTGCCACTCGGTGGTGGTACGTTGGGGAACTAGCTCTCCCTTAGCATTCTCAATCACTATCATGCTCGACTTCTTCGGGACAACTTGAATAGGGCTCACCCACTTGCTATCCGAGATTGGGTAGATAATCTCGGCATCCAATAGCTTAATGATTTTGATCCTCACCACTTCTTTCATATTAATATTTAGCCTTATTTGCATTTCTCTCGAGGGCTTGACATCCTCTTCGAGATGGATCTTATGGGTGCAAATCAAAGGACTTATCCCTTTCAAATCGGTAATGCACCAGCCAAAAGCACCTTGGTGCTTCCTCAGAGTCGTTAGCAATTTATCCTCCTGCTCTTCGTCTAGGCTAAAGGAGACAACAACAGGAAATGTCTCGTCCTCTCCTAGGTATGCATATTTAATATGGGAGGGTAGTTTCTTTAATTCGAGGGTTGGAAATTTTTCGCTAGAGGGAACCATGCGTGTCTCCCTAGGAGGTAACTCCTCGAATCGAGAAACCCAACTTACATCTCTTGCGTCCTCATCTGACGCTTTTTATAATTCTCTCAACTCCTCAACCTCCATCTCGAGTTCGGTGTACGTCCCCTCACTCTCGTGTCTCGGCACTAAACAGGACCCTAGGGAGTCTCCATAATAATTTTCCTCAAAATACTCTTCTACGATCTCGTCTATCAAGCTCACCACGTGAAGATCATCTTCTTCCCCCGTATATTGGGTATATAGAAGATGTTAGTCTCTAAGGTCATGTTCCCAAAAGTGAGTTGCATCTACCCATTGCGAGTGTTAATAATAGCGTTAGCTGTAGCTAAGAATGGGCGCCCGAGAATGATGGGAACATGATTGCTCAATGTGAAGGAGGGCTTCGTGTCCCAAATGACAAAGTCTATCGAGAAGTAGAAAGTGTTAACTTGGATGATCACTTCCTCAACTACACCTCTTGGGATCTTCACAGTTCAATCCGCTTATTGGAGGGTGATCTTTGTGGGCTTAAGGTCGCCCAGATCAAATTGCCTATAAATGGCAAAAGGGAGGATATTGACACTTTCTCTCAAGTTAAGTAAAGATTTTTCAATTTTATTTTCTCCAATGATACAGGAAATAGTGGGTGCACCGGGATCTTTGAATTTAGGCAGGAGATCATTGAGTAGGATGGAGCTCATATTTTGTGCTAGAAAGACATTTTTCTTTACCTTCATCATCCTCTTTACTATTAACAAGTACTTGAGGACTTTCGCATAAGATGGAATTTTCTTAATGGCATCGAGGAAAGGTAAATTTAACTTTACTTGCTTAAGCACGTCTAGCACTTCATCACGGGGGTTTCCTTTGTGGGAAGGAACCAACCTTTGAGGAAATGGTATGGCGGTGGGTGGTTTCATTACTACCTCGGGCTCACTAGTGTCTTCTTTATCACTCTCATTCAAGGGACATCTTCGGCCTCTTTCGTGCCGGGAATAATCTCCTTTTCTTTGATTGCGTCGTGTGGGAGAGGTGATAAATCAACAACTCTCCCACTACGAAGAGTGGTCACAGCTTGACAGTGCTCCTGATGTTCCGTAGAAGTGGAGCTAACACTAGTTTGACATTGGGGAGGTCTTTGGCCCTAGGCAGGAAACTTGTCCTTCTCTTGGATACTCCACAATTATTACATTTTTGAAATATTTGCATTTATGTCGCTGATCATGCGATCATATCTAGCGTTGGCTGCATTCTGATTATTGATAAATTGGTTTATCGTATCCTCTAGACTTCTCCGAGGTGGAGGGATATATTCTCCTTGAGGTGGTGGTGCTTGCACATGTCCTTGCATGTGTGGAGGTTGTTGAAAGTGTTGTGGTGGAGGAGGGTCAACATGTGAATTAGGATTCATTGCAGCATGTTGTTGCCCATAGTTAAAACCAGGATGGTTTTTCCATAAAGGGTTGTCAGAATTCCCGTGCGGGGAACCAAAATTACCCTTGAATCCTCCTATACCACTGACTTGCTCTTGAAGCATTACTTTGTAGGTGGGTATAGTTAGGCATTCCTCAGTTGGATGACCCGCCTCAAAAATCGCACACACCTTCTCAGTGGGATTTGGGATGGATCTAGTTGGTCCTCTTCCATATACCTCATGTAGGTCTCGCAGTCCTTTCTCAAGTACATCGAGTCGACTGTTTGTCATAGAATTCTTTTCTACGTGAAGTAGGCCAGACGCCGATGGAGGGGTGGTAACTTGATGATTTTGATTTTGAGCATTAGGGTCAGATGTATCCCCGGATTTGGAAGTATCGCGACATACCTTAGGTGAAGCTCTGCATCGTTGGCGTCTAATTCGATAAATGGACCACCGCACATGGTTCCAATGAGTTGCTTCGAATTAATGTTCATCCCATTATGGATGAAAGAAATGATTTGCAGTTTATCAAATCCATGATGGGGACATGAAGTAACTAACTCATTGAAATGCTCTTAGCATCGATCGAACAACTCATTTTCTAATTGTCGAAAAGTTTGAATTTGAGCCTTGATGGAGTTCGTTCGATGTGAAGGAAAGAATTTCTTGAGAAATTTAGATTGCAACTCATTCCAGGATGCAATCGAGCTTGGAGGTAAAGACCATAGCCCGGTCTTAGCCTTATCTTTTAGCGATAATGGGAAGATTTTGAGGCGTATTACCTCTTGTGTGCATGTTTGATCATTGAGGGTTTCACACACATCCTCAAATTCCCTGATGTGGAGATATGGCTTTCAGAATCCATCCCATGGAAGTGGGGGAGCATATGGATCATCCCATTTTTAAAACGAAATTTCACTACATTATACGGGAGTATAATGCATCCCGGAGTGAGAGTGCGCTCGGGATATAAGATTTCTCTCAAAGGGAGGTCTGGGCCTCTTCCTCACTGGTGGTTACACTACCGTGTTGCGACATGTCTCTCTCTCTTAACGACTCAGTGTCCTCACTTGGTATGCTCGGGGCATGCTCTGAAGTGTGTCCTAAGAGGGAAAATGGAGTGTTATTTAAGATTGAGTGTGACAGTGTGGGAGGTAGAACCCAGAACTGTGGAGCATTAGGAGTTTGAGGGCTATCAGGGTTGTACTCACCTATCGGGTTTTCGTGAATGCGGATTGGAGTATTATTAGGAGTTGGAGTGAGTTCAAAATTTTGCATTAACCGGATTATGAGAGATGATAATGAATATTTTTGTGTTTATTTTTCAAATTTTTATATGTTTTTGGATTTTTGGAAATTTTTGGTCAAAGTTTGAGATTGACTTAATCTAATCCTAAGTCCACCTAAGTCTCTGACAACGGTGCCAAAAACTTGACGTGACTAAGAATGTGTCTTAGAAGTGCGTACTCTCGCTCAAGTAATATTCTGATAAGTCGGGTATCGATACTCAGGGAAATAGTACAATAGAGTTATGACGACGTTGGACAGGCGAAGGAATCCTAACTCTGACTCTAAAGGAAAAGAAAAGATGATTGATTTTGGGAATGGATTACAACTAAATGCAATTTTGAAATTATGAAAGAAATGCAACTATTCTAAATTACCTAAAATACTAACGATGAATGATTTAAAACTCGAACTATATGATGAAGAAAACAGGACGGGAATACAATCCCTCAACCATAGTGTATTGATGGTATAAAACTAATCGTAAATTTAAGTGATTAATTAGACCCATAATTTAGTACTCCCAAGCATTACGTATATGAGGTTCAATCCCGCACCATACTTAATTAGAGGACGAGTAAATCGGTATTATGATAACGACATTCACATTTCATCCTAAAGCATCCCGATTACCCGAAAGAAAACAAGATCCAAAGATCTACAATGGTTGTGTTGCTAAATAATACGGTCATAATAAATCATTAAATTTAGAGGATTAATTTTATACACATGCAACTACCACATCAGGTTCAGTTCATGTATACCGACCTTTAAAAATTTAGCCTAAAAAGATGAAATTAATGAAAACGATTGTTGAATTCCATGAAATCATGATTATTCCTAAGGGAGAATTGAAGAATGATGTAGAAGGAAGATTAGACAGAAGAAAGTAATCAACTAACTTACCAAAGCACTAAAAGCATCAACTAAAATTACTTGTAATCACAGAAACCTGAACAAACTTCAATCTTGGAATTAAATTTGCAATAAATCTTCAAACTAAGGTTTTAACTGAAAAGGAAAAATTAGATGATTTTTCCGCTCTCTCAAAATGATAATAAATCGGGTTTAAATACCCTACAATACTCCAAGAGTTTTAGCTTAACCATGACTCTCCATTATAGGAAGAGTAAGAAAACAAAACTTTGATAGTCGGACCGGTCCGGTCCTCCTTCGATTCGGTTATGCTTGGATCCGGATCGGTTCTTTCATTTCTTGACCGGATTAATTCAATACAGATCGTTTCATTTATTTTTCATCAGCTTCGATCCGGGGTTCACTGGAACTTTGCATTTTGGATCGGTCCGATTTTTGTTGAATTTTTCTTCTATCTTTGACTGCTCATAACTTTCACACCGAGACTCCAATTGAGGTACCGTTTCTTCCTACGTACTCGTAAACTTGATATCTTCAACTTTTCTTGAGATGCCTCATCCGAATTTTGGGTAAAATTACAACTTTGCACTTTTGACTTTCCTTCTTTTCTATCTCTATTCTTCCGATTTCTTTCTTTCTTTATTGACATCAAATACCTGTAAAATTAGTACAAAATTCCAAAAACTCGGGGTACTCGTTAGAATAAGTTAGTAGTGAGATTATGAGATAAAATCAAATTGATTACGTTGTTTGAGGTGATAAAAGTAACTAAATAAAAGGGATAAATTTGAAAGAATTTATGCCTAATCATGAACTCTATAGACTTGGACACTAAGTGTCTTGAAAACTATGATTTGGAAAACCTTGACAATGAAATAGCTCTTATGAGTAAGCATTTCAAAAAGATTTAGAAATTTAGAAATGCTGTAGCCTCTAAACAAGGCAAATGAAATTATCAAGGTAATCAATCTGACATACCTCATGACAAAAACAGTACCAAACACACTTATGACAATAGGATGAATTATGACTCTAACAGACCTAAATGAGACATAAAAGATGTTAAGTGTCACCGTTGTGGTAAACTAGGTCACTATGCTAGTAAATGTACAATAATTTTTAATAACAATAATAAGGCCAATATGGGTAAGACATGGGACGATGCTAGTGATTCCGATAAGGTTGAAACTGAGACAACCCAGATGAATGAGTATTGCATGTCTTTCTTTGCTAAGATAATTTGTAATGATGATGCATGCTTGCCCGCTCATGAACCTGCTATGTCTGTTGATATTATTAATGATACTGCTGATAATTATGTTCTTATTATTGATGAAAGACTTTGTGTGAGTCAAAGTGATAATGTTGATGAAGAATTGAATATGTGCGTGAGTAAAGAACCTAACCAAATCGTAGGGGAAAATTCACATGATGCACATAGTGAGTCTGATGATTACCTGCCTCATTTACATGAATTATACACTAAAACGGTTAAGAAGAGTGCTCGCCTAGAAAAGATGATAAAAACCTTAAGTGAGCGTATCGATTTCCTTAACCAAACCATTAGGAAGAATACTGAAGATTATACTACCCAATGTGTTGCTCATGTGACTGTGATTGAGAATTACAACTTAAGAATAAATTCTTTGATTCAAAAGAACCATGAATTTGATCAAAAATACAAGGCAACCCTTATTGAACTAGAAAAGTCAAAGCAAAAGGTTTCAAATGTTTTTAAAAAATGTCAACACATTAAACCACAAACCAAGACTTATAAAAAAATTATTACTGAAAGCAAATTTGACTCTGAAGATAAGTCTGGACTAGGTTTTGGAGAAATAGTCCACACAAGTAAGACCAAAGTTTCTCCTGAAAAAGTTGCTTTTGTAAAACACGGCCAAACTTCTCAAAATGTTAAAAAAGGTGAACCTAAGCTCAATGTCTCTCAATCAACACATAATCAGTACGATCAAAAGTTGAAACCAAACTGTCAAACCAAATATGTTTGTCCTTCTGCCAGAGACCAAAGACAGAAACCTAAACCTAATAATGACTGGACTACTATACCCAATAGACCCAAGCCAATTTTCAAAGACTTAAGTAAGAAATTCAAGTCCTATACACACCAGTACTATTCCTACTGCGATATTTTTGGACATACTCTAGATGAGTGTTTCCAAAAAAGGACATACACTCCTACCTACCAAAACTTTAAATATTCTAGGAAATTCATAAATACTTATTTACTTCCTAGACAGGCCACAAACAACTCTAACTCTAAAAAGAAAAAGGGAGGGTCCAAGACTAAGAAAAAATCATTTTGAAAGACCCCTCAAATCTTTTCAAAGTCAAAAGGCCATAAATTTTTTAAAACTAAGCCTATTTGGATTAGAAAAGATGATTTACTACCCCAGCTCAAGTGCAACATTGTCATTTCTACTTTAAAGGCACAAAGCACTTCAACTGGATAGTATTTAGACTCCGTATGTTCTAAACATATGACCGAGGACGAAATAAAATTAAAAAACCAATACTTCCTTGGAGGTAGTTTCACGTTTGGAGATGGTGTTTCATCTCAGATCATATGTAAAGGAACATTGAGTGAGCAGGGACTTCCTAAACTGAATGATGTTTTATTAGGTAAAGGACTTAAAGCCAATCTCTTAAGTATATCACAATTTTGTGACTCTAATCACTCAGTTACCTTTTCTAAAAATGAATGCAAAATTATAGATAAAAAAGGTAATTGTATTTTGGCAGGAAACAGAACCCCAGAAAACTGTTAGATAGTACTCCCAAATTCTGAATCTTGTAATGTTTCCAGATTAGAGGATTCTGATCTTTATCACAATAGTTTGGGACACACAAATTATGATAACCGTAGAAGATTGAGTTCCGAAGAGATAGTTAGAGGTTTACCAAAAATTAAAAATTCTTTTAATATTGTATGTGGACTTTGTCAAGAAGGGAAAATAAGTAAATCCCCACACAAGAAAGTTAAAGATATCCGTACCACTAAGCCCCTAGAACTTATCCATATGGACCTCACGGGTCTCTCAAGAATTTTTAGATTCTGTGGAAATTCGTACATCCTAGTTATAGTGGACGACTATACGAGATATACATGGGTAGCTTTTATGAAACATAAATCAGAAACCTTCAATGAATTCTTAATAATCCTCTTAAAAATTAAAAATGAGAAGGATACCCAAGTATGTCTAATTAGGAGTGATAAAGGTGGAGAGTTCAAGGACTCTGGAATTTCTGAGTATTGTGTAGCTAATGGATATAAACATGAGTTTCGCGCTCCCAAAACCCCTCAGCAAAATGATATAGTTGAACGTCAGAATAGGACTTTACAAGAAATGGCTAGGGTTATGTTACATGCTAAGAATCTCCCTGGATACTTTTGGGTAGAAGCTGTCCAAATAGCGTGTCACATTATTAATCGTATCTACCTCAGAAAAAATTCCAAAGAAACATCTTATGAGTTATGGTTCAACAAAAATCCAAACTTAAAATATTTTAAAACCTTCGATAGTATCTGCTATATCTGTAAAGATATAGAGCACCTTTCAAAATTTGATACCCGAGGAGAAAAGGGAATCTTTCTTGGATATTCCCAAAATAGTAGGGCTTTGCATGTTTTTAACTACATAACCATAACTATTATGGAATCAATTAATGTAATTGTAGATGACAAGAGTGTAAGAAGTAATGACAGTCAATCAGTAACATTTGATGTGGACAAACCTGTTTTACTCACTGATTCTCACGATGATACTAATTCATTGCCACCTGAGAGCCCTTCTGTACCCACTTGGGTTTCTAAAGATCATCCCATTGAATCCATTGTCAATAACCCTTCGAAACTAGTTCGAACTAGATCCCAACTTCGACAAGAGGCAAAATTTTCTTATTTTGTTTCTCTTGAGGAACCTAAAAATGTTAATGATGCCCTTACTGACTCGTTTTGGATAAATACTATGCAAGATGATCTAATCAAATTTAAGGGTCACGATGTTTGGAATGTGGTTCCTAGACCTAAAGATTCGAAGGTTATTGGCATAAGATGGGTTTTTAAAAACAAAACTGATGAAAATGGGGAGATCATTAGAAATAAAGCTAGGTTGGTTATGCAAGGATACTCCTAGATTGAGGGAATTGATTTTGATAAAAACCTTTGCACCTGTTACTCGTCTAGAATCAGTTCGTCTCCTTCTTGCGATTTCTTGTCATATGCAATTCAAATTATTCCAAATGGATGTTAAATCCTCTTTTTTAAATGGAATTTTGTCTGAAGAAGTTTACGTAGAACAACCGAAAGGATTTGTTGATCCTATACACCCAGACCACGTCTTTAAGCTTAAGAAAGCCTTATATGGTTTGAAACAAGCTCCTAGAGCTTGGTACGAGTCACTGTCTACCTTCTTAGTGTCTCATAGTTTGTTCCGTGGTAGAAACGATCAAACATTATTTGTTTGAATGGAAAATCAACATGTCTTAATCGCACAAGTATATGTGGACGATATTATTTTCAGATCCACTTGTCCTAAATAAGTAGAGAATTTTTCTGATATCATGCATACTGAATTTCAGATGTCTCTAATGGGTGAACTACAATATTTTTTGGGTTTACAAGTCAAACAATGTAGTGATGGTCTTTTTATTTCTCAATCCAAGTATGCTGCAGATTTAGTTAAAAAATTCGTCTTATAAAATGCTAAACCTTCTAGAACCCCCATGAGTACTTCAATTAAACTATCTAAGGATGATAATGGGAAAAGTGTTAATCCCACTATTTATAGAAGTATGATAGGGATTTTACTGTATCTTATCGCGTCTCAACCTGATATATCATTTGTTGTGTCTATATGTGCTAGATATCAAAGTAACCCTAAAGAGTTTCACTTATTAAGTGTAAAAAGGATTATTCAATATATTAAGGGTACTTTAAAATTTGGTATTTGGTACATAAAAGATTCAACTAGTTCTATTGTAGGTTATACCGATGCTGATTGGGCCGGTTGTACTGATGATAGTAAGAGCAATTCTGATGCTTACGTAGGCAATAATCTCGTAGGTTGGTCGTGCAAGAAACATAATTGTATTTCATTATCTAGCACCAAATGTGAATATATAACAGTTGGTAGCTGTTGTGCTCAATTACTATGGATTAGACAGATGCTTAGTGATTATGGTATCATCGAAAATCAATTAACCATGTTCTATGATAACCAAAGTGCCATTAATATTTTCAAAAATCATGTAATGCACTCACGTACTAAGCATATTAAGATTAGACATCATTTCATCCGTGATCTTGTGGAATCCAAAGATCTTGTTATTGAATATCTGAACACTCAAGAGCAACTCACATATCTCTTTACCAAACCTTTAGATAACATTCGATTTAAGTATTTGCGAACAACCATAGGCATGATCAGTCTCAATTAATCTTTTTTTTAATTTATACCCCTTGTATATTTTAGAAAAATTAGGGGATAAGATCTTGAGTATTGTTTATAGATTTTTCTATATATTCCTGATTCTAACTCAACTAATATGCCAATTTAGTATTTATCTTGATACATGCATTTCAGACCCGTTGTACATCTTGTTTATATTTTGTTGGGTATTGGTCTGTACATAGTTAAGTATTGTATTTTCTTTACCTTATTTTCAATTCTAGAATGGGAATGGGTAGTTAGAATTTTTTTATAGGACACATAGGATTTCTTTTTATTTTGATCCAAGAGTACTGAATACTCAAGGGAATTTTGTCTCTAATATCCAAAGGGGAAGATTGAGAAACACTATATATTAAATCACTTGACTCTGCATATATAGGAGTTCTAACTAGTTTGGATATCTAGAAAAAATAGGTTAGAATAGTTTGAGAACTCAATCTGCTCAAAGGTACATACTCCATGAAGAAATCCAGTCCAAGAGAACCTTAAAGGGGAAGTTAATTCTAGACCCTAAAAACCATAAATAGGACACTTACACTGCATCATACATATCATCTATTTGTTTAATGGTTTTTCAATACTTCAAATCTTTGTAAAATCAATTTAATTCAATTCAAATCATTTTATATAATTTTAAATAATTTTCAAAGATTTTTGAATTAATTAAAACTTGGTTTTCAAAAGTGTTGTGGGTAAAATTTGAATTTCAGAAACTTATTTTCTATGCTGATTGTTTGTCTGGGTAGAATCCAAAAGCGCTATAGAGTTGGAGGTGTGCATTGTAATTATTTTCAAACATGCGTCTCAACCTTTATCCCGTGCGTACATGTGTTGGCAACCTAACGAGTAGATTTGTGTTTTCTGTTAGACACAAAACACTTGCACATCCTCATCCCTTAGATCGTTTTAATCAACTTATTCCATGCGATTTAACAAGATCGTTATGAACCTAGCCTTAACCAATCATTGTTCATATACCCCACCGCATGTGTTAAACCGTTGGATTTAAGTCAACTCATTTTGAGTTAATCTCAGCCGTAGAATATAGTCTAAAGTTCTCGATACTTCTACGCTTAGTATAAAAAGGGATCAACCCTCAACATTTTGAGACTTTTATCATTTAGTCAGTCCTCAGAAAAGAGGGAGTAGAGAGCAGAGAGAGGAGAGATAAGGGAGAAGAGATGGAAAGAAGAGAGAGATATTAGAAGAAAAAACCCTAATTTTCTTCATAGTTCAAACCTCAAAGAGTTTTCTCCCAAGCCAAACACCAAAACTTAAAAGTCCCATACACCAAAAAACCTACTTTTGAGAGTTAGATCCTTCTAGGGTTTCTGTATTGTTGGTTTTGTGTTTTCGTTTGAAGACCTCCTTAAATCATTGATTCTCTCAGAACTCATCTCTAAGGGAGATTTAAGTTTCATTGTCGAAAATGAGTCTTTCTAAAAGATAACATCTCACGTTATAGTTTTATGTTTCTCTTTTTAGATCTAGCATTTCAGATCTATTCCGTTTCAACGAGTTTTTTGAAATAGAAACTTTTAGTTTCCAAAAATAAGTTTTCAGATCTAGTGAGTTATGTGTTTCTAATTTTTATTTCATATTTTATGAGATACTAGTCTTTGAAAATAAAAGGAACACAAAAGAACTCTTGCTAAAGTTTTAAGGCGTACAGATCTGAAAATAGGTTTTGTATATCAAAACTTGTTGAATCAGTCTTTGCATGTTAAGTCTGAATATGTTTTGTTAAAGTATACTTTTAGTCTAGTTTGGATCTTAATTGGAGGTTTGCAATTTCAGAAATATTTTCAAAACCCTGAAATTATTTAAGACCTTGAACCATCTTTCGAGAAAAGTATCCTTGAGATTTGTTGATAAATAAAAGATCAAGAAGTCTTTGCTTGAAAAATTAAGATTCAGAAATAAATTTCATATTAAAACTATTATAATTTATTAGGATTGTTTGTATAAATTGTTGAGAGGGTGAGTAGCATGTTGCATGTAGTAGCACATCACAAACACTATCTCACACGAACACTTAGACACTGTGGTTCTGTTTGAAAATCTTACATTTGAAAGAGTTTCTGGGATCTGAATTCAAAGAGAAGGAGATCAAGGAAAAGACAAAGAAACAACAACAAAAGATCAAGTTCCAAGTCAGAATACCTTTGGAGTGGAGAATATCGTGTAGGTACATTCTGAACTTAAGTTAGGATCTTTGTGGTTTTCTTAAGTGTTTTAACTTGATTTTTATTACTGTGGATTTTTATTTTGTGCCGTAGATGGCACCGTGGATGTTTTCCTTATTTAAGGGTTTTCCCACGTTAAAAATTCTTGTGTCTATTTCTGTGAATGTTCTTAACTGTTATTGTGATTGGGACTGCATGGTAATTTTAGTAGATGTTTATTAGATTTTAAAAAGGAAGGTAATATACTATCAAATTTAATCCATACATTCAAAAACAGATTTTATACAAACATCTTGTGTTTTTTGAACAGAATTTTTCCCAAAAAGTTTATTCAGAGTTTACACAATGATAGAGTTTTGTTATCAACCTTGTAAATAAAGATTTTAGTATTAAAGAGTTTCTTCATGGTCGATCCTTCACTTCTGAACAACCGAGGGCTTTAAAAAGTTTGAGTAAGCCCTCTGCCTTTGATCGTCCTAGCCCTCGAACAATAAGAACATTACAAAGACCCATGAGATCATATGAACATCGGTAAGGATAATCTAGGTCTAAGGCAAGCCTTTGAGGATCTATGCATGCCAATCAGACTTCCCAATAAGAGAGCTCAGTACAAACACATAGTAAAGCTGTGAAAACCGTATGAGCCAAATCTAAGACATGAGATCACAATTAGAAGGGATTCATACAGAGACTGGAAGATCATCTAGGTTATATGGGCAAGACTAAGAACCCTCTATAAAGGGGTTTTGTGAAGGAATCTACCTTTATATTAGCCATTTTAGAATGCCCTACACCCTTCAAATTCAACTCGTAGTCACTCCTAAGTATGATTGTAAGATCGATATTATCCTCTAGATATGGTATAAAAATTTACCACAAGGACAAATTTCCAATTTTCAATATCTCCTGAACTTTTCATTAGTATTTTCTATTTTGGGGCCAAGTCGATCAAAAGATTAGCCCATTTGTTGAATGTTCATTAATGACCAGGAGAAATTACATGGTAGTGTATTACTCGCTTCAATAATGAATAGTTAGAGGTGGTAGATTATGAAGAGAAAACTACTATCACTGCATTGCTGAATGGACTACTCCTAGAAAAGTTGTACTATGCACTGGCAAAAGAACCTCATAAAACCATGACAGAGATGATGGTGAAAGATGGTAAGATTATGAATAACAAAGAAACAATGGCTACTAAAATGAATCCAAAAATGAAATTTGACGGTAAAAAAGCTCAAATAAGAAGGACTAGAGAGATTAGAAGAGTCGAAAAGAGCAAGAAGTATTAGGAGTATACTCTACTTTCTATAGGTGTGCATCACATCTTGGAGGATATTAGGGGCATTCATGACTTGAAGTGGCCTAGGAAATTGAAATCACCATCCAACTGAAGGGATAAGTCTAAATACCGTGACTTTCACAAAGATCATGGGCATACCACTGATAACTGTATTGCCATGAAAAATAAAATTGATTCACTCATTCAGTGAGGAAAGTTAACCAAATTTATTGATCGAACAAAAGGTTGGGTTTGTATAATAAATCCATAATCACCTTGCAAACAAAATTGGATTAAAAAAAGGAGGGCTTGGGGATGAGTTTGAAGATATTCCACACCTGCCAAAGAAACCCCAAGATCTAGAGCTTGATATAAAGAAAATATCCTTTTCTTGTCATTTTATTGCAGGAAGAGACGTTGGAGGCAAAAATAAAGCTCCCAAAAGGATGGTCTACTTAAATGAGGCCAAATCCTTCTCCTATATTCGACGAGTTAATTTGTCAGGCGAAGTAGATGGTTGGCCCAGAAAGGTTAACAAAGACAACCTCGTCACTGAATTCTCCAAAAATGACCTATCAGGAATGCTTTACCCTCACGAGGATCCGTTGGTTGTCACCTTCAGGATACATGTATCAAGAGTTGCAAAAATCCAGTGGATAGTGGTAGTTCAGTCGACGTCCTATTCTTTAGCTATTTTCGCAGCCTATGATTACGAGATAGTAGACTAGAACGATATCATAGACCCTTAATTGCATTTTTTGGTGAAAAGGTCTATTCTTTGGGGAGTGTTAAGCTGGAGGTCTTAATCTCCTCCTGTGCAATGAGAAAAACTATGAAGATCCATTTCTTTATTCTAGACTAGAACGTTCAATCAGCCTATAATATGATTCTCAACAGAGTTGGGTAAATTTTTTTTGAAGCAATACCTTCCACGGATCACCAATTCTTGAAGTGACCTACTCATTATGGGCTTGGAGTATTTAGGGAAACTAGGTGGAGGCTAGAGATTGTTACTACACTTCCACCGGCCAAGAGGAGTTAAAGCAACACACCACTACCTACCAGATTGATACCTTGGATCCATAGGAGGAAGATGATTTGGTCAAAGGATAAATGGTGGAAGTTATGTAGGCTCTAATATTGTATGATAAAAAGCCATAAATGGCTCCTCAGATTGATTTGAACTTAGCACCATCCCTCAAATAAGAATTAATCACATTCCTTAGAGAGCGGAAACATGTGTTTGCTTGGAGTCATGAAGACATGTCGGGTTTTGACCCAAACTTTATATGGCATGATCTTAATATCAGTAAAGATTCCAAGCCGGTCAAGAAGATACGGATGGTGTTTAGTCCCGAGAAGATTGTATCCATCCAAGAAGAGGTAGATAAGCTGTAGAGGCCAAGTTCATAGATGATGTCAAATACCCAAATTGGTTAGCTAATATCGTGATAGTTAAAAATAAGGAGAACAAATGACATATGTGTGTGGATTTCATCGTCCTCAACAAAGCATGCCCAAAATATCATTTCCCTTTGCAAATGATTGATCAATTGGTAGATGCAATAGAAAGTCACAAATTTTTAAGCTTCATGGATGCCTACTCTGACAATCAGATCAAAATAAAGCCGTAGGATAAGGAAAATACATCCTTCATCACCATCCGAGGTACTTACTACTACAACATGATGCCTTATAGGCTTAAAAATAATGGAGTGATAAACCAAAGACTAGTGAATAAGGTTTTTGAGGAGAAAATCGGTAAGAATATGGAAGTCTATGTGTATGACATGCTCTCTAAAAGTAAGAAAGTGATTGATCACATCAAAGATCTAAGCTAGACATTTGATCAACGTGAAAAGCATCAAATGAAGCTTAACCCGAACAAATACATTTTTCGGCATACAGTAGGGGATGTTTCATGGCTTAATTGTGAATCAAAAAGGAATTGAATCCAATCCGAACAAAATTAAGGTGTTGATTGACATGTAATTTCCCACCTGTAAGACATGTACATAAATTAACCGGAAGGGTGGCTACTCTTAACCAATTTGTCTCCCGAGCTATAGATAAGTGCTTACCATTCTTCAAAGTGCTCAAAAAAATGTTCGAGTGGAATGAGGAGTGGGAAAAAAGATTTTCAAGACTTAAAGAAATAGTTGGGATCACTACCACTACTCTCCTAACCACTTATAGAAGAACAACTGTACCTATATTTGGCTATATTAGAGTCTGCTATCATCTCATCACTTGTTCGACTGGAAAATGGAATTTAAAAACTAGCAAAGCTTTTACGGGAGCAGAAATCAGGTATCTAACCTTGGAGAAATTAGCTCTTTCTCTTATAGAAGCTTCTATGAGAATGAAACCCTACTTCCAGGCACATACCATAGTGGTTTATACTAACCTACATCTACACTAGGCTCTTCACAAACCATATAAATTAGGGAGATTGATGTCCTGAGCAGTAGAGAAAGGAGAATATGAGATCCTCGATGAGCCTAGAACTATGGTGAACAATCAAACTATAACAAATTTAATCATCGAATTCACGTATTAAGTGTTAATCAGTAACCCAGGTTTACCTTCTGAGTAGACTTCATTGGAAGATGGCTCAGCTCTAAGCAAATAGTATTGGCCACTGACCAACCAGAGGATTCATCTGCACAAAAGAAACCCTAGTGACAAAGGAAATATAAGCGATAACATATTGACAATCGTATCATCCAAAATGTCAATTTTCATGACTTTGTTTTGGACCCATCTATGACAAGTCATAAACGTTAAAAACTTCATGTATGAATTCATCATTGACAAGTCATGAACAAGAAGTTCCTAAAAGTTAATGTAAGACCTAAAAAAAGGCGTTTACAAATTTAGATGAAACCTTTGACATAATATGAGGTTTCAAAGTAAAATTACCTCCTTTTAAAAAAAATTACATTTCCACAAATTCCACACTCCTCAGACAGTTTTCACTAGCATGCTAGTGAAGAGAAACACAAGAATGTTTTTTTCGAAAAATATCTCCACATGACTTAAAATTCATTTTGCTCTAAAAAATGCTTTTTAAAAATAGCTACCACATTCCATTTTCAACTCATTAAATTTTGTTGCAATGTTATTCAACTCATTTTAAGGCCATCAATAAAATCATGTGAATGTAAACCAACATCAGAATTCTTAAGCATGAAGAAAAATATCTAAGGTGAGAAATTTTATAACAATAAATGCACATAAAAGTTTCATAACAATCCTCCTTAGAATGATTTTTAGGAATACCTGATAACTTTTATTTAATTTTGAATAACTTGTACCAAAAAATTTTGAAGTGACCCTTTTTGTGACAAAATTTGCAAATGTGGGGACTAGGAAGCCCTTTTAAAATATTCTTTATCCTTTTCAAAATGATGATCCTTGAAAATATCCTGATTATTTTCTTTTATGTTCAAAACATTTGTAGTAGCACATACACCTTTCCTAAAATCTTCATTTTTCTCATTAACATTCAAAGAGGATTGAATCATTCTTATCGCTTCATGTGATGAAACACTTTTTACATAAGTTGTTCTAGATTGAAAATAACTAGACTCAACTTTATCAAACCTTTTCAAATCATGGAAATTTAGTTTTTCTAACAATTGATTAACAAAATCCATTTTCCTCTTTTGACACACATCCTTTGGTTCGTTAACGAAAATATAATAATTCTCACCATTTTTAGCACCTTTTATAAACTCTTTGTTATCTTTGTTACTCCCCAAACATACACCCATTACACTAAAATATGCATTTAGTAACACACTATTTTTTTTATTACTGCCAATCTTATACTATTACTAATTTATAGTAGTAATAATAATAATAATAATTTACCACTGGTAATCTACTAAATTCATTATTGATTATAGTTTACCATTTTAAAGTGAAAAATAAAACATAGAATCATACAACCAAAAAATCAAAATAGACACGAAGCATTTTCCCTCCCAAAATAAAAAACCATAAATTTCCTCTTTTCTCTCGACTCCCTGGAAGTAGAGAACCTTTAACATTGTCACAAAGCCTAAAATTTCATCTTCTCTCTCTTAGAAAACTACATAAGACTTTGATTCCTGAATTTCTGGTATGTCATTCTCTATCGCCTTCCTCTCTTTCGGCCATACTTTCTCACCAATTATAGTAAGGTATTTGGTGTTAGGGTTTATGAATATTTTATTTTTAAATCTACAAGCCGGAGTTAAAATACTTTTATTTGTGGAAAAGTCAAAAGAATTGTTTGGTTTTATCTTCAATTTTTTAGAAACTGCAAAATAAACTTGTTTTTAAATTATTGTTGGATCTTCTAATTGGCTTTTTGAGTTATTTTTGATTTTTTTTTTTGTTTTATGATTTAAACTATCGCTTTTATTATTATTTTAGTTTCTGTTGTTGTAGGTTTTTGGGTTTTGCTGGGGAATATAAGTATGTTCTACCATAGTTGAAGTAGATAATTTTTTCCTTTTGAGTTTATTCATCTTTTATTTGTTATTGCATAGGTTTGTGGTGGTAGAAAATCCTTAAGCAATTTCCACAACCTTCCTCGCCATTATCCTGCACACATATATATATATATATATATATATATATATATATATATATATATATATATATATATATATATATATATATATATATTGTTTGATAAAATACTTTTTTCGATCAAATATGAATACCTATGAGAAGTTTCTCATTCTTATTTTTCTTTTCAAATTCTATTGTATTTTATATATATATTGTTCATATATTATTCCCTTGAACATTTTAATGCGTGTTCTTATTGCATTCAAGGTAAAAATTAATATAATTTTAACTCTATTTGCATTTTTTGAAAATTTGAGAACTCTCTAATAATATCTCAGTTTAGAAAGTATTTAATTTTAGTTGAACTTTGTGGGTTTTACTAGACTATTGGATGCCTATGAATGTAAGGGTTTCTTTTGAGGTTTGATATCTTTTAATTCATTTTGTTAAATTTTGTAGGGAGTCCCCAAATCTAATAGTCTTTTCTTATAGGGATGACATTAATGAGCTTTGCAAGTGCTTATTTTGTAGTAAGTCAATTTGCATTCCATAGAAGATGTTACTTGTAATTATTTTTGTTAACTTGTTTCATTATTGGGGTGTTTTGTATTTATGATTTGTGCTTACTATGTTGTAGAGAATACATGGGTTGAGCATTAAAGTTTTGGCTCCAATCTTGGTGATTCTATCATAAATATGTTGGTAGTTGGTTGTTTAAGCATCTATCTCTGATAAATAATAGTGATTAGTTTTATTACCAAATTGGCATTTGTGTGTTCTATATCCATAGGGTACGTCCTATGCGCATGTACACCCAAAATAAAGTTGATGTAGTGTCATGGATATGGGCATGTACTAGTATACTATATATTACACATGGCCAAACATTTCATTCCCTTTAGCTTTCTTCTTACATGGATGTGTCTTACAATAATTTGAGAGGTCCTATACCAAGATTTCTTGCAAAAATATTCAAGTAAAGTTTCTATACTCCTTAGTACGACGAGGAGGTGGAGGCCAAGTTTTTGACAACAATACACCGATTGAAGAGAATTGTAATTTTTTTTGTTACTTTTAAATAAATGAACTTTGAGTATTCATGTAATTTTTTGAATTTTCTTACGGGTTACATTTTATTATGTAATGATATTTAAAATGTTACTAAAAAGTTAAATGTTGAATATAGTTCCCTCATTTATGTCAACTATGTCTATGTGTGTGTTCTTGGGTTATGAAAATTGTGTGGTAAGCATAGTTGAATTTGTATAAATCTAGCACATGTATTTTGTATCATTTAAAGAAGGACCTCAGATTTTAAAAAATAATTCTTTTAATATGTATCAATATTACTAAAAGACCTTTACCATTACAAATTCAGGAAAAAGTGTTGTAAGACTTGTGTAATAACTTGTAAATAGTAACATAATAGTCTATTAGTAACTCAAAATTAGCAACGGTAAACTGCCATTGGTAAATTCACTATTAATAATGGTAAAATATCATTATTAAATCCAATATTATAAACAGTAAGTATATGTTACTAATTTTGTTCCCCCATGCCTTTTTTCTATCTTAAAATTACTATTACTAATTATTTTTGTAACGGTAAAATACCGTTACTAAAGTCATTTTTGGTGTAGTGACTCTTACAGAAACCCCCAAAGTTAAATGCTCATAAAGTTGACTAATGATGGTGAGATTAACCTTACTTAAACATAACAAACATTTTGAAGTGTGACATTATTCAAAATTCTCGTCATTCCTTTGGAAGTTTCTTCAATTCATTCTCAAGTTTTACATTCAATCCTTGAATGTCATTTATTCTTGAAAACATTGTATATGAATTTTTTTATCCACTTGTAGTTTGAAAAAAAAATGCCTTAAGTGTTCTGTCATAAAGCAATAAAGAGCACTTGCAGGTTTGAAATGGTTTAGGAGCAAATTCCATATTCCTTTTGGCAAAATGTGGTTCTTTTTATTTTGAAAAACTCTCTCTCTTTTTATTAAAAAAAGTTCTTTCATTTTCATGACTTCGAGATTTTTGAACAAATTTAGATTAATTGACATTTCAATTTTTGAACATATTCCTTTTGGCAAAATGTGGTTCTTTTTATTTTGAAAAACTCTCTCTCTTTTTATTAAAAAAATTTCTTTCATTTTCATGACTTCGAGATTTTTGAACAAATTTAGATTAATTGACATTTCAATTGTTTTCAAGTTTATAACCATTTATGTTTGCACATTTATTAGTTAAGACATTATTCTAAAGTTCATTCCATTTAGAAATAATATTTTTTTTCAAACTGAGTAGAATCCTCCAGTTTATCATCCTTTCTCTCATGTAAAAATGTAGTTGAAGTGTTATAAGGAGAGTACAAATAATCAAATCTAATAGCGTTCATTACATTTGAAATCATGGATTTTTCAAAAAGAATTTTGTTCAATTTTTCTAATCTTTCCTCTAAAGCAAATTTTACGTTTAAGGTATTGGACAAATCACCCTTGAGAGATGAATTTTCTCTTTGATATTCTCTTCCATATATTTTAAATATTTTTACGCTCCTTTGAAGTGTACATTTCATTTCTAGGAGCTCACCTTTTTCACTTTCCAAAGACAAACTTTGTTCATTAGCCCGTTTTAACTCACATTTGAGTTGTAAAATAATTTCATTTTTTCTTTCATAAACCATTTACTTCTTTAAACATATTGATTTTATTTCACATTTTAATGCTTGAATTTTTCAATTCGAGTGACTTAAGAAACAATATATTGTAGGCATAGTTGATTTCATAAATTTTCTCATCATCGCTCATGTCGTTCTCGTTATTAATAATCTCAAAACTAGACTCCCTAGAAGTATGTTAAGTGACCTTAGCAAGTGATGAACGTGATATTGATTCCATGCTACCTAACTAACATGTATATAAAAGAAATACAAAGTGTTCTTAGCAAGAAATCTGGGCTTTTGGTTTTATGATTATCATGATGTTCCTTACTAGAGTGAATTTATGAATGTGCCCTCTCGCGTTTCATTGATAAGGTGAACTTTGTATTCCTCAAGCATACGTTCCATGCAAATCTGCAACAATTTTGCCTATGTAGCCTTATTGTGGACATCTATAGATCTATATCTAAAACAATTGATATATTTCATCAACTCCTTAACCGATTTTAGTGTTTCTTGAGCCGTGTCTTAGAGTGAACTCATCTTCATCTATAAAGAATTTCTAGAGACACTACTTGGGCATATCTTTCCATTTAGGAATGATATTTTGTGCCAAATGGGAATACCATTAGTAGACTTTACTAGTGAGAGTTTTTTTAGAACTCTCTTAGCCTCAATATCTTATTATTATAGTGCGCATTGAGGTACTCTAGAAATATTTTGACATGCATTTTGGGATTTTCTCCTTTACCATTAAACTTTATGAACTTTAGTGGTACATATCCCTCGGGGTATGGTATTTCATTGATGCTACCTGGGTATAGATTTTGAAATTCCTCATACAAGAGAAGATATTGTAAAAGGAATTTTTTGATAATTTCTCATTATGTTTTTAAGTTTGTCATATTCTGTTACACCTCTACATCAACATGTACATTCTCAAGATCTTCAAGTGAAGCGAAGTTAGTGACCGAATGCAACAATCAAAGATTGAAGAGTCGAGATCGTCACTACAATCATCGGAGAATCTATATGAGGTTAATTTTGTGGAATTAATTTATTTTGGGGTATTTTAAAAGCATTTGAAAACATAAAATACTTTTATATTGTCTTTTAAAAAAAATCATGTGAAGCCGTTAGAACGGAATTGGATGTCATTCGAATGAAGGTGTGTACCTCGTTATAACAACTTCGAACAAAATTCAAATGAGATCAATTTTGGAAACTTTTAGATCATTTTGAAATTTCATTGAAAGTGTCGTTTGATGGGAGTTTGAACGAGATCAGGTGCTTCGTTTGAACGAGTTGGAAAAAAATTATTTTTTATGGATTTCAAATTTTCAGGTCTATCTCTTGGAAAGTTTTATTCCTATATATAGAGATACGAACTTGCAATTTCTATCAAGCCTTTTAGACAACTTTTTGTGATCAAACACTTTGTTGTTTCAAATCCAAAACTCTTGGATGTTTTGTGGTTATTTTATCAAACCTTAATGAATACATCACATGTTCTAATCCCCGTGAAGTTAATTCATCACTGTTGAAGATAGGAAAGGAGTTTTCTGAGGTTGATTGATGGACACTGAGGAAAGTGGATATTGCAATGTGGGGCTATTTTAGATCTTCATCTCTTTATGTAATCAATAAGAAAGGAAGAGATAAATGAAATATTAAAGGGTATCTAAGTCTGTAAGTTGTCCGAGTCATTCTATAATACCTAAGTTTAACAGTGCCGAAAAATAAAAGGTTTTTCTCAAAAGGGATTTTCCCCTCATCTTCTGTGTTTTTGGCTTGTTTCTTTCAATTTAGATTCAATATCTTGTATATTTAGGTTCCCCTAATTAATCATGATAAAATTGGATTAAAATTGAATTTGGCTTGTGTGTGACCTACTCTATGATTTCTACATTTGATCATATAATCGGAACACGTCATAAAATTTGTCTTACAAATTAGTATTAGAGCTTGTTTCTACAAGTTATTTAGATTAATTCTGGTGGCAATATGAAGAATTCACACAATATGCCACCTTTGTTTAATGGCATAAATTATGCCTATTGGAAAGATCAACTGAGGTCATCTTTGAAATTGATCGATGAGCACATTTGGCTTCTTGTTAAGGGGGTGGAATCCTCCTATTATGACAAATAAAAATGTCGTTAGTCTCAAGCCAGTTGCTAAGGAGTAATTTTGACTCTCCTAGTTTGAATGCTATTTTGGTGTTATCACACCAAATAAATTTTATCGTATCCTAATGTGTACCATGTATAAAAAATCTTTGGATATCCTCTAGCTCAAAAATAAGGGAACCAATGTTGTCAAAGCTTCCAAGCTTTAAAACCTCACCACACAATTGAGACTATGAGAATTGTTCAAACTGAAAGTTTTGATGAATTTTATGCTCCTTTGTCTGATATTGTGAATTCTAGTTTTAATTTGTGTGAGAAAATTCAGGAAACGAGAGTTGATAAGAAAATTTTGATGTCCCTCCCAACTCGTTTTAGTGCGATAGTTACCACCCTTAACTCTTTGGGAATTCTATACACACATAGACCAGAACAACTCATGTGTGATCTTTAGACCTACAAATTAGGCATGCTTCCTAAAACACAAAAGAAAAAAGAAAAAGGAAAAGCTTTAAAAGTTAAATAAAAGAAAAAAGAAGTTTTCTGATTTCGATTATGATTTCGATTAAGTTGATCTTGCCCTGTTCGCTAAAAAAATTCCAAAAGTTTCTCAAATTCAAAAATCAAAATTCATCCAAAATGAAAAATAAATATTTTGAGAAAAAAAAATTGAAAGTCATAATTTTTATGAGAATGATCAAAAGAAAGCTACAGGTGAGTATCCTAAGAAAGATGAATCGAAGATATTTTGTGCGTCCTAGGGGAAAGGTCACAAAGCCCATGAGTGTCGCACTAGGATTAAGTGCAAGCACAAATGCAAAGTCACTTATAATGCCACTCTAAGCGATAATGATGTTGAGTTAATGGATTCCGAGAATGAATCACTGCATGAACGTAACTTCGCCGCATTTATAGCTAGTCATGTTAGCACTTCACGTGCGTCTCATGCCGATGAGAACGTTTTTAAATGTGATAAACTCAACAATTAGTCGAACCTTTCCAGAGGGTTTGGGGGTGATGATTTGAATGTGGGAGAATGAGGTCTTCAATATGCATACTACGAACTTAACACCGAGTCATTAAAAAAAAGTAAAAATAAAAGTTTGATTCTTAGGGTGTTATCTTTAGATAAATAGTTGAAAGTTTGAAGCGATAGTGAGACCACCGTGATTATCATTTTGAGTGAGCAACTCGTTTCAATGGGTAGGGAGAAGAACAACTTGACCAACAAAGTGGATAGTTTTATGAGAGATCTTCAAACATAATTGAAGACTCATGAGAAACTTGAAGCCCATGTTTCCCGACTAGAAAAGATCTCGAACTTGCCCAGGAGATCAAGGTCACTTTAAGGGACACATGTAAGAAGATTGAAACAATGTTCCTAGGTGTACCACTAGAATTTAATAAAAGGCATGACATATGTTATGAGGGTTCATCCACTTCCCATACTGCACGTAAATTGGTTGCCAAGTTTGTGTTAGATCCTTATAGGACTCCACCCAACCCGCCAAGGTAAAATCTTTAGGTATTTTAACATAGGTAGACCTAAATAACTCTATGTTTGTACTCATTGAAAACAAACAGGTAATCTTATGGAGTTTTGATATAAGCTAGGAAGAGTCTCTCACACATGCTCCCACACACCACTGTAGCGACTTAACGAGTCTTAGATAGAAAGTGTAGTTTCTAGTCATTACTTTTGAAACGTTTAATGGAAGAACTTCAAAGGATGTCTATGACTTTTGATAACACTTCCAACATAATGACTAGTTCCAACAATGATAATGGCAAGCAAAATGTTATCACCATTTAGGTATCTAAAAGTGGAGAAAAATCCTCTATTATTCATGTTGCTCTTCAAAATCAAGATATTTTTAATGGTATTTTCATCACGGGTTCTCTGGGCACACTATTGGTGATAAGTCACATTTTACCAAATTTATGGATTGCAAGGAAGGAAAAGTCACCTTTAGGGATGGGAGTAGGTATACCATATTAGGATGAGGTTTCGTGGGGATTTTTGGCTTTCCTGAGCTACACAATGTGTTGTAAGTTAAAGGATTGAAGGTTAACTTAATAAGTATAAGCCAAATTTGCGATGATAACTTTGTGATAAAGTTTGACTGTTGGAATGCAAAGTTTTTTATCAATCTGATGAACTTTTTCTACAAGGTATGAGGACTACCGATAATTGCTATGTCATCATTACCGAGTCCTCTTTAGTGTGAAAAATTTCTAAGGTCTCAACCATGGAACTTTGGCATCAACGACTAACTCAAGTTAATTTTAGAGATCATACGAGGCTAGTTAAGAAAGACTTAGTTCGTGGCTTACCATCACTTGGAGAACCAACTTCCTCATTTTGTGGTCTATTGCAAAAAGGTAAACAAATTAAGAGTCCTCATAGGAAGTTTAATAGCATTACCACCTCGAATGTTTTAGAGTTAATACACATAGATATTATAGGTCCCATAAATAGGGAGAGTATTGGTGGAAAGAAATATATTCTAGCGATGGTAGATTACTTTTTGAGATATTCTATCACTGGAATCCTTAGATAAAAGTCTGATTCTATTAAGTTTATAATCGTTAAGTTCCGTGTTCTTCAAAATTAGCATTGTATCACTATATCTCGTATTCATAGTGATAATGGAACTGAATTTAAAGTTTCTACTGTTGATGGTTTTTTTTATGACGTTGTCATCAAACATGATTTTTCAACCATTTGTTCTCCTCAGCAAATGGCTTAGTTAAGAGGAATAATCAAATAATTCAAGAGATGGAAAGGTCCATGCATCTTAGAAGGGAATTTTCGAGACATTTTTAGGTATACACATTATACATCGCATGCCACATGGTGAATAGGTTTATCTTCGTCTACACAAACTTTACACTCCATATGAGTTATGGATCGATAAGAAACCCAACCTTATCGTATTTTCCAATTTTGTAGTGCCCTTTATATATCCTAGGAGATAGAGAGCACTTAAGGAAATTTGACTCTATAAGAGATGATGGAATTCTTATAGGATATTTATCGACCTGTAAATCCCGTAAGGTGTATAACCTTGCAAGATATAAGGTCATAGAATTAATAAACATCGCAATTAGAGATGATGCACCAGTTACATTTATTGATCATTATCTTATGTGTGAGAATAATTCACACCCGATGATGATCTCATTATTCCCCACACCACCATGGTGGACTCTACTCTAGACAAAGAGGATCCACATTTTTGGGTTCAAAAATTTCATAACCCTACCGACATACTTGGTAATCCCATCCTAGGTGTCATGACTCATGCTCAAATATGAAAATAAGTTAGATACATTTGCTACACTTCTATAGTATGTCCGAAGAATGTGAAGAATTAACTCGAAAATGAGCATTAGATAAGTGTTATGTAAGATGAGTTTCTTTAATTCGAAAGAATTATGTGTGAGAATTAACCCCCTACCCTAGAGAGACTAATATGATTGGTACCAAGTGGGTTTATTAAAACAATATGGATTATAATGGTACCATCATTCCCAATGAGGATAGGTTGGTTCTCAAAGTTACAGACAAGTTGAAGGTGTAGACTTTGACGAGACAGTCTCTCCTATTACTAGGCTTGAGTTAATCCACTTTTTACTCGCCATAACATGTCATCTATAGTTTAAGATTTACTAAATGGACATCAAGAGTTCATTCCTTAATGGCATTCTTCTGGAGGAGGTTTACGTGGAACAACCAAAGGGGTTCAAAAACCCAAAGCACCCAAAACACATCTTTTATCTAAAAAGATCATGTATGGTTTGAAAGAAGCACCCCGTGCATGGTACTAAATACTAACTTATTACCTATTATCTCATGGTTTAAAGAAAGGGGGAGTTAACATGACATTGTTTGTTAGTAGTGAGGTTAATGTTACATTGGTTTCCCAAGCCTATGTGGATGACATAGTCTTTGGATCCACTTGTTCCCAGCATGCTCACACTTTTGAGGGGGAGATGAGGAGTGAATTTCAGATGAGCATGGTTGGTGAACTTACTTTCTTTCTATGTATTTAAGTACGTTAAGTAAATAATGGGATATTTATATCTCAATCTAAATATGCTAGGGATATAGTAAAGACGTTTGGTTTGGACTCCGTTAAGAACTCTCACACACCCCCGAGTTCCTTGACAAGGCTTAGCAAAGACACTTTAAGTAAGGACGTAAGGTAAACACTCTATAGGAGTATGATAGGTAGTCTCCTCTACTTGACCGTTAGTCATCCTAGTATCGACTTTAGTGTGGAGTTTAGGCACGTTACCAAGCATTCCCAAAAGAGTCACAGTAACTTGCACTTAAACGTATTATCAAATATGTGAGTAGCACACTTTCTTATGTTACTTGGTATTCCTTTAATATCGGTGAGCATTTATTGACTTATTCATATACAAATTGGGCTGGGGATGTTGATTGTTGTAAAATCGTATTGGATGGATGCTTTACTTTGGGAGTGCTCTCATATCTTGGTCGAGTAAGAATGAAAACTCCCTTTCTTGAGCCAGGTAGGAGGTCGATTACATATCCTTTGGGAGTTAATTCACATAACTCTTATGGATGAAGCAAATGTTGGAGGACTATGGTATTACTCAATGAACAATGACTATTTTTTTCGATAATATGAGTGTAATCCATATTTCTAGTAATCCCACCCATCATTCTCATATGAAGCAAATTAGGACTCATGAGCATTCTGTTCGTGATATTATTGAGGAGACGATCGTTTTCTTGATCTTCTTGGCTACTGAGTGACAATTACTCGATATTTTCACTATACCTTTAGATTCACTTAGATTTGAGTATCTTAGGAAGTCTTTGGGCATTTGTTCCATTAATTGAGTTTGGGTATTATTTCTAGTTAAGGTTGATTTTCATGTTGCTATCATTTATCCCTATAACTAGATTGTATTTTAATGTTTATATTTTGAATTTTTTTTGAAAATATTTTCTTTTATTTTGGAAAAAAATTCAAAAAGATTTTATTTTTTAATAAACACTTTCAAAAATTCAAAAATAATTTTTGCATTTTCTTTTACAGTATATATGTATGATCATTTAAGATGTTCGAATTACGATTTGATTGGATCCATTCATATTTTTTGTGCTTAATTATGCATGTTTAGGATTGCGTCATTCATTTTTTTATTACCACCTTCATGCTAGACTCATTATATCCCCATGATTGTACACAAGAATGGACTTTTAAACATTGTACTTACTTGTCATATGTCGAATAAGATATTATCATCTCGATTGTGTTTAGTAGTGAACCAAATGTACTAAGAACTAATTGTGCATTTAAAAATCATTGACTGGATTTTTTTTATCTAAAAAGAGATTAATATTTGTTTAGGTATGGGCAAGAGACTACGAAAAAAGCAATCTTCTTTGTGTTGAAGGCCACCATTCAAAAGAGCCTAAAATATAATTTCTGCACATAAAAAAGGAAGTGCTAAGGCTAATTTTGTTTCATTCATTCTTTATTAAAAATTAGTAATATGATTTGTTTAAAAATTTAGAGAGTTTATGAATAAAATGTGAGATTTTAAGGGTGATATAAGTTGAACAGTAATGGGTTTGCACGATAAAATTACTTCAAACACATTAAATGGATAGATGTTATTGATTTGAGAAGCCCTGAAATTCGTGACATTTTGTATGATTTGAGTAGATTTCACTTAGTTCAACATTTTTTTCACCGAATGTTGAATTGAGTTCTTTCTTTAGGAGTGACACTTTGACTTTGTGCACCATCGCTATGTATGCCTATGTTGACTTTCCCATGCATTAAGTTCACACACATTCTTTCCATATGCTTGATTCGAATATTTTTGTGCTCCTCCGTGGTGTGATTATTTATAATTTTATTTATATGTATATCTATATACTCAGAAAATTTCAAAATTTTCAAAATAATATGTTGATTTGTTGAAGTTTTATCGCTTATTCTTATTAATATATACTTTGTGATGATATTTCATATTTATTTTCTCTTGATGATAACGTTTCAGGTTTAGCTTCTAACCCTTTGTCTATTACGGACAAAAGGGGGAGAACATATTGAGGGGGAATTTATTTTGTTTTAAACTCCATGTGTCATGGTATTTTCTTTGTTTCATGTGTGTATGTCTTTTTCCACATTGATGAAATCATGGACTTCACGATGAAAATTTTTGGAAAAGAAAATTTTACAAGTGTGTTTTCCTTTCCGAGTTTGGGAGTGGAATTAATTGAACTTGTCCTAGAGGTTATTTTTCTGTTTTATGTTTTGTATTGTGAGAGAAAAATTTGTAATTTCTCATTATGTTTTAAAGTTTGGCATATTCCATTACACGTCTACATCATCATGTCCATTCTCAACAGCTTTAAATGAAGACAAGTTAGTGACAGAATTAATAATCAAAGATCAAAGAGTTAAGATAGTCATTACAATCATCGGAGATGGTACGCGAGGTTGATGTTGTATAATCAATTTATTTATGGGTATATTAAAAGTGTTTCAAAACATAAAATGTTTTTCCAATTTTTTAAAAAATATTTTTTTCTTGAAAAAACTATGAATTCGTTTGAACAACATTGAATGTCATTCAAACGAGCATATGTACGTCGTTAGAATATCTTTGAACGAGATCGATTTTGGCAACTTTTGACTTGTTCTGAAATCTTGTTGGAAGTGTCATTTGATGGGTGTTCAAACGAGATTAGATGCTACGTTCGAACGAGATGGACAAAATTATTTTTTTAACTGATTTCAAAGGCAATCTTTTCAAGTCTATCTCTAGGATATATATCTCCCTATATATAGAGACACGAACTTGCAATTTCTATCAAAGTTTTTAGACATCATTTTTTGATTAGACACTTCATTTTTTCAAATCCAAACCTCTTGGATGTTTGTGATTATTTTATCAAACCTTGAAGAAGACATCACATGTTCTAATCCTCATTGAGTTAATTCTTCATTGCTAAAGATAGGAAAGGATTTTTCTGAGTTTATCGATGGACACCGAGGTAAGTGGATCTTGCGGTGTGGGGCATTACTGGATTTACATCACTTTCTATTAACAACAAGAAAGGAAGACATAAATGAAATATTTAAGGGTGTATATGTTTGTAAGTTGTTCGTGTCATTCTATTGTTGTAACACTACTAAAAAACAAAAGGTTTTACCCGAAAGGTATTTTTTCGTCATCTTCTGTTTGTGGTTTGTTCATTTTGATTTTGATTTAATATCTTTTATGTTAGGTTCACCTTATTAATCAAGGTAGAATTAGAATAAATTGAAATTGTCCGGTGTGTGAATTACTCTATAATTTCTACATTTGACCAAATAATTGGACCACCCCATAAAACGCATTCTATAGAGATTCCTCTTTGAGTGGGAGGATCTTCTTTACCTCCTCGAGAGTAACCGCTCTATATGGTGACTCTTCCACGTGAATTTTCTTTACTGTTGGTGGGGCAGTAGGGGTTGGGGACTTCTTAGATACAACCTTCTTCATTAGTGCCACCCCTCCTCCAATAGGGGAAACTACTGGTGTAACACAAACTTGGCCTAGACTTTCCATATCTACATTTTCCTACTTAAGGTAAAAAACTCATAAGATTCATTCCATTCAACTATGGATTAGTTGAGTTGCTCATCTTACCCATAAATAAACTAGGACTTTTGTCTCATGTAACAAGAATATATTCATTATTGGTTTAGTCTCTTTAAACTCCATTACATGCTTGAGTATCCTTCAAAGACCAACTTTATGGAAACATTATGACATTTTTTATCCATGGCAATAAGTATACCTCCCCAGTGGATTCGTAAACTGTAGGAGGGTGATGGTACTAGGGTCTTTGAATAATTGTATATGGATGAGGCGTGTTCCACTACCATGGAAACTGTATTCATGGTAACATTATTTTAACAACAAGAATAGAGTCCAAAAACTAACTTTTGAATGTAATAATGATGCTAACAATAATAAACCAATGACAAAATAAAAACATTTTAATAGTAAATGAAGGAATGAACCACTTGAGAGGAGTGATTCTTTGAGAGTAAATAGACAAGCACATCAATATCTAAGAGAGAGCGAGGACAAAACACTATAGTGAGAGAGTTTATGCACAGTAATAGTTCCTTTTTTATGTATTTTCTTTATGTTGGTAATTTGACCCTAGTGCTCTATATATAGCAAAACAGAAGCCCTAGCGTGGCACATGAGTGCCAAAGGGATATTCCCCCAAGAAAATATTTAAAAACACTTTTGTCCTTATTACAATTTATCACTATCTACCACTATATATGTGTTGCGGAGTGACACCTAGTGTAATAGTGGACAAAAAGTAATGTTGCTGGCCATAATGCCAAAAAGTACTATGTTATCGGTTTATAAACAGTTACTTGGTAAACAATTTTGAAAGTTATGAGTGAACTTGAGTTTCACTCGCGATTTGCTTTGTTAAAATGTCATGCGAGAAGGTCATTGACTGCTCGCTAATAAGTAAAAGTGGACTTTGTAATGTGAGTGAGAGTGTCCTCTTAGGTCCCTCACCTCAGTATTCTTTATTTTCTAAGATATTAAAGTAATTGGGTTCCTCACCTCAGTATTCTCTTTTTTCTAAGATATTGAAGTAGTTGAGCCTTAGGTTGGTCAATAAGACTTACCTCCTAGCCTCCAAACCAAAACTCTCAAGAAGTCCCAACTGGCCATCTGCTTAAGCCCTACTTACTCGGCTAAGGAATCTTTTTAAATGAGCCTATATTAAACAACAAAACTCAATGTTAGTGAGACAAGTTATCATCCTCTCATTTCTGTGTTGCTGGAGTGAGGACTCATAATTTACTTCACTAGGTAACCAAGATGTTGCTCGTGTACTTGATATTGTTCTGAGAGGTCTGTGACTTGGGGTTGCTTGCGCAATTCCTTTCTTGGCACGTCTTGCATAATTTATAAAATGCATAGGGGATGATTATGGACTTGTTCTTGAACTTGCCCCCTTTTAGCTTAAGGGTTGCTCGGGCAGTTGCTATTGTTCAGAGAGCTTTATCACATAGAGTTAGTCACTAAATCCCCATGTTGGTATTTATTGCATAACTTTTAAAATGCAAAAGGGTTTCTCATGCACTCATTATTCTTACACTTTCCTCCCTTGTAGCTTAGGGGTTGCTCATGTACTTGATCTTATTATGAAAGCTTTATGTCTTGGGTTTGCTCATGTAGTGTGTCTCTATTATTGCTCGCAAAACTTCTAGAATGTAGAAGGGTTATCTGTGTGCTCCTTCTTCTTTCATGTGTCCCCCTTGTAGCTTAGGGGTTAATCATGTACTTGATATTATTCTTAGATGTTTGTGACTAGGGTTTGCTCGCACGACCCCTTGCAGGTACTGCTCGTGTAACTTTAGGAGAGTTGAGGGTTTCTTCAGCACTTATCATTTTTCTTATGTTATCTTTTTGTCGTAAGGGGTTCCTCATGCATCCCCTTTGATTGAGTACCGCTCATGAAACCCTTCAATAGTTGTGGGGTTACTCATGTACCCCTCTATATTATCCCCTCATGCTAAGTCCCTCATCCATTTGGAAAGGGAGAGTTGTGCACGAAACATTGGGATGGGGTTTTAAAATAATCTTTTACCATCGTTACCTTTTTGTGTTTCATATAACGCTTTGTCATTATCAACTGGTGGTACACGCCTTTTTGTATCTCTAGGGGCCACATGTCATGTTAGTGTGGGCCACGACTTGCACTTTGTTATTTTGGGACCCGTCTACATTAGCCCTCTTATGAAGAAGTGTCTTCTAATGTTGAGAGACTTGTGCATGAAATATTAACTACATTCTTTATTTTATAACTTTAGGAAAAACTTCAAAATGTAATCACCCATAATATTATGAGTAGGGTTAGATCCATTAATGAGCAGTTGTTTCCTTATACTTGGGAAATTATGCATTCTTTGTTGGCTATGTTTTGTTATGAGAACATGAACTTTAAAGTATATCCCCTGTAAACGTCGCGAGCAATGATAAATGCTAAATACATGGATTTCTTATACTTTGGAATTTAAGATAGCCTTGCTCATTGCACTATGTCCTTTGAATAAACTTGAAAGCATATCCCCTTAGAATATTGCCATCAAGGTTAAACTTGTTAAATATATTTCCTTATTTGTTAGAAATTTTGAATTACCTTGTTTGTAGTTTTTTAATGTTTGGGCATTGACTTGTTAGTACATACCCTCAAAAGTTAATGATAAAAATATAAACTTATAGAGGTTTATGTCTTGGGTACTCGAATTTTTATGCAGTCCTAAGTATATAAACTGCACACCTACTTTGTGTTCTGAATTCTAATACTCCCTTGCATTACTCAACATTTATATCGAGTTAAAACTAATGCTAAAGTTTATATCCTAGGTACTTGTGCTCTTGTGGGGTCCTAGGTATATTACATACTAGTACTTGTACTTTGGTCACATTTATCAACATGTTTTCCTTATTGTTAGATTGAAGGAAATACCAAAACTTTTGTCTTTGGTACTCGCGTATTTGTGGTGTCCTAGGTAAAATTGTTATCGAACTTATACTTTGTGACACACTCATACTCTGCAAAATTTATATTATGTGACAAACTTGTTTCTTTATTTTCATGCTATAAATATATTGAGTTCGGCTGCTCTTGCACATGTGGAGTCTTCGGTACTAAATTGTCATACCTCTTTGTTCTTTTGCTTATACTTTAGAAATGTTTGCTCAATAACTCAACCTATTTCTTTATTGTTAGTGAGCATCACGAACACTCCTATATAAGTGGATCCTTGGGTACTAAACTTTCGTACCTATTTTAATATTTTGATTATACTTGTCACTTTCTCAATTATATAACCCATTTCTTTATTTTTAGGTTAATATTATGGGCACTCTGATGCACTTGGAGTCTCAGGGACTAAACTGTCTTACCTTTTTTATATACTTTTATTCATATCCTGCACTTGCTCGATTGTATAAGCTATTTCTTTGTTTTTAGGTTAATATTACGAGCACTGTGGTACCTCTGGAGCCTCAGGTACTAAATTATCATACCTTTTTATATACTTTTATTTATACTTGGAACTTACTCGACTGTATAAGATATTTCTTTATATCCAGGTTAACATTACAAGTGCTCCTATGCCCTTGGAGCCTAAAGTACTTAATTTTTGTACCTTTTAATTCTTATATTTATACTTGTCACTTCTTCGCCTACTCAACCCATTTCTTTATTTTCTGGTTAACACTATGAGTTATCTGGTGCCCTTGGAGCCTCCGGTACTAAACTTTCATACCTTTTCGATATTATGTTAGTTATACTTGGCACTTTCTCCCTGCATAACCTATTTATTTATTTTCAGGGTAATGTTACAAGCGCTCCGGTGCCCTTGGAGCCGCAGGAACTAAGCAATCGTACCTTTCTTATATTCTTTTAGTTATAATTTGGCACATGCTTGTATGCATAACCAATTTCTTTATTTTCAAGTTAATTCTATGAGCGCTCCTATGCCATTGGAGCCTCAGGTACTTAAATTGTTATACCTTTTATTTATTTGTTCATACTATGTAAATACTTGACCAGTTTCTCATCGTGCCTCTTTATTTTTAGGTGAATGTTTTAAGCACTCCAATGCATGTGGAGCCCTCGAGTACTAAGATGACGTACCGTAACCTTTTTATTTATTTGATTATGCTTTTCAAATACTTACTCTTATGCTTAATAAGTTTCTTTGTTTTCAGATTGACATTGCGAGCACTTCTATACTATGAAGCCTCTAACACTAAACTGTCGTACCTTATTTATTTATTTGCCTATAATTTTCAAAGAATTGCTCATCTTCTTAATTGGTTTCTTTATTTTCAAATTGACAGTACGAGCGCCAATACACCTATGGGCCTGAGGTAAACTTCCACCTTTCTTGTTCTTATTGTGAGTATTTCACAAGTAATCATTTTCTTATGTGTTATCTTGTTTATATTTTCTGAACCCTTCAAATATCTTTGTCTATGTTTCAAGTGGGCTATTTTTGTGAAATGAAATGTCAAATTTGTTTTTTATCTTGTGCGTGAACTTTGCACTTTTCTTTCATTGCCTTCAAGAAAATAATATTGGTCTCTGAAATTACTCATCCACGTACTTTGCACTTTTTTTTCCACTATGGAGCTATCTTCTCACAAAACTTTGTATTTTGTAAAACATTTTACTAGTAAGTATTGATACTCTTTTACTGTCTTTACCTTATACTGTGGGACTAGTTGATCACAAAACTTTGTATTTTTGTAAAATATTTTGCGAGTAAGTAAGCATTTATCTATAAAGTATCTTTTATTTTTCTTTGGGAACTCATTGATATGATAACTATATTTTTCTTTTGAGATATTCAATCATATTTGTGCAACTATATCCCCTCATAATATTACGAGCATGGACAAACTTGTTAAATAGAGAAAGTGTGTTTCCTTATACATTGGATATTCTGAAGTGCAATGCTTACCAAATTTTGTTTATTATTGACTTGAGAGTATATCCCCTCTAAATATATCAAGAAATGCATTTTCCTTGAAAAAAATTCCCATATTCTATGGGAATTCTGGGTCTGGTCTGCTCGTTATATGCTGTTAACAAAAATAATAAATTTTCAACTTTGAAGTGTAACGCCTCACACTATCTTAAGAGTAGATACATAAAAAAAAACTTGTTGGTTGTACATTTTAGAACATATAAGTAATATAATCTCTATTATAAAACTTTGGAGAAAACTTTCTATAACTAAACATGAGACATTGTATTCATTATATCAAAATTGATATTCATAGGTATTACTTATATAAGAAAAATGCTTTCTTTTTCAGACAAGAAACTTTAATTTTCCTAAATAAGAAAGGAGATAAACACTAAGATACCTCATGTGAGGTACTTTTTGAACCACTTGAAATTGATTGATTGGGTACAATCAGTCTCAGGCTTTAAAATCTGGCAATACCCTAACTTTCCCACTCCTCTAAACATGGATGTCCTTTCCTAGTTGAGAATAAACTTGGAGGTAGATATGATCCTTAAATGATAAGTGAATTCTTAAAGAAATATGTCCCCAAATTGGATTTACCTTGGCCTTGTAAAGTTCTCATAGGACCTCGAAAGTTATTGAGTGTATATTTAAAAGTTCTCTTTGGTTGGGAGACAGTCTTGGTCCTCTATCTCTAGGTTTTTGGTTTTATAATCATCGCAATATTGCTTGCTGCTCGGGTAAATTCCCTGAATGTGCCCTCTCATGTTTCATTAATCAGGTAAAACTTTTATTGCTAGAGCACACCTTCCACACAATATGTAACAACCTTACCTTTGTATCCGTCTCATGGACATCTTGAGATCTTTCCTTAAAATACTTGATATACTGCAGTAGCTGCTCATCGGGTTTCTATGTATCTTGATCCAAGTGTCTTAGAGTAAACTCATTTTCAAAGATAAAGAATTTTTGGAGGAACTTCATGTTCATATCTTCCCAAGTGGGAATGCTTTTTCGTTCCCAGTGGGAGTACCACGAGTAGGCTTTACCATTGAGAGTTTTTGAGAACTCTCTCAACCTTAAGATCTTAGCATTGCAGTGCACACCTAGGTAATCCACTAGGCTCTTAACATAATCCTTTAAATTCTCACCTTTTCCATTAAACTTTATGGACTTTGGTTTGACATACCCTTCGGGGTATGGTACTTTATTGATGCTATATGGTAAGGATTTTTTAATTCCTCATACAAGAGGAGGTTCCTCTTTGAGTGAGAGGGTCTTATTTACGTCGTCCAGACTAACCACCTTAGATGGTGACTTTTTCACCTCAATTTTCTTTACTACAAGTAGGGTATCAGATCTTGGGGTCTTCTCATCCATAACCTTATTTATCGGTGCCACTTATAATGCAACTGCTCCTCTAGTTGGAGATACTATTGGCATAACGCAAACATTGCCTAGACTTGCCATATCTACGTTGTGGTGCTTCAGAAAATTAAAAAACAAAGTCAGAAGATTCATCCATTCAGCTGTGGAGCAGCTGAGTTGATCGTTTGGCCCATAAAGGATCTAGGACCTTTTGCTCCACTATTAAAAACATCTTCATTATTTCTCTAATTTTTTTAAACTCCATTACATGCCAGAGTGTCTTAAAATACCAATATCTTGGAAACATTATGACCTTTTCTATCCATGTTAATGTGGATACCACCGTAGAAGAGTCACCAAATGTAGGAGGGTAATGGTACTGGAGTCTACGAATAATTGAAAATGGATGAGGCGACCCACTACAATGGAAACTGTATTCAAGGTAATAATATTTTAATAACAAGAGAAAAGACTAAAAAGCAACTTTTTAATATAATAATGATGTTTCTGATTACAACAATGCTCTTTTTCTGTGTTTTCTCTATGTTGGTAACTATGCCCCTAATGCTCTCTATATTTAGCAAAACATTAGGGCTAACATGTTACATGGAAGCTAAAGGGATATTCCCCAGGGGTAAAATATCTCAAAATGCTTTTGTCCTTATTACTATTTGTCACTATCTACCAAAATCTCTCCATTGTGGAGTTATACCTAATGTAGTAGTGGACAAAAACTAATGTCTTTGGCCCTCACGCCAAAAAGTAATATTTTATATATTTATGAACATTTGTTTGGTGAACAATTTTGAAAACTTACGAGTGGCCTTCAGGGTCATTCCCTATTTTCTTCGTTAAAAATTCTTGCGAGAAAGTCACTGACTGCTCGCTAGTAAGTACATGTGGACTGTGTAATGTGAGTGAGTGTGAATGATCTCCTATGTCCCTTAATTCAGTATTCACTCTTTCCTAAGATTTTTAAGTAGTTGAGTATTAGCTTTATTAAAAAGACTTACCTCCCGACATCCAAACCAAAACTCTCAAGACGTACGAACTGGACATCGGCTCGAGCCCGACTTTCTCGACCAAGGTTTCTTGCTAATTGAACATGTGTAACGTAATAAACTTGAACATTAGTAAGACAAGCACTCATGCTTTCTTTTATGTATTTCAAGAGTGAGTACTCGCAATTTACTTCACTAGTCCACTAATGTGTTTCTCATGTACTTACTCTTATTTTGAGAGCTTTGTGAGTTGGGGTGGCTCACGCAATCTCCTAGCCAATATGACTCGCATAACTTCTGGAATGTAGAGGGGATTCTTGTGAACTCGTTCTTATTGCACTTGTCCTCTAGTATCTTATCTTGTGCAATTGTTATGGTACTTTTTGCGTAACTTAATGAGAGTTCAGGGTTGCTCGAACACTTATCATTTTTCTTATGTTCTCTTTTTGGCTTAGGGAGTTGGTAACACAACCCCTTTGATTGGGTAATGCTTGCGAAACCCTTAAATAGTTGTCTGGTTTCTCGTGTACCCCTCAAATTAGACCCCTTCTTCATAAGTATCTCGTTTATTTAAAAAGGGAGAATTATGCACGAAACATTGTCTTGCGATTTTAAAACAATCTTTTTTCATCATTATCCTTTTATGTTGCATTTAACGCTTCATCATGCTTAATTGGTGGGACACGCCTCTTTGTATCTCGAGGAGCCATATGTTGTATTAGGGCAGGCCACGACTTGTACTTTGTTGTTTGGGGATCCCTCTACACAAATAAATACACACAAAAATGCAAATATATACTTAGGATGTTAAGCCTATTAGACTAACCGTATTCAAATAGAAATTAAAATGCAAGTGTGTGAACACAAAAATAACCTTTGGGTAGGGGGAATTTAATAGGTTATTAGAAAAGGTTTGCCCAATTTAACTTTCAATTCCAATCAAAACCTAATCCACTTTCAAATTCTAAAAGTGAACTATCAAACCTCGATTAGCTTATAAACCCTCCAAAAATTTAACACTATAAAAAAATAGGCAAATTGTCATGGTTTTGGACTGTGACGAAGGCCAATGGGTTAAAGTTTTGGGCCATGACCATAATAAGGGTGCTAAAATCGTGGATCGCGCTCCAAATTCGTGATCCTATATTGGGGTCACGGGCCAATGGGTAACATCAATGTTGATTGGTTAGTCACAATTTGGGACCATAATCCAGTGGTCATGACTTAAAACTATGTGTGACCATTTAAAGAGACTTTTATTTTGGGTCACGATCCAAAATCATGAACTCGATGTGATCATTTAAAATTATAAAACATATAGTCACAATTTAAAACTGTGACTGTATATTTAATAATTTTAAATGGTCATACTAGGGTTGTCATACAAGAGTTAACTAAATGATAATAATATAATGTTTCAAAACTTAATATTCATCTAAATAAACTAAAAGAACTGTCAAATTATGGTTTTCATCAAGAGAAGACTGGAATTATGTAGGGGCAACTAATGAATCTACTTGAGTACTCAAACCCTTCGGTGCATGCATAACAATAAAAAAATTGTCATCATTCATGAACTTAGAGTAAAATACCTTCTTGACATTTTGAAAGGCATAACAAAAAAACTCGCCAATCAATCAATGTTTACTCTTTGGCTAAGATAAATCTACCTTTACAAGTTTTGAGGAAGGATTAACTTTACAACCATTCGTAGTGTCATCCTCCTTCACCAAATCATCATAGATAATGATTTCTTTAAATTCTAAGTAATCTAGTTCTAGGATTTGTTAGATAATTCCATAATAGTTTAGCATCATGTCCTTTAGATTTTTATCGCTTTTTCTAGCTACTAAATATGTCAAGGAACAAATTGATGTTCTGTTGTTTTGCGTCAATAATTTTTCTTCATACGGGGATGAGACGAAATCAAATCCATTAGCTACGAGTTTTTTAAACTACTTTGCATGGAAAATAGGACCTTTGGCTAGGCATGAAAGACTTAAACATACACCATCTTTCTTTAAAAGTTGAATTTATTAATGTATTTGTATTAGTTCATTTTTTACAAAACTAACTAATCGCAATAGAAGAGGTGGCAATTAACTCTTTTGATGCCCATGCCCTAAAATCACTTATCTTCTCATTTTTGGCCCTTTCACGCTCCTCCTTCCTAAACATGTTCGTGAAATTACTAAGTTTAGATTGTAATATAGAGAGTATAGGTAATCAAACAAAAATATGTTATATATTTAAATACATACTCTCTCTAATCTTCAACTTCATCTTTTGATTCGAAGAGATAACGAGATGTTTGCTCATATTGCAAATTGGTGAATCGCACCTTTTTAGGATTCTCGAAAGGAAATTTATCCTCAAACTCATCACGTTCCTTGATCGCTCATTCTCTATGAGGATTGAATCTCTTAATCCCTTGTTTTGGCATATATTCCCATGCGTATAAAGATGATTATGCTGTTATGTATTCTTTTGCAATTGACCCTTCAGTATACCATGTATTTTTAACATAATCTTTGAAGGTTTTCATCAATCACTCGAAAGGATACAACCAGTTATTCTTGATGGGTCCGCATAATAAATCCTCATCACATAAATGCACAAACAGGTGGAAACTGATGTCAAAGAACAACGGAGTAAAATACTTCTCTAAGACTTAAGCCGCCTCGACTAAAGTGGTTTTCATATCCTTAATGTGTTTCCTATTTATAACTTTTGCACACAGTAAGGTGAATCACAAACTAATCTGCATAATTTCTATGCGTAGATCTTTGTGCTAGGAAAAGCAATGCCTAAACAATAGAGGGATTAATTGAATGATGACGTGCCAGGCTTGAGATTTGCACTTTTTCAATTCATTTGTTTGCTAGATTACAACCATACAAAAATTGCGAGAATAACCCTTCAGAGTCTTCAAGTCGAATAAAGTGTCTAGGAGGATCTTTTTCTCACTAGTAGTCAAAATTAAAGAACCTTGGAAATTGAATTTCTTCTAATTATATGGTGAATTTTTAACAATATATATTTTTTAAATTTTAATCTCTTATAGATCGCGATGTGCCCTCTCTCCATCTTTCTAATAAGATCCACCTAGATATGTTCCTACCAGATGTTCTGAAAAATTCTTCTTCGTGTACATCGTATCATTTACATGCCTTACACGGTAATCTTACTAATATGACAAGTCAAATAATATGGACCATCTGAACCACACCTTCATTTTACTGGGATCTTGTATATCCTACCTAGATTTATGCTTCTGGACTACAAAATTATGGTGTTTACCTACAAACTTTTTCTCTAAAATCATAACCTTTGCCTTATCCTCGATTTTAAAATAGGAAAGTTGTGTAAGTTTCTCCCTATGTTGTTGATTGACAAGTAACAAGTTAGACTTTTCATTTCAAAATGGGCGACTATTCGACTAAAATCTACGATGATGGATAAAAATCATCAATCAACTATGATGAGACAAGTGGATACAGTTTCCTCCCTAAAGATAGGGCCACTATGATAACCACGAACATTGATATGCCCAAAGTGCACCCTCTTATTCAGAATGACTATCCTCGGCCTGTCTCACAGTCGAGCTGACAAGAAGCTTATGGAAACCATTAGCAAGGTTGTATTTTATAAGTTCGGCCTCCTATATGCCAACCTCGACTAGCCATCAGGCGAGGTCGATAGAGTCTCATGAGCTTAAGTAACTGACAACATCATCATTCACCTAAGCCGACATTATAACTACCTCATATTTAACCTCGATTGGACCTCCTGGCCGAGGTCATCATGGTTAGAGATAAGATAAAGAAACATTACCGGACTTCACCAACCTCGTACTCGTCCACGTGGAGGTTACATCAGTCAAGAACACAGGGCCAAGCATGTGTAAGGTTGGAACATGTGGACAAATTAGTTATAACCGAATCATTCCCTTCCCGTAAGGGAATACTGAGGTCATCATTATCTACATAAGATCATCCATGTGTCATTCTCATACTCGGTCGATCCTCATACACATGCTCATTACATGCTTGTGGGGTACATTACACCTCCCAAGCACTATATATAGAGGTCATCCTCTACCTTGGAAAGGGATCTATAATGGCAACCCTAGCTAAAACTCAATTAGTTTACACAGGAGAAAGATAAAGGTTGAGAGATTATATCTATGGATATTAGTGTCTTCATCTAGCGACGTTACTGTAAGGACACAAATTTCCAATTGAGTCCATGTATAGTGTTGGCTCAATTCCGAAAAAAAATATTTATTCATAGGATAGAATGTAATTGTAATACTCTTAAGCCTATGAAGTGTTTGTTGAAGACGTAGTGACAAAGAATATAAAGCTTCATCAAATATGCTGGTTTGCGTGCCTCGTTTCTACATCATCAACTATGGTTCCATGCTCCAAAGGTATGAATGCAATTATATATATATAGGAGCTTGGAACTTGTTTATTGGGTGTTAGGTTTAATTAAAACTGTGTTTTATTTTCAGAAAGAATTAAATAAAACTTTAATATAAATTTATAAAGTTTTCTGGGCCAAAATCGAATTTTTCAAAGTTCTGAAAGTTCTTTCGATATGTCGTTTGAACGAGTTTTTCGTTCGAACCTGATGTCGTTCGAACGAGTTTGCCAACGAGGTTCCAGTATATGCCTATGAAATGTCGGTCGATATGTCGTTCTAACGAACCTTATGTTCGAACGAGATATCCAATGAGATTCTAACGAGTTCAATCTGGAACATCGTTAGAAGTCTCGTTCGAACGAAATGTCGTTCGAACGAGATGCCAGGCGGGAACAGTTTTTGGTAATTTTTTGGCAGTTTTTCACTCACTTCCCCACTTAGTTTTTAACCAACTTTTTCAGACTTTAATATGTGCGGGAAGAACATTTTCCACCTTAACTTTTCCTAACTTTTCCACATCTTTTTCATCTCTTAGAGAGAGTTTGAGAGCAAATTGTTTTAAGGAAAATGTTCATGTTTTGAGTGCTAATTTTGAAAGAAAAATTCACTTAACACTCTAGTTTACACCCAAGTTAGTTTATTCCAAGTTCTTATATACATATCAATTGCTTGGAGTTTGGCACCGGTTTTCTCTACACCAACAAGAAGAGAAGTTTCGAGTTTTGCTTCTACCACCCACAAAGAAAGAAGAAGTTTTTTTATGATGATTTACCCACACGGGGAAAGGCTCCATGTTTGGGTGACGGTGACCATATAAAGTCCTATCGGTGGATTCCGAGACCGCGGTGGTGTTCCAAGGTTATTCGCTAGGAAGAGTTGTCTACAAGAAGAAGCGTCGAGGCTTGAGAGGGATCGAGTCGTGCGTTGTAAGTCTATTTGTCTTGTACTTGTAATTCCGTATCTAGTGAATTTGTGGCTAGGGCCGTCCGAGGTTTTTTCCCGTCTTGGGTTTTTCCTCGTACATCGCGTCGTAGTGTGATTGATTTATTTTATCTTGCATAAATAATTTAGAACACATTCTTAGGATAATTCAAGATAAAATTTGGTTTAAATTATCACACTCAATTTAATTTGGACTTAAATTAAATATTGGGTAATGTTGTTTAATTCAAGTCAAGTGAAAAAATTGGTTTGGCCTAGCTTCGGAATATTGAAAATTATGACTTAGGCAAATTTCTAGGGCTTGGATTAATGAATTAATTGGTTTAAGTGATTTTAATATTTGTGTTCTAGTTAATTTCACTTGTGTTTAATTTTAAGAAAATTAAAATTTGGTATTTGGTATTTAAGATTGAACCATCACATTTTTACGCTTTCGCATCATCTTGAATTTATATAAAAGGAAATTACCATATTTTTAATTGAAAGAAATTTATACAATCCGGGGACTCCACTATCACATTTTCAGTTACTCACACACTCACAATGGACGTAGGACAAATTGGCAGAACCACATATATACTAGTGTTCATCCTCTTCTCCTCACCTCATTCTACTATATAGTCACTCTTATGTTGCCATTGTTATTACTAGTTTAAGCTTTACAAAACCTTACCTTGTGGTGCTATTTATAGCATCATCATTTTGGCACCGTCTATGGGAACGAGAAGATTCATCTCTTCCTCTTTTACTGCTTAAACTCACCAGAGACTCTGGTGGTGAACCAGGCCTCACCCTTCCGTGAGGCTGTTTCACCATTGAAAGAAGTCCCTTAAGGTTTCCAAATCTCTATAGTCTTCTCATCAAAAGCTGAAGCATATGGCACCGGAGTTACCACCACCTCCTCCACCATCTAGTGTTGGAGGACCCAGTTCCAGTCAGGCACCACCCCAGTCCGAGATAGCTGAGGTGGCAGTAAACTTAAAGTCCTTGGCTGAAACTCAACAAGTGATGCAGGAGAAATTTTCCCATATAAGCCAAAATATAATGAGACCACCTGGGGTCTCATCGAAGATGATTACTGTGGGAGCTGCAGCCACAGCATGAGGCCAGGGGACCACCCCAGGCACCACAGAAGGACCAACCTACTCCTCACCGGAGGAGGGATGTTGTTGACCCTATGCATTTACCCCCGGGGAGGCAAGGAAACCCTTACCCTGAGGATAGGTAAGATGATATTGAGGTAGAAGATGCCCCTACAGACTGTTGGGAGCCGTGTGAGGTCTCAAACAACACTGCACATCTTATATAAATGAGAAGAGGTCAGTGTGAAAGATGAGATGAGGATGCACAACAAAGAGGGTCTAATTTTGATCACTTAAGTAGAGGGTCGACCTTTTAAAGGCTTGGCCCAGTAAATTATTTAAGGCAGAGGCTATCCAGGTCAAGAAGCATAACTGGCTCACAAAGAGAGGATGGTGATCATCGGCCTCATCATGGCCGACCCCCATATGGCCGAGACCATGATCAGGGGGAGGTCAACAGCTGACGTTATGCAGTAGTTGGGGAACCCTCAGTTCACCCTTTAGAAGTGGCTGGGGATAACCTCTGCCAAGCCGACATTGCCAAACCTTGGAATGACTCTATTCAGAGGTTAGAAGAGAAGATAGGGAACCTCCTAAAAATTCGAGACCCATTACAGAGGGGGTACGCGTAAGGTTTACCATTTGTTGCAAGGATTGTTAACTTCCCAACCCCTTCCAAATTCATACCCCCGATGGTGTCTCCCAAGTATGATGGTAGTACTAACCCAGTCTATCATATTAAAATTTATCAATCTGTAGCATACATCTACTTAATCTCTGATGAGATGAGGTATCAAGATTTCTTAAATACTTTGACTGGGGCTGCACTTATCTGGTTCACTTCTCTTCCTAAAAACATAGTTGAAAATTTTAAAGGTTTAGCCGAGCGATTTATTCGTAACTTCTGTTTTGGGGTAAAACCCTAGAAGAAGAAGACTCGCTTTCTTTATATAAACCAATGTAAGAATTAAAGCCTCAGAGACTATATCGCGAGGTTTAAGAAGGAAAAATTGGAGGCAAAAGATTATGAAGAGATCATAGCCATGACAACCCTTATTGGAGGACTTGAGAAGGTAAAGCTACTTTGGAATCTTACCGAAGACCCTCCAAAATCTATGGTCGAGCTATTAGCAAAAGTTGGAAAGGTCATTAATTCATAAGAAGCAATGGATGCAAATTATGAGGATGAGAATAGAAGTAGCCGTGGGAAATTTCAGAGAAAAAAGGATGAAAAGAAGAGGACTGCAGATGATAAGTTTGCACACTATACTCCTCTAACCATGAGATGCGAACACATCCTCAATGAAATAAAGAATTATAGATTCCTGAGATGGCTGAAGAAGCTGAAGGCCCCTCCACATAAGAGAAATGAGAATCTATGGTGCGAGTTCCATCAGTATCACGACCATCTGACTGACAAGTGCTTCTCCCTGAAGGACGAGATTGAGAAGATGTTGAAGTTGAGAAAGCTCAAAAAGTATGTGGATGGTAGAGCATCTAAGAGGAGAAGAGACGACCCGAAAAAGAAAAGAAATGATAAATTTTAGGAAGATGTCCCTGCCAGAAGAGATGATGAATCAGATGATGATGACGATGAACCTAACCTCCCACCAAAAGATGACAATGCTCTAGTGAAGAGGGTTGGTATGATCTCTTTCGATGTGAACACTATCTATATGGTACTAGAAGGAGATGGCTCAGAGGTAGATGATCGCAAGGATTATGTGGTAGAGGCTAAGGCTGTGACTAAATCCGAGGTTGTGAACTTGACCTATGTAGAGGTTAAACACGAAAAGAGAAATAAGGTAGATATGAACACCCTCATAGTTAGCTTCTCATGACTTGATTTCAAAAGTATCTTAGCTCCTCACGATGACCCTCTGGTAATCACCATATGGTTTTATGGGTGTGAAGTTCATAGGATCCTCATTGATGGGGGTAGTTCAACAGACGTTATGTTTTGGCCCTATTTTAAAAGCCTAGGCCTCAGAAGATCTAGGATTATCCCCTATCATCATCCCTTAATTGGCTTCAGTAGTGAAAAGTTCATCCATTGGGCATGTATGATATAGATGTTAGAATGGGAGTCGAATGGCCTAAGAGGTTTACTAGAAAAATCAATTTCTTTGAAATGGATGAAAACGTCTTCTCAGCTTACAACCTCATCATATGACGGGTAGCCCTCAAGAAATTTAAGGCCGTGCATTCAACGATCCACCAAATGCTAAAATTCCCGACTCCCTATGAAGTAGAGGAAGTGCAAGGTGACTAAACATCGGCACATGAATGCTACTTCAACTCTGCAGAAGAGAGAGAGTCTCACAAGAGGGAAACAACTACGTACAACATCGACACTCTTGATCCCAGAGATGAAACAAAGCCAAAAAAGGTAGAGGCCGCAGAGCAGGTAAATACATCGTCCTTAATGAGGATGAGCCAAAAAAACCATCCAAATCGACAAAACCCTAAGACATGAGATAAAGGAGGAACTTGTAAGGCTTCTAAGTAAGAGATAGAGCATCTTTGCATGGAGCCATGCAGACATGCCAGGTATTGATTATGAGATTATGTGCCATAAACTCAATGTTGTAGAAGATGCCAAGCCTATTAAACAAAAAAGAAGAGCGTACTCAAGGGAGAAGTATGATTTCATCAGAAAAGAGGTTAAAATGCTTGAAGAGGTCAAGTTCATTATAGAGGTCATATACACTCAATGGTTATCTAACGCTGTAATCGTGCCAAAATCCAACGGGAAATGGAGGGCGTGCGTAGATTTCACTGATTTAAACAAGTCTTGCCAAAAAGACAATTTCCCCTGCCTTGTAATGATTAGATAGTGGATGACACAGTAGGACATGAGATCATAAGCTTCATGGATGCATATTCCGGGTATAATAAGATCTTCATAAACCCGAAAGACTCAGAGAAGACATCATTCATCACAAATAATGGGACCTGTTGCTACAAGGTCATGCCCTTTGGGATGAAGAATGCAGGGGCTACTTACCAACATCTTGTAAATAAGATGTTCGAGGATCAAATATGAAAGTCCATGCAAGTATACGTGGATGACATGCTGACGAAGATTCTGAAGGCCGATACTCATGTGGCCGACCTTGAAAGAACTTTTGACACCATGGACAAATACATAATGAATCTCAACCCCACTAAATGTGTCTTCGGGGTAGGAGAAGGAAATTTATTAGGATTCATAGTCAACCAAAGGGGAATAGAAGCTAAACCTGAGAAGATCAAGGATTTACTGGAAATGAAGATCGCCAGGACCATTCAAGACGTTCACAGGCTAACCAGACGAGTTGCTGCACTTAACATGTTTATCTCAAGAGCCGCAGATAAGTGTCTTCTTTTTTTCAGAGTTCTTAGAAAGGCCTTCGAATGGGATAAGGAATGTGATAAAGCTTTTAAAGATCTCAAGTCCTACCTCAAATTCCCTCTACTCCTATCTCGACCAGTTTAGGGAGAAAAACTGTATCTTTATTTAGCCATCTTAGAGTCAGCTATCAGTGCCGCAATTGTAAGAGAAGAGGATGGAGTGCAGAGACTAGTGTACTTAAATAGTATAGCTCTTCAAGAGTCTTAAAATAAGTACCCTAGGATAAAAAATTTAGCCTATGCCTTGATACATGTATCTAGGAAAATGAAGCCATACTTCCAAGCCGACTCCATGGTTATCCTCACTGATTCCCCACTCAGACAGTTCCTTGATAAGCCTGAGAAGTCAGGCAGGCTAATGACCTGGGCCATTGAGTTAGGGCAATATGAAATTATTTATGAACCTAGGGTTGCCATCAAGGGGCAGGCACTCAGAGAATTTGTATGGGAAGAGGCCAAGGTTGAGATTAGTCAAAAGGCCACAGATAAACCAAACATAAATGTCTTCTAAGATCCGGACGAGGTTGAGTCAAGCAAAGCCAGAAAAAGAATATTTTATAATTAGGAAGACATGTACCTCTTCATATAAGTGACCCTATCAGAGGGAAACTTATCTTCAAATGAAGCTGTTTGGAACCTTTTTGTTAATGGGTTATCCTGTGAAAGAGGAAGTGGAGCAGAGATGATAGTGTTAGCACCAGATGGTTCCGATATTGAGTATGCGTTGAGGTTAAACTTCAAATATTCCAACAATGAGTCAGATTATGAGGAAATGATATCAGGTCTCTCTTTGGCAAAGGCCCTTAGGGTTTGCCAACTCCTAGTCCATAGTGACTCAAGGCTGGTTATCAACCAAACCCTGGGGGTGTATGAGGCCCAAGATGAAAGGATGGACAAATACCTGAAGTGGGTGAGAATGATGCTATAAATATTCAATTAAGTAAAGATGAAGAGGATACCTCGGCTAGATAATAATCGAGCCGATGCACTCGCGAGATTGGCCTTAACAACAAGGACAAACATAAGAAGAATAGTACCAGTTGAGATTTTGCTCAAGTCGACCATCGAAGATGAAGAGGTTTCCAGGCCTTGCCTAATTTTGAGTATGGGATCCTCATGTATGGATACTCTTATCAGATACATCAGAGAGGGAGAGTTTCCAGAATCGAAGTTAGAAAGGAGAAAGGTGAGGTTTAGGGCTTCTAAATTCTCAATTATAGGGGATGTCTTATATAAAAAGGGGTTCCTACTCCCTTTCCTCAGATGTGTCCACCCTTAATAGGTTCCACACATCTTACATGATGTTCATGAGGGCTCTTATTCAAGTCACATATGAGGAAGTCCATTGTCTAAGAGTATAATCAGTTAGGGGTACTAGTGGCCGACCTTAGCCAAAGATGTATCTGCGTATGTGAAGAAGTGTGATAGATGTCAGAGATTCTCCACCATCCCTCATCAACCACACCAACCTATTACTTCTATAATCTTCCCTTGACCATTTGTAATATGGGTAATTGACTTGGTATGACCTTTACCAAGAGCTGTAAACAACTATCGATTCTTAATAGTGGCAATTGATTATTTCTCGAAATGGGTGGAGGCTGAGCCAATGATTACAATCACTAAGTAGATGACCTTCCAGTTCATCTGGAAGAACATTATATGCAGGTATGGCCTTACAAACACCCTCATCTCAGATAATGGGACCTAGTTCAATAATGTTCCCTTAGAGAAATATTGCGAAAGAGTAGGGATCAAGCAGTTCTTCTCTTTTCCCGGCCGACCCCAGGTAAACGATCAAACCGACGTTAAAATTCGAACAATCCTTGATGGGATAAAAAATAGGTTGGAAGATGCCAAAGGAAGATGAATATAGGAGGTATATGCTATGTTATGGGCCTACAGGACGACAACAAGGGCACCAACTCGAGAAACTCCATTTATGCTAGCCCATGGCTCATAAGTTGTCATCCCAACCGAGGTGGGACTTCCCACTCATAGGGTTCAGACCTATGACCCTCGTAGGAATGGGGAAGAGAGAATAATTTATCTTGATTTGATTGAGGAAAGAAGAGAGGATGCAGATATAAGATAGGCAGCATGACATCATAGAACTACGAGATTCTACAATCAAAGGGTGAAATTAATGCCTATAGCTGTAGGAGACCTAGTCCTAAAGAAGACGTGGCAAAAGGCAAATAAAGTCCAAACAAATTGGCATGGTCCTTATAGGGTAGTTGATGAGGTTGTTCGTGGTACCTACGGTCTAGAAAATCTTGAAGGAGAACCTTCTCCAACCCTTGGAATGCCGATCACTTAAAGAAGTATTACATATGATGCTGCAGTTGTTCTTATCTTTTTGTAATACATATACCAGTTTATAGAAAGGATGTTAATGAAAAAATAACAATGTTTTGCTGATACTGGTATTATGTTTTTAACCTTATTAATTTGGTCAATGACGAGGTAAAACATCATTTATTTGGTGACCTCAAATTATTAAACATCATTAAGTTCGTGAAAATATGAGGTGGAACATCATTAAGTTGGTAAAAATATGAGGTGAAATATCATATATGGCGACCTCGGACCTTAAACATCATTAAGTTAGTGAAAATATGAGGTGGAATATCATTTATTTGGTGACCTCAAATTATTAAACATCATTAAGTTGGTGAAAGTACGAGGTAAAAAATCATTTATTTGGTGACCTCAGACCTTGAACATCATTAAGTTGGTGAGATATGAGGTGGAACATGATAATTTGGTGACCTCGGACCTTAAACATCATTAAGTTAGTAAAAATATGTGGTGAAGCATCATAATATGGTGACCTCATACCTTAAACATCATTATTTGGTGAAAATTGGAGGTGGAACATCATTTATTTGGTGACATCAAATTATTAAACATTATTAATTTGGTGAAAGTACGAGGTAAAACATCATTTATTAGGTGACCTCAAATTATTAAACATCGTTAAGTTGGTGAAAATATGAGGTGGAACAACATAATTTGCTGACCTGGGACCTTAAAACATCATTAAATTGGATAAAATATGAGGTGAAACGTCATAATATGGTGACCTCAGACCTTAAACACCATTAAGTTGGTGAAAATATGAGGTTAAACATCATAATTTGGTGACCTCATATTTTAAATATCATTAAGTTAGTGAAAATATGAGGTTAAACATCATAATATGGTGACTTGAGACCTTAAAACATCATTATTTGGTGAAAATTTATGAGGGTAAACATCATAATATGGTGCCCTCAGACCTTAAACATCGTTATTTGGTGCAAATTTATGAGGGTAAACATCATAATATGGTGACCTCAGACCTTAAACATAATTATTTTGGTGGTGAAAAGTTAAGAGGTAAGACATCTCAAGCAAAACATCGTATGAAGTAGTAGAATCTAAAGAAGATTGGACTAATGATTATCATTAAAAAGATGTAGTTACAAATCAGCCAATATCGAGGAGCCATCATAAGTTCACAAAAATATGAGTTACAAAAATACAAAAAAAAGCTTCACTGGTAAAGGGCCTATATCTCTGCAGCTGCAATTGTCTGGTCATGGTCGACGTTCGCCACTTCAATACCATCATTATGGTGATCAACATCTTCTATCTCAATGACCTCGAGAGGAGCAGTCTCGGCTAGGGCAACATCGATCTCTTTAACTTCTTACAAGGCTTGAGCGAACCGAGGCTCCATAAAGTTGAGATCGATAAAGTCAGATGCATGCAAGACACAAGACTCACTCTCCTTCGTGGCTACCCATTTTCTAGTGCCTTGATACCTCTTTCAAGGTATTTAAAACCAAAGTTGAAAAATTCATCTGAGATCTTGTAGTCTTCGATGGTCTTATCAGTAGCATCTTCCAAAGCGGCCTTGACTGCAGTATTAACCTTAGACTGAAGGGAATCATCATTGGCCTTCAAAGTGATACCATGGTCCTTCTTGATCAACCTTAGATATGTTATTGTCTCTCTACTGGACAAATCCCTTCAGCCTTTCAACCTCTACATTCAAAGAGGCTTGAACCTTCTCAGCTTCCTGACCCTTCTCTATAAGGGGAATACTCTTCAGAGTCCAATCAATAAGGAGATCTATCATTTATAAAAATATGAGGTTACACTTATGGACTTATGAGAAAAAACTGGTACCTGAATTGACTTATAGAGAGAAAACTTGGCCAACAATGGGACATCTAATGAGAATAAGAAATGATTATCCTCTTCAGTCATTATTGTACCGATAGCAGTGACAGCCTTCAGACTGTGGCCGAATAAGCTATCACTAATTTTAAGTTGAGTAAGACGAGCAACCAGGGCATCGTCTATAGAGATGGGAATGGCACGATCCCTGGCCTGAGTCTTCCCGGCCTCATATACTCAGGGTCATCTATGGTCTTCCTCTTTTTATTAGAATCGGCCTTGGATGCGCCGACGTTCCTCTTGTTGGTAGGACGGGGTACATTTTTACCACCCATTTTCTCCATTAGCTTCACAAGAGCAGGAGCATACATTTCCCAAAGGTCTTCTGATATTCGTGCTGGGCTCTCTGCAAAATACAAGTCTCTGAGTTAGTCAATCAGAGATATAAATCATAAGAGGTATAACTTATGTGAGAAAATTAAGACTTATGAAGCTCTTCCAAGGGACCACCCCCTAAACTTGTCTGAGATAGGTAGTAGGTGGTCATGAGATGCTCATATTTAATAAGTCGGCCCTTCTCGCCCTGACTGCGAAGGTCTTCAACATTTTTATAATTGTCTTGGCTAAGTCAAGGGTCGACTTTGTTAGCAAGGGAGACCTTCCCCCATCTCAAGGGGGTCCTTGGAACTGACGTTCCAGAAGCCTCATCTAAACCAAATTCCCATGCCCCGAAAACAAAAAAGTACCGAGGTTTCTAATTGTGATTTAAAGTTTGGGTAACCAATAACATTTTCTTCTCTGATTTCCTGGCTAAGAAGTGACAATATCTAGGGTGGTTTTTCGCAGATGAAGGGACATAAGAATCACTAAAAACTCGAACTAGATGGTCTGAGTGATGGACATCCCTCCAAAGGACAATGGCCCTAATCATAACCCTCCAGGCATTAGGGGATAATTATGAAGGGGCCAGATTTATATGGGAAAGTATGGTCCTGATGGTTGGGTGAATAGGAAGACATAAGCCTAACTTAAACATCTTCTCATAGACGCAGATCTCTCAATATCGTCCATCAAAGGCCCTCTAATCCCTTAGAGGTTTCCTAAGTATGATGGAATAATTTATGGAATAGAGGTGCCTAAAAGTAATAAGGTCGTACTCGCTGATGGTGCTCTCATACTCGATCGCCTCAGATGCATCGAGATCACTCTCCTTCCCATCATCAAAATCCCCATCAACATCGGCCCGGGCAGGTGTCGGAGCACCACCAGGAAACCTCTGAGTAAATTTAGCCCCAGTGGCAGTCGATAGGGGAATGGCATCAATAGGAGGTGGAAGTGCCACACTTGGCCCTAAGATCTCAACGTCAGAAGACCTATGCGAAGTGCTAGCACCATGGTGAGACAAGGCATGGCTTAAAACCTCGGCTTCCTCAGGAACCTCACCCCGTCTAGGAGAATAGTCCATAGCCTCTTAAAAAGAGTCTATATATTCTCTCACTTCTTAGGTTGACATGGGGTCTGAGGAAGATGACTCAGACTCAGACATTGGTGTAGGACCCTCAGGAAGCTCTGCAGGCTCAGAAGGCTCAGTTGGCTCAGGGTATATAACCTTCAAAGGTGGAGGAAATATTGGTCTGAGGGGAAAGGCCTCAGCCTTACGAGCTTCCTCTTGGGCTAGATCTATTTGCCTAATTTTATCAAAAGTCTTCTCACGAAGAGATGGGAACTCTTCTATTAGTTGGTATAAGGATCTGAGCATAAGGAAGATGACACTACACTTACCCAAACCATAAATAGGTACACAACTTAAAAGAACCCAAACTAAAGATCAAACTAGGAATCTGAGAGGTTTTCAACAAGAATGTCAAGAACCTTCAAGAAATAGGTCATCGGAGAAGACGACTGGAGGTTCACCAGTAAACCTAAAAGAGGGGTGTTTATGGATGAAACAACCTCAGGGAAGCCTACAACAATCCCAAAACCACCTAATCGCTATAAGCCTAACCTAATAACCACTCGGCAGTGGTGGAAAGCTTTGCCGAAAAAGGAAAACCTCGCCAAAAAGTTCGAAATGCAAAGCAATGACTAGAAATGGAAAAGAGAGGTGGGAAATAATACCTGGCTAATCGCGAGTGAGGGAAGAAGAGGATAGGAAGTGAAGTAAAGATTTTATCACAACACAATAATGTAAGGCTTTAAAAGAAGATCAGTTACACAAAGCCTAGGCGGGAGAAAATTGGAAAAGGAAAGAGAATGAGGAAAGAGGAGGGTTTTAAACCTACTTAATGATGGGGCGCGATTCCCAACGCCCCCATCATTGCCCTAGGGAACCCAAAATACAACTTTCAGAATCATCTCACCTTGGAGATTATGTTTCACTTAAATAAGTGACATGCGTCAAGAAAACATTGGCACCTAAAGAGACTCAGCCTCGACCTAACACATATACCCCTCCATTGTCTATTCTCATAGAAGACTAAGGGCTAGGGGGTGATTAATATTACCAAAGTGCATCCTCTTATTCAAAATGACTAACCTCGTCCAGTCTCACATCTGAGCTAATAAGAAGCTTATGGCAACCATCAGTAAGTTCATCTTTTATAAGGTCGGCCTCCCATATGCCAACCTCGGCTAGCCATCAGCCGAGGTCGATAAAGTCTCATGAGTTCAAGTAACTGCCAACACCATCATTCGCCTAAGTCAACGTTACAGCTACCTCATATTTAACCTCATTCATCCCTCTTAGCCGAGGTCGTGATGGTTAGAGACAAGACAAAGCAACATTATCGGACTTCACCAACCTCATACTCGTCCAGGCCGAGGTTACATCAGTCAAGGATATAGGGCCGAGCATTTACAAGTACATGTAAGGTTATAACACGTGGAAAAATTAGTTATAACTAAATCATTCCCCTCACATGAGGGAATATTGAGGTCATCATTATCTACATAAAATCAGCCATGTGTCATTATCATACTGGTTCGATCCTCATGCACATGCTCATTACATGCTTGGGGGGTATATTACACCCCCAAAACACTATATATAGAGGTCATACTCTACCTTGTTAAGGGATCCATAATTTTAACCCTGGCTATAACTCTGTTGGTTTACACAAGAGAGAGAGAAAGTTTGAGAGATTGTATATATGGCCATAAGTGCCTTCATCTAGTGATATTACTCACACACTCACAGTGGATGTAGGCCAAATTGGCTGAACCACTTATCTACTAGTGTTCATCCTCTTCTCCTCACCTCATTCTACTATATATTCACTCTTATGCTGCCTTTGTTATTACTAGTTTGATCTTGACAACACCTTACCTGGTGGTGCTATTACAGGATCATCAAACATTGTAATCAGATAAGGTTATATAGGTAGGTAAGTAATTGATCTTCCACATAAAAATTGCTTTAATTATGAACTCTTCACCCTTGTGAGCATCAAAATCCCTTACACCTTCATCCCACAGCCGTTTAAGTTCTTTGATTAGCTGGGCTAAAAAAATATCAATATCTTCACCAGGAGCCTTTGGCCCATTTATTAACAACAATAATAATGTGAACTATTTTCTTATGCATAATATTGGAGGGAGGCTTAAAGAAGCTATGACACCCTACGTATTTTGACATTGGAGGTGGCCAGCCCCCACTGTCATGCTATGTCGGGCATCATAATTAGAATACCGTTCTTTGCATCTGGCAGAATTATGATACATTAAAAAAAATTCACAAGAAATAACCCAAAATGATTCCAACGGATATAAACATTCACATAAGAAATTCCATCGCCATTCTAACTCCAAAATGAAACTCAACTCTAAAAGATAGATTAATACTTAAATGGAATCATCCAACTGTAATTCCAAAGGACAAGAAACCATAAACTATTGTGGAACCGAATGGCCCACTGATATATAAGGAACTGTCTCATAATAAAAATGACGGAATGAAATAAATCTAAACTACTAAAGCGATAAAATAAAACTCTACTTTCACTCCATGAATATCTAATCCGATCTTATGCAGCTACTCCAACAGCTATACCTGAAATGTTGTTAATGGAATTAGACAGAGTCCACTGCATGAATACAAGTTGCTCCTCCCAATTAGAATCCATGAATCTAGACATAAGCATTATGTGAGATAAATATTACAATAGAATATTTTAAATAATGTAATATAAGAACATGCGAGTAAAATAAAACAAATCCAACTACCCACATAAACTAAGTCTCCCATTATTCAAGTCCAATTATATTGTTTGAATATTAAATTATAATATCATAATTATTAATTGAATAATTTCAACCAATTCATTAATGCCACACCAGTGTAGCCAATTTTTCTTTCTATTGGTCCTACACATACCCCTAGCATGCCCACAATTATAAATAAATTATTAATGCAATAAGAGTATTGGAAGTTTACCTTTCTATTAAAACTGCACCTATTTCTGGTACATCAATAATTTTCCACACCACAACCATTTCCTCACTATAGTGGTGCACGAGGCCCCCAATTTATAACACTTACACAAAAAGAAATTTCCTTTTAAAGTTATGCGGGAGTGAGGTGGCTCAATTAAACGCACACAAACACCAAATTTTAATTTATTTCAAATTAAAATTAAACCAAGTGAAATTAGATTAATCAATAAATACATATTTCACTTAAACAACTTAATTCAATCCAAGTCCTACAAATTTGCCTAAGTCATATTTTCAATAGTACCACAATAGGCCAAACCAATTTTAACACATTAAATGACGACTTGAATTAAATTAACATATACCCAAATTTAAATTAGCACCAATTTAAGTAAGTAGTGATTTAAACCAAATTTTATCTTTTTACCTAAGCATGCATCCATGGTGAATTTTGCAAGAGATAAAATAAACAAATAAACCACTACGCCGTGATGTACGAGGAAAAACCCACGACGGAAAAAAACCTCGGACGACCCTAGCCTTAAGTCCACTAGGTATGGTTTTACAATTACAAGACAAATGACTTACTTCCTCAACTCGACTCCTTTCAATCCTTTAAGCGTCTTCTTGTAAACACCTTCGCCTAGCCGATAATCCCGGAACTCCACCTAAACATTGGACTTCACCAATGAGACATTAGGAACACCGTTAACCACACATGGTGCCTTTCACCATGTGAGAATGCCGCTGCAAAGCCAATGAACTTCTTCTTTATGGGATATAGAAGTAAACCCAAACGAACTCTTCAACTCGGTAGAGTAAACCCGGTGCCAAACACTCCAAGCAAGATATTTATGTTGAAATTTGGAATAAACAAACTATGGGTGTACGAAAGTATTTTTCAAATATTGTTCTTGAACTACAAACACTTAAACATGAACTTTTGAACTTAGGAATTTTTTTCTAAAAAATATTCTCTCTAAAAGGTGGTTAGAAAATGTCCAAAGTTAGTTTTTCAAACTTGGTTCCCGCACATATAACTTCTGCCAAATGTTAGTGGGCAAAGGTAAGTGGAAATAGGGGAAAAACTGCCAGAAAAATTTCTCGCTTGAGATCTCCTTCGAACGAAGTTCCAGAGGTAAGTCGTTGGCAAACCTTGTTCGAACGAAAAACCCGTTCGAACGATAATTTCGAACGAAAATCCAGAAAGCTTAAAATTTAATTTTAGCCCAGAAACTTTATTTTAAAGCTTTAAAGTTTTAAAGAAACCTTCTGAAAATAAACAACATTTTAAACAAAACTTACACCCAATAGATATTTTTCCAAGCTCCTGTATATATATGTAATGCACTCATACCTTCGGAGGAAATGGAACACATGTTTTTGATGTAGAAACGAGGCACAACAAACTCGACATTTGATGAATCTTTAATTTTGGACGCTATGTCTTCAACTTTATTATGTCATTGGCTTGAAGGATGGTCAGGAACTCTATCCTATGACTCAAACATTTTTGTTCGAAATTGAGCCAAAAAAACAAAGGACTCAATTGGAAATTTGTATCCTTACAAATCTCCCCCTTTGGCTATTCCGGACAAAAAATGAAATAAAATCCTATACGGCCGTCAAGCTCTACTAGACTTAAAACCTATCCCACCCAAAATAAAAATACATCGCTTGACTAAAACAACCCAAGGATCAATATCTTTTCCGATTAAGGAGGTTGCCATATTTTAGAAGAATTCCTGTACACTTAAGCAAACTATAAAATGCATAGGGAATATCAAGAATATTAAATGCATGAATAAATACACCCCCTAAATTAATTCTCCCCTTTATCATCTATGATCTACCTAAGAAGGTCGCGGCTCCCCCTAAGTTAAATACCCCAAACTAATATACGATTAAAATAGGATTAGATACCATTTCTCCCCTATCATTCTCCCCCTTTTTGTTCAGGAATAGACAAAGGCTAAACATGTAATAGTGCAAGAAGTGATGAGAACATTAAAGCACGTGGGCAACTCAACTTCAAATGAATTAAAAGCATAAATGAATAAGCGAATCATGGCAAAGACTAAAAAACATCAAAATATCATATATATCTATACACAATAGATTCAAACTCAGCATAAGTACATACATATAGATATAAACACCAAAATGACACAAATCTAAATAACATAAGTTTTTCACACTCGTATGGCAAAAATGTGTCATATGGAAACGAAAGTGTTGGGGTGTGAACTAGAAACAATTAAATTTAGACCCAATCACTTAAAATATATTCACGGAGTTCTCATTTGATTTCACACTTCATCCCATTTGAATATAACCTCATGTGACAATATAGATTGAACTCGATGAATAAACATACACAATGCATACAAGCCTAGACTTTTGATGATTCTACAAACCAATAGAGTCATGACATTGAAAGTACAACTAGGATAAACGTACATTGTACAAACCGTTGATATACCATCTAATCTCCCTCAATTTAATCATATAGAGTTTAATCTGTTGAATGAATAGATCTACTAAACAAAATAGGCCTTGGCAAATATTTTCTTTTAATGCCATTATTATTTTTGGCCTTTGGATCACGTATTTCTTTTAGGTCCAAACAAAAGGTGGCTTACTCGCAAAGGATGACTTTTCCTTTCGGAGCCCTTCCCCGTGCACATTTATATACATCATTTTTTATATCTCACACAAATCTCACATGCAACAGATTTTAACATGCACTAGTCCTCCTAAATCATATAATATGTAGATGACTAGATTGGTAGGAGAACACCTCACAAAGCTCAAATATACATATGAAGTTAAAATTTCAAGAGAGCTCGTGCATGTGTGAATTGAGGCATATAAAAATAGAATCCATTATATCAACACAAAATCCAGATACTCCATGTAAGCATGGTAAACAATATTTTAAGGACTGGTAATCTAAAACAAAAGTTCTAGCCATATGGGAGCATAAAAGATGGGATTCAAACACAAGTATATGCCACATAGAGTGTGTCAAACTAAAATACACATAAAAAAATCTTTTTGAGTTTTTGAACCAAAAAAAAAATTTGCTCAAAAGACACACAAAAATCATTTGTATTTTCCATTAATCTTAAATTACTAAAAAGGTAAAACGAAAATGATAAACAAAAATCTTTTTGTATTTTTCATTTAATGCAAACTAAAATGAAAGAAGTATAATTCAAAAGATAAATATAAATCATTATTCTAGCATGTGATTAAGCATGGATCATAGACTAGAAAATGATTAAACATGCATACACCTAGCAATTATATATATTATGAGGCACAAAAAGCTAGAGTATGCAAACAACTAACACATTCAACCTTTAGATTTAGCAAGGGAGGAAGCATGTGAAAGTAAATGAGAATAAAAAATCCTATTTTATAAACCCACCAAGTCGAATCGCCTAACCCAAACTAATGACAAATGACTATCTCGGGGTGTAGGAATATTGGCTACCTCGGTTTCCTTACGTTGGGATTTTCTAGGACCTTGTTTAAGATGAAAACAAAATTTCCTAAGATGAACTTTTCAACCACAATGCGAGCACCTAAAGGCTCGGCGAAAAGACTTACCTAAGGAATGATCTCTAAAGGCTTTCCTAGGAGATTCACCCAAAAGAGTGGTTTTGGGTTTATGAGTTGATTCATTACAAGTATTGAAGCCTAAACCACAAGTGTCATTTTTTATTTGGACCGTTCCTAATACTTTATCTAATTTCTCCGAATGACACTCCAAATCAAATTTGACTTTACTAGAGTCTTTTAATTTATTTTCTAATTCTAGAATGTTAGACTCTAATAAAACATTTGTCTTTTCAAACTCGAGAAGCTCCTTTTTCAATGATTCCATTAAACCTTTAAGGCTATCTCTCTCGCCTTTTACGTACTCAAGCTTCTCTCGAAGAGCTCTCTCCCGTGTCCTAAGTTCTTCAATCAATCCACTATCATCAACGGCCTTGACACGCTCTCTTAAACTTGCTTCTAACTTCAAATTTGCTCTTTTTAATTTAATAGATTCTTCATAAAGTTCTTAAAAATCATTTTGAAGTTCACTCACATCAACCTCTTCTTCATTTTCACTCTTTCTTTCTTCTCCACTCTCACTACCATCATCTTTTATAGTTTCACAAATAAGGGCCTCGAAAGTGTTATGAATTAAGATTTCATCATTGGATGATTCCTCACTATCACTAACATAGCTAGCAATGAACGCAGTAAAGTTTCACTCAATGGGGGAATCGGGTCCCTCTTTCTTATCACTATCACTAAGGGTTTCATAAAAATAAATTGGTTGCTTACCCTCTCTCCTTAGTTTAGTGGGGCATTCTTTTGCCCTATGGCCATACCCTTCACAACCATAACACCTATTTGACTCGTCCCTATTTAAATTTTCATTAAAAGTTTTAGGGGTCTTCTCGGCTTTATCATGCATAGATTTTTCAAATTTATTAAAATCATTTTTAAATTTATCTTTGTTAAATTTAAGAAATTTTTGAAACTTTCTAGCAAACATTGCCATATTTTCCGAGTCACTATCACTTGCACTCTCTACTACTTGTTTTTCCTCCTTTTGGGCTTTCAAAGCAATGACCTTATCTATTTTCTTTTCTGTTTTAGAGGGAAACATGTCTAGTTCATAGGTTTGTAAGTCACCTACGAGCTCTTCTAATTTTGTAGAGGCTAAAGTGGGTAAAGAATTTAAAACCGTTACTTTTGGAATAAATCTATCGGGTAGGGACCTTAAAATTTTCTTTACTACTCGGTTGTCGGGTATTTTCTCTCCCAAATTAAAAGATGAGTTAACAATATCGGAAAGTCTAGCATAAAATTCATCAAAAGTTTATTTTTCATTCATTTTGATGGTTTCAAATTGAGTGGTGAGGTTTTGGAGTTTCGAAGCTTTTACGACACTAGTTCCTTCATGAGTGAGTTGTAAAATATCCGAAGCTTCTTTAGCGGTTTCGCACTTCACAATGAGACATAATTCATCTGGTGTGACCGTGCTAAACAATGCATTTAAACCTCGAGAATTAAAATTAGATAGTTTAAATTCATTCTCACTCCATCTATCGGTAGGTTTGGGAACACACTCATTATCTACTAAATGAGTAGGTGGAGACCACCCGTTAACAACAGACAACCAAACTCTTCCTTCGATAGATTTAGAACCGATTTCATTCGCATTTTCCGATACGCATAGTTAGAACCATCGAAAATAGGAAATTTTGAAAATGGGGAAAATTCCATTTTAGGCAAAAATATTTAAAGGATCTTAAAGGCAATAATTTAGCCATCCTGTACAGATACCACTTGTTGGTGCGCGAGGACCCCAATTTATAACACTTACACAAAAAGCAATTTCCTTTTAAAGTTATGCGGAAGTGAGGTGGTTCAATTAAACACACACAAACACCAAATTTTAATTTATTTCAAATTAAAATTAAACCAAGCGAAATTAGATTAATCAACAAATACATATTTCACTCAAACAACTTAATTCAATCCAAGTCCTAGAAATTTACCTAAGTCATATTTTCAATATTACCGCAATAGGCCAAACCAATTTTAACACATTAAACGATGACTTGAATTAAATTAACATATACTCAAATTTAAATTAGCACCAATTTAAGTAAGTAGTGATTTAAACCAAATTTTATCTTTTTACCTAATCATGCATCTAAGGTGAATTTTGCAAGAGATAAAATAAACAAATAAACCACTACGTCATGATGTACGAGGAAAAAGCCACATTGGTAAAAAACCTCGGACGTCCCTAGCCTTAAGTTCACTAAGTATGGTTTTACAATTATAAGACATATAACTTACTTCCTTGACTCGACTCCTTTCAACCCTTGACACGTCTTCTTGTAAACACCTCTGCCTAGTCGACAACCCCGAAACTCCACCAAAACTTTATACTTCACCAATGAGACATTAGTAACACCGTCAACCACACATGGTGCCTTTCACCATGTGAGAATGCCGCAGCAAAACCAACGAACTTCTTCTTTATGGGATGTGGAAGTAAACCCAAACGAACTCTTCAACTCGATAGAGTAAACCCGGTTCCAAACACTTCAAGAAAGATATTTATATGGAAACTTGGAATAAACAAACTATGGGTGTAAGAAAGTGTTTTTCGAATAATGTTCTTGAACTACAAACACTAAAACATGAACTTTTGAACTTATGAGTTTTTTTCTCAAAAATGTTCTCTGTAAAAGGTGTTTAGAAAATGTCAAAAGTTAGTTTTTCACACTTGGTTCCCGCACATATAACTTCTACCAAAAGTTAGTGGGTAAAGGTAAGTGGAAATAAGGGAAAAACTGTTAGAAAAATTTCTTGCCTGAAATCACGTTCGAACGAGATTTTCGTTCGAACGAAGTCTCATTCGACCGATACTTCTAATGACGTTCCAGAGGAAGGTCGTTGACAAACCTCGTTGGAACAAATAACTCGTTCGAACGACAATTTCGAACGAAAATCCAAAAAGATTAAAAAATCAATTTTAGCCGAGAAACTTTATTTTAATGTTTTAAAGGAACCTTTTGAAAATAAACAACAGTTTAAACAAAACTTATAACCAATAAATATTGTTCCAAGCTCCTATATATATGTAATGCACTCATACCTTAGGAGGAAATAAAACATAGGTTGTTGACGTAGAAACAAGGCACAACAAACTCTGTATTTGATGAAGCTTTAATCTTGGCCGCTACGTCTTCAACTTTAGTATGTCATAGGCTTGAAGGATGGTCAAGAATTCTATCCTATGACTCAAATTTTTTTATCCGGGATTGAGCCAAAAAAACAAAGGACTCAATTGGAAATTTGTGTCCTTATAAATCCCCCCTTTTGTTTATTCTGGGACAAAAACCTAAACAAAATCCTAAAGGTCCGTCAAGATCTACTAGACTTAAAACATATCCCACCCAAAATAAAAATACATAGCTTGACTCCAACAACCCAAGGATATATATCTTTGCAGATGAAGGAGGTTGCCATATTTTAGAAGAATTCCTGCACACTTAAGAAAGCCATCAAATGCAAAGGGAATATCAAGAATATTAAATGCATAAAATAAATACGCCCCCTAAATTAATTCTCCCCTTTATAAACTATGATCTACCTAAGAAGGTCGCGACTCCCCCCAAGTTAAATCTCCCAAACTAAGATAATGTTACAATAGGTCTAGATACCATTTATCCTTCTATCATTCTCCCGCTTTTTGTTCAGTAATTGATAAAGGCTAAACATGTAATAGTGCAAGAAGTGATGATAACATTAAAGCATGTGGGAAACTCAAATTCAAATGAATTAAAAGAATAAATGAACAAGCGAATCATGGAAAAGACTCAAAAACATTAAAATATCATATATATGTATACACAATAGATTCAAACTAAGCATAAGTACACACATATAAATATAAATACCAAAAATGACACAAAACTAAATAACATAAGTTTTTCACACTCGTACGGCAAAAATGAGTCATATGGAAACGAATGTGTTGGGGTGTGAACTAGCAACAATTAAATTTAGACCCAATTACTTAAAATATGTTCACGGAGTTCTCATTTGATTGCAAACTTCATCATATTTGAATATAACCTCATGTGATAATATAGATTGAACTCAATGAACAAACATATACAATGCATACAAGCCTAGACTTTTGATGATTGTACAAACCAATAGAATCATGACATTGAAAGTACAACTAGGATAAACGTACATTGTCCAAACCGTTGATATACCATCCAATCTCCCTTAATTTAAGCATATAGAGTTTAATCTGTTGAATGAATAGATCTATTAAACAAAATAAGCCTTGGAAAATATTTTCTTTTAATGAAATTATTCTTTTAGGCCTTTGGACCACGTATTTCTTTTAGGTCCAAACAAATGGTGGCTTACTCGCAAAGGACTATTTTTCATTTCGGAGCCCTTCCCCGTGCACATTTATATACATCATTTTTTATATCTCACGCAAATCTCACGTGCAACGGATTTTAACATGCACTAGGCCTCCTAGATCATATAATATGTAGATGACTAGATTGGTAGGAGAACACCTCATAAAGCTCAAATATACATATGAAGTTAAAATTTCAGGAGATCTTGTGCATGCGTGGATTGAGGCATATAAAAATAGAAGCCATTATATCAACACAAAATCCAACTACTCCATGTAAGCATGGTAAAGAACATTTTAAGGATTGATAATGTAAACTAAAAGTTCTAGCCATATGGAGCGTAAAAGATGGGATTCAAACACAAGTATATGACACATAGAGTGTGTCAAACTAAAATACACACACAAAAAATGTGTCATAAATACACACACCAAAATGACATAAAACTAAATAACATAAATTTTTCACACTCGTATAGCAAAAATGTGTCATATGGAAACGGAAGTGTTGGGGTGTGAACTAGCAACAATTAAATTTAGACCCAATCACTTAAAATATGTTCACGGAGTTCTCATTTGATTGTAAATTTCATCACATTTGAATATAACCTCATGTGACAATATATATTGAACTCAATGAATATATATAAGCCTAAACTTTTGATGATTCTACAAACCAATAGAGTCACGACATTCAAAGTACAACTAGGATAAACGTACATTGTGCAAACCGTTGATATACCATCGAATATCCTTCAATATAAAAAAGTTTAGATACTAGTCCCATACTAAGCAAGAAACCTGTTAAAATGGTTGAAAGTAAACCTATTCCAAAAATCCTAATGTTCTCGAGGCGTCAAAATATTAAAATGAACAGTATCCACATAAAATATATTTTAGTTAAACACTACATTACTCCATTAAATACTACAATATTAATTTCATTTCAATTTCTGCCATTTAATCATGAAATACCAAATTCTACTAATTAGTCACCCAAGTTGTCAAATTCTATAGTTTGAATATGAGTGATATGATAGCAATTTAATAGATAATACAATTCCAACATTCATGGTAACAATCCTACACAAAAAATAAGTTCATTCTACAACATAAACATTTAATATTATAATTTTACGAGCCAATACGTTATTCCAAGTTCATATTTTTATTCTAACACTTGATCCATCCCACAAATTTACTATGACCCTAACCTCTAATCTAATCATGCGATTATTTCAAGTCTTAAATCATATTTTTAGATTTAATAAAGATAGCCCCAATTTTTACTTTCACTTTTCATAATTAATCCTGCTAATTAATTTTAAGAAAACATCATTAATTAAGGTTTAGGCAATATTTAAAACATATAACACTTAAGGGGAATAATAGAGATATTCTTGCCTGATAAGAAGTCGCTTTGAAATTATGATTACATGGTTAAGATCCTTTTGCAAACATAGCACATACCCGTTATTGGTTGATCTTGAGAAAACTTGACTTGGATCATCAAAACTTGAGTTAAAACTTATTTTTAATTGGTTTGAGGTTTCGTAGAAGTTAAGAGAGAATAATTTTGGAGGATACTGATTTCTGAGATGGGTTAAAAGTGTTTGAAAAAGTCTAAACTTAAACCTATTTAATATGGGATATTATAAGAGTTTAAAACCAATGAAAACTCTTAAAAACAACCCAACCCTCTATTCTGTCCGGGTGCAAAATGATTCGCCTATAGGATCAAATCAATTCATCACCTGAGTAGAGCCCAGGCTTGCCAATTTAAATAAAAACTTAGAAAATCCTAATTTCCCTCTATTTCAAATGAAATCAAACCTTAATTATTATATATTAAAACCAACATTTTTAAATACCAAAAAATTAATTAATTCGAATAAAACTATTCTTTTGATTTTAGATTTATAAAAAGGTATTTACTGTCTAAAAATCACACGGTATTATCCATGAGAACTGATCAATAATTCTGATTTGTGCTTAAATTATCAAAAGGGTTTAACCCGTATCTTGATAATGCAAGACAAATATTGCGTAGTTCCTTTGCAAATTTACGGTGTTGTGCATTTTTTAGTTTCCAGGTTGGTGAATCAACCGGATGATGCATGATATTCCCACCCACCTCAGCTCGAGCGTTGCATGTCAGGGCCTCTCCTATTCATGGCACAATGGAAAATATTTTTAACCATTTCTTAAGTTGAAAATACTTTAATAATTTCTATGGAACTTTCTAGAACTTGTGAAGTTTTGTCGTACCATCTTTTTCACTCACACAAACCACATATCTTGGCTCCTTATGTACATGATATTCATCCTTAAGTTCGTGTTCATTACAGTACAATATGCAATCATACTTTAAAGCATGAATATAATTGTACTTCAAACCCTAACCCTCTAAGCCCTTTTTCATACTCGGATAACATTCTAGTAATGTGTTCTATTTCGGGATAATATCTTTAGACTACTTAAGAATTTTAGTTACGCTACTGTTTGACAAACCAAATTGACTTTTCAAATTATGAAAACTGATCATTTCATACAATACCTAGTGATCTTTTTGGAAATTTTCATACAAAGATCTTGCTGAATCTACTTTCAAATGTGTGTATTCCCGATCTTCGGGTAATACAACAACAACATGTCATTGACTTGGTCGTGATGCATATTATCTATTATGCATATGTTAAAGATTTTGATGATGGTAAACTCTATAAGCGTCATCAAGTAGTCCGATCAAAGTACAACGTGTTGGCGAATCATTCACCACTTCCACCCAGTTGGGTTTCATCGTGCAGTCATGCATCGATAATTGTTTCGAAACATATGGTACATTATTTTTCCCATGGAATTTTCATATCTTATAGTCTTTCATCATACCCCACATTAATAAATGAAATTCAACGTCTTCTAAAGACTTAAAATTTTCATTTATACAATGGTTGCACGGACACGCAATCTTATCACTATTAAAATTTCTTACGCATATTTATTAAATTTATCAACGCCCTTTACATGATTATCAAATACTCTATGACTCTCTTACATCCACACTTTATATTGTGGGGAATCCATTAAATAGTCTTCAAAATTCAGGTTGCCTATATACATAAGTTGAAACAAAGCTCATGTTGGATAGAAGAACTCTCACTTTATTATTCAAGAAAATTCAAAGAAAATTCATTATACTCAATCACTCGATATATATGGAATAAGATCAAATAGATGTCCCATATAATTAAATATTAAAAAAAATTCAAAAAGAAAATAGTGTTCAATGCCTAGTCTGGTTCAACAGATGATCTGACTAGGTAATAAAATAAATATGATATTTTTCTAACAGAGGCCCTTCCCCATGGCTAAAGTACAAAGACTCATATCCACAATAATCATATATTGTATCAACCAATATATTAGCCTCACCAACCTTCAGAGGGCGATTGTGGATATATGTTCCGACATTCATGGAAACGAGAATGTATAAGACAATGACCTTGATATTGGACAAGTCTCTTATATAATACGGCTCACCATAGTCGTCGTGCATGGATGACATTGATCCAAAAAATGTTAGAGGAGGCATTTGCGAGGAAAATATTCTAGGAGGAGGCATTTAAGAGGGGAATGTTCTAGGAGAAGACATTTGGGATGGGAAACATTGAGGCGTTGGATAGGGGAATGTTTTAGTAGGCATATGAGAGGGGTATCCCTATTGTTGACTAAATAATTGAACCAACCCCCGAATTTTAGTCATCAGTATTTTCATGGTATTACTAACATTTCCCACCTCCCTTCGAAGCTCTGAAACCTCTCATCTAGTCCTGGCATGTTCTTCCACCTCTTTTGATACATGACCCTCACTAAAGAGATCTCGTCTAATAGAGGTGCATTGTGTTTTAATTTACTACTTGGTATATGTGAGACCACACCCCATGTCATCCCCTTATTGTCCCTTGAAAATACATTAGTTAGGTTATTTGCTTCAATGTCATAGGGGTTGCACTCGGACTAACGGCTCAACATGCCTTTTATGATTTCCTGTAATATAATATTATATTTAGGACTATGATTTTAATGATATTGTATTATAACATGTATATATATGAAAAAAAAATTCAAACTCACCAGAGTCGGAGCCAGTTTGTTTGGGAATTTAACGGTTCTTTTTTACCCACGAACATGCAAGTACATGTTGACTCGATTAGGGTTTTTACCTTCTTCAAGAGCCCTATTGGTCTGTTCCACCCATTCAGCCTTCATATCATCATAATCGTTTTCCCCAAGATTATGGACAACAACTTTCTTTGACCTATTCCATTTATTTCTCTCCCTCCCAGTTAGTTTTCCCTCCTTGCCCTCATTCTCCAAGAAGTTGTTCCATTTTCTAGTGGGCATTTGAACATTTTGGGGAACTCTGTCTTTCAACCTTAAAATATCAGAACTCATTGCCACTTCAAGAAAAAATTCATTCGAAAGTTCTTTCGATAGGGTTTTAAGTGATAAACTAGTTAGGAAAGAACCTCTGCCTTTGAATTGGATGGGAATTAAAAAGTCTTATCAGTTAATCCCACATGTCATCCTTTATGATAGGATTAACATTCCTCCAATTGTCTTTGCTCCTGATTCCCACTGTCATCTTTTTGTGAGACAGATAAGGGTTTTAAAAAGTTGAAGGTTAAGTTTATTACCACTAAGTTTATTACCGATCAAAAAGAGTCCAATGGGCTTCTTAGGGATTGCTCAAGATTCCTCGCCAGAAGGAGGTGGGGTGTGGGATTAATAGTTTTTTTTTTAGTTTGATGACTTATAGATGGGGTGGCAGATTGAATATTTTATGGATTAGAATATTGATATCCCCGAGGAGATGAGAATTAAGCTTGGGATGTAGGAGAGTCATTTCTACAACTATAGACCCCCCGTTCAATAATCCAACACAAGTTTATCCCGTACACCTTTCTAAATCATCCACTTGATTAATTACCTTAATGAATAAAGTGGTTTAAATAATTAGTTCATTTCTCAAATGCAAGAATATAATCTAATAAGAAGTTTCAAATAACTTTTCCAGAGTATATCAGGGGGTATTCAAATATAAAATCTTCTCATGAGAACAATTTTATATTTTCATACACAGAGTTTCATTAATCAAGTATTTGGTTACAAGGACACTACTGATAGAGTTAAAAGAAGAACTATACCTAACATGAACTTTCTCATATTCTAATCAAACTTTTAAATGTATCTCAATTACTTAATATATGTTCCAATTATCATAAATTCAAGAACAAATCAAAAACCTTAATAAGTCAATTCTACATCAAGGGTTTAATATACAATTATTAACAATTAATGGGGCCATATTTCAATATAAAGCATGTGAGAATAATCAAACACTCACACACAAACACAAGCCCCCCCACATACACACACACACATACATACATACATACATACATACATACATACATGCATGCATGCATACATACATGCATACATACATACATACATACATACATACATACATACATACATACATACATACATACATACATACATACATACATACATACATACATACGTACATACATACATACATACGTACATACATACACACACAAAGACACATATACACACTCACATATATGTGTGTGTATGTGTTAAATAATATGACTTTTGATGTGGATGTCTACATATCTTCCATGTCTATCGGGATCCATGAATGTTGGGATAGCTCATTATGTCCTATAAATAGTGTGATTGCGACATGTGTTTATACACACAATCTGAGAAATATAATATTATTTGTCTATAAATTCTCTTTGTCCTTTATTTTATAACATGTTATAAGGAAGAGTGCTCCAATATATTTTTCATCATTGACTTCCATCACCCACCAATTATACAATGTTTATTCCACCCACATTTTCCATCCTAGATCAGATCTACCTGGGATGAGATTTTAAAATTTTGTAAGGCTTCATTCTTTTCTTAGTTTGAATCTTCAAAATAGTGGTTATACAATTGTCATCAGGATTATTGCATTTCAAGTGTTATGATAAGTTTCACAACTCAAAAAGTTGCTTATAACTTTTTATACTTATAATTATTTTTATATTAACCCCACAACTTTAGTTATTCATAATATTTTACATATTCAAATTTTGAATGTTTAATTTTGAAATTATCACGTAAAACTTTGAACTAGAAGTTCCATATTTTGTTATTAGGACCCGGAGTTTCTAATTATCATTCAATATTGGAAATTGAAGTTCCCATATAGGGATTTAATTATGGGCCATAAGTTCACAACTAAATTTACTTTAGGACAAAAAGTTCCCAAGTACTATTTAACTTTTGGGGCCTAAAGTTTTCAATTACTGTTTAAAATATGGGGTCTGAAGATCCCAATTGATATAAAAATATTGGACCTAAAATTCCAATTAAATATGACTTGAATTCAAAATTGATGTTTTGATTATTTTTATTATACCGGTGAGGCCATTAAATGTTCTATAATGATTATTTATAGTTTGGACATGAAGTTTCACCTTTTTTTTTACCATTGATCAAGTGTAAAGTTTGGATATAATTGGTCAATGACTTTGAAGTCCCTAAATATTCAATGGTTGTGATGTGAAGTTGCCCTAAATACTTTGAAGTGGGACCTGAAGTTTTGCAAATAATTATTCAAATTTGAAAATTAATTTTTTCGCCACACATATTTTGGGACTTGAAGTTACCATTTTATTTAGACCTAAAGTGTCAAAGGAAAATATGATACAACCAAACCTGAATTTTTGGTTGTTTAATTAAATTAACATGCTGTAGACCAAAAGTCAACCAATTATTATCAATTTGTGATATGAAGATCCATATTCATTATTGTGAAAAGAAGTCAACCAAATATTGTTTGTAGTTGGGATATAAAATATGAGGCTTGAAGCTCCCATGTTATTTAGCAATATTTGGACCTGAGGCACTAATAAAATATGTATTAAGTGGATGTTTACTGTTGCTCTATAATTATTAAGGTTTTTTTTGGTTACCTTACATTGTACTATAAATAGAGGTGATAACCCTTGACTATATGGTTGGTAACATTAAATTTTAATTGAAGTTATGGATCCAAATATGCAAGCAAGCGATGACAGCTCCATAGTTGACTGTGGAACAACTCATACTATTTTGAAAAACCATAAGATTTTCTTGGAATTATTGTATGATACTGTGGTGACCAAATTTTGTTCTTAGCCCACAACATTGGTTGACACGTCCCAACAGATTTAGAGAGCAACACAGACTCACAACATAAAATGAAGATAAGTATGTGTATAGTCCACATTTCCCCTAAACCAAGTCAATCCCCTATAATCTCTTGGAGATATTAAAGGGATTCATGGATCATCATGGGCATCGTGGATTTACTTGAAGAATGAGGATTCTACATCTATAAATTGTAACCCCTGTCCCGGGGCATAAAGGCATGTAACCGAGCATATTAAAAGATACTTAATAAAATAGTCAACCTCCTCGTGGACATAGGAAAGTTATCGAACTACATACATAGTTGTGTTGTGTGTGTGATTTCCTGTTTTCCTTATTGATTGTGATTGTTCTTCATAAAACCTCTATTGTAATATTTTTTGATACCACAAATGGCGCCATTTATGGGAACGACTGCTATTCCAATAAGAACACTCACTAATTGAAATCCCTCAATGTCTCACCACAATAGTAACATCCCTCAAGTCGACGATGTTCAAGAAGAACCTACCCCTCTAATGGTAAGGTCTAAAATTTAACAGCCAAATCCAAGGCTTCGCCAGTAAAGGTAGCCTTCTAAAGAGATTCATGTACCACCAAGGTCCACATAGATATCCTGGTTGGTCGACGCCTATGAAGCCAGGCTTCGAGAATAAGAAGAAGACACTCGTCGCCAAAAAGAGGAAAATGCTCACCTAAAAAGGCGATCGAAAATAATGTAGACGGATCTCCACAGAAATACAAGAAGATGCTATGATCGAACTCCAAGTCCTCAGGTGAGCGAGTCTCACTGCCGAGGAAAGAGCCCTTGGAGTGATCAAGGGAGAATTGAGAGGAGCAGGTTAGAGAATAGTCGATCGAAACAATTACATCCATCTCGACGTCGTGGGTGTGCTGGTCGATAGAATGATAATATAAGGAGTTTGGTCCATAGGGAGATGGATCAGCACCCAACCCACCAAGGGGCCAGGTCCACACGAGAGCTAGCCATAAGAGATCTTAACACCTAGATAATGTCCCCTTTTTCAAAGGTAATAAAAGAAGAAGAAGATCCCCCCAAGAAGTTCACATTCCCAATATTCAAGATCTATGATGGGAAAACTGACCCTATCGATCATGTCTAGCAGTACAAATTGGTCATAATCGTAGAGCTAGAAAGACGCATTGATGTGTCTCATAATCCCTTCTAGCCTGCACGACGTGGACCAAAAATGGTTCTAGAGGTTTCCATATAGTTATGTTAAGGTCTTTATGGCTCTGGTTGAATTATTTACAACTCGCTTCATAACTAGTAGCTCCCACCCCATGCGGATGGATGCACTGCTCACAATGAATAAAAATCCATAGGAGAACCTCAGGGAGTATGCCAAGAGGTACTGGGAGATTTTTAATGAGATTAAGGACTGCTCAAAGTAGGTTATCATAGTTTCCTTCAAGATCAGTCTACCAAGCACTTCCTTACTGCACCAACCCCTAACTAAGAAGGAGGATAATTCTATCAACGATCCCCGTATTAAAAAATAAGCCAAAGTCGATGATGTAATCCATCTTAGTGTAGGGGATAATGGTCATGCAAAGACGAACAAATGGACATAGAAGAATGATTCACGGAAGAAAGGAAACAAGAATGGGGTAGGAATGGCACCAAAATGATAACAAAAATGGCCCCTTAAAAGCATTCCAGGACACTAACACAGTCTTTAAGGAATAGATATAACAAATCCTTACCAAGATGAAGGAAGATGAATTTGTCAAGTGGCCCAAGAAGATGGGAGGAGATCTAGCGAAGTGTAATAATGCATTGAGGTGTGTTTTACACAAAGAGAACGAACACATGACTGAACACTACAAATCACTCAAATCTCATCTCGAGGAGTTGGCTCAGGATAGTCATCTCAACGAGTTCATAAACAAGAAGGTAGACAAAGTCACAAATAATGGCGACCAAAATCCAAACAACATCCTCAAGGATGATATAGGCCACGAGTTCACAATAATTCATGGGGCATCAGACCTCAAGCAAGTACATGGAAATGCTATTAGGATAGAAGTTAAGAAGCTTAATGTCGTTATGCAAGACTTTCAAATAGACCCCGCCAAGACTCAAGTCGAGATGCTTTGGCAACCAGGAGATGTCGACTACAACAAACACATTGTGTTTACTGAAGAGGACTTAGTTGGGGTAAGACCCCCTCACCATAACGCATTGGTCATCACACTCGGGATAGCTAATTGGACATTGATAGGTTGTTCGTCGACCAAGGTAGCTCTTTTGAAGTGATGTACCTAGACTTATTCCACAAATTAAAGTTAAATATCTCCGACATCAAAGTGGCCGCCATTTTGTTGGTCATCTTTGCATGGAAATAACCATGCCACTGAGAAAGATAGTTCTGCCAGTCAGGGCAGGAAGTATTTCGAAGATGATCGAGTTTTTGGTTGTAGATATCGAATCTCCATATCACTCCATTCTAGGCAGGAGCTGGCTTTACGCCATAAAGGTTATTCCATCATTATATCATTCGAAACTCAAATGCATAACAGATCGAGGGGTGGTCAAGATTCGAAGCGGTCAAGCTTTGGCCAGAAAATGCTTTATCATAGCTATACGCTCTAAACACAAGAAGAAGAAAGACGAGAGGAAATTACAAGAGTAAACCCAAGAAGGCCTATTGACTTTAAAATAACAATTATGGTACGGCCGACAACGATGAAGGAAATCGGGGTCCAACTCGTAAATAATGTCATCGAAGACATGGAAGAGGTTGTAGCTGGAGTCAACTTACCGAAAATGAGATTTTTTATAGGAGCCTCCCATACCGACCAAGAAAATAAGGAGCTCACCACATTCCTCTGGAGTAATATGATGTTTTCACTTGACAACCATACGAGTTGCCTGGGATAGCCCCTCAATTACATGCCATCAAGTGCGCACCGACCTAACTTTCAAACTAGTCACTTAGAAATCTCTCCAAACAGCCCTAGAAAAGGTGAAGGTAGTAGAGAGAGAGGTGGGAAAGTTACTTGATGCAGGTTCCATTGGTGAAGTTCAATTCCCCAAATAGCTATCCAACCCTGTCGTAGTATATAAAAGCAACAAAAGCTAGAGAATATTCATTGACTTTACTGACCTCAACAAGGCCTTTCCAAAAGGCCGTTTTCCTCTCCCAAAGATAAACCAGCTAGTCGATGCCACTACAACACATGAAAGAATAATATTTATGGATGCTTACTTCGGGTACCACTAGATCCCACTTTATGATACAAACCAAGATAATACTTCCTTCATAAGACTTATAGGTTATATTGTTACAAAGTCATACCGTTCGGCCTAAGAAATGCAGGAGATACCTATCAGCGACTGGTTACCAAGAAGTTCAAGAAAAAAATTAGAGAAATAATGGAAGTTTACAACAATGACATGCTCGTCAAAAGTAAACTCAAGGGAAACCATCTCTCCATCCTAGAAGGAACCTTTGGGATCCTCAAGAAATATTGGATGAAACTTAATGCTAGCAAGTTTTCATTATGTGTCCAGTCAGGAAAGTTATAAGGAAACCTAATCAACAAAAGAGGGATCGAAGTAGACCCTGATCAGATTGACGCCATTAGAAAAGTCTATCCCCTTTAAATGATTAGAAATGTCCACAAGATTACCGACATGATCACCTCACTCAATCGCTTCATCTTTAAGTCTTCGGAGCACGATCGACCATTCTTCCAGCTGTTGAAGAAATATAAGGGCTTGGTATGGTATGATGACTGCTCCAATGCCCTTGAAGAGCTCAAGTCTTACCTCAGCAAGCCACCCTTACAGGTGATCCCAAGTAAAGGCGACCCCTTATATCTCTATCTTTCCATTTTAGACCACGTTGTGAACTCCGCCTTGGTATGAGAGAAGGAAGGAGTCCAGCACCCATTCTATTATGCAAGAAAGACATTCTTAAATGGTGAGAAAAATTATTTTCCCATAGAGAATATTGCCTGAGCCTTAGTAATAGCCTCGAGACAGCTGAAGCATTACTTTGAGGCTCATTCCATCATCGTTCTCAACTCGTACCCCCTCAAAGATGTTTTAAAGAAAGATAAATGATATGCCCAAAGTACACCCTCTTACTCAGAGTAACTAACCTTAGCCAGTCTCACTTTCGAGGTGACCAGAAGCTTATGACAACCATCAGTAAGGTTGTCTCTCATAAGGTCGGCCCCAGCCGATGTTGCATCAACCTCATACACCAACCTCTGTTGGTCCTCATCTGAGGTCGGCGAAGTCTCATGGGTGCAACCCACTTCCAACATCATCATCGATCGATATTATAGCTAGCTCATACCTCACCTCGGCTAGCCCTCTTGGTAGAGGTCATCATCAACATAAGGCAACTATATCTGACTCCACTAACCTCGTACTTGTCTAGGCCAAGGTTGCACCAATCAAGGACACAGGGATGAGAATTTACAAGCACATGCAAGGTGTGGAACATATGGATAAATCAGTTATAACCGAATCATTCCCCTCACGTGAGGGAATATTGAGGTCATCATTATCTACATAAGATCAGTCAGGTGTCATTCTCATACTGGTTCAATTCTCATGTACATGCTAATTTCATGCTTGGGGGTTACATTACACCCCCAAGCACTATATATATAGGTAATCATCTACCTTATGAAGGGATCCATAATTACAACCCTAGCTGAAACTCTGTTAGTTTACACAATGGAGAGAGAAAGCTTGAGAGATTGTATCTATGGCCGTTAGTGCCTTCATCTAGAGATATTACTCACACACTCACAGTGGATGTAGGCCAGATTGGCTAAACCACTTATCTACAAGTGTTCATCATCTTCTCCTCATCTTCTTTTACTATATATACACTCTTGTGTTGCCATTGTTATTGCTAGATTGAGCTTGTCAACACCTCATTTGGTGGTGGTGTTTCCATCATCATCATTTTGGCACCGTCTGTGGGACTGAGAAGATTCATATCTTCCTTTTTGTAGCTTAACCTCACTGGAAACTCTGATGGTGAACCAAGTCTCATCCCACATGTGAAGCTGTGTCACCATTAAAAGAGGTCCTTTAAGGTATCAAGCTCTCTAGTCTCATCATATGTCATCGGAGTTACCATCACCTCCTCCGCCATCTGGTGTTGAAGAATATAGTTCCAACGAGGTACCACCCTAGGTCGAAATGGATGAGGTGGCCGCATTATTGAAGTCCTTGGCTGTAATGCAGCAAGAGATGAAGGAGCAAATTGCCCAGCTAAACCAAAATATAATAAGACCACTTGGGTTCTCACTAGAGATGATTACTTAGAAAGTTGTTCAACTACATCCTGAGGCCAGGGGACCACCCGAGGCACCGCAAAAGTACCAACCAACACCTCAACAAAGGAGGGACGTTGCTAACCCTAGGCATTTACACCTGGGGAGGTAAGGAAACCCTTGGCCTGAAGACAGGTACGATGACATTGAGGCAGAGGATGCTCCAGCAGACTGCTGGGAGCCATATGAGGTTTCAAACAACACAATACATCTTATATAATAGAGTTGAGTTTGTGGAGCAAGACGAGATGATGATGCCCGATAAAGAGGATTAGATTGTGATCGCTTGGGCAGAGGGTCGGCCTTTGGAAAGCTCATCCCAGTTAATGATATAAGGCAGAGGTTATGTAGGTCAAGAAGTGTAGCTAGCTCACAAAGGGAAGGTGGTAAACATTGGACTCATAATGACCGATGCCATCATGGTCGATACTGTGACTAGGAGGTCAACAGCCAACGTTGTGCAGTAGTTAGGGAACCCTCGGTCCACCCCTTGGAGGTGGCTGGGGATAATCTCAGCCAGGTCGACGTTGCTAAACCTTGGAATGAATCCATTCAATGTCTGGAAGAGAAGATAGGGAACCACATAAAAATCTGTGACCCACTACAAAAGGGATTTTCAGAGGGCACCCCATTTATGGCAAGGATTGTCAGCTTCCCAACCCCTGCCAAATTTAGACCACCAATGGTGTCTCTCAAGTAAGATGGTATTACCAACCCAGTGCATCACATTAAGATGTATCAGTCTGCAGCAGACACTTATTCAATCCATGATGAGATGATGTGCCGAGCTTTTTCAAGCACCTTAACGAGAGCTGCACATATTTGGTTCACTTCTCTTCCTAAAAATTCTATTGAGAACTTTAAGGGTTTGACTGAGCATTTTATACATAACTTCTGTTTTGGGGTAAGACCTCAGAAGAAGACAAACCACCTACTGTACGTAAAGCAAGGCAATAACGAGAGCCTCATAGACTACATTGTAAGATTCAACTAGTACTATCCTTCTGACACCTATCCTTATTGCTGAAGCTAACCTTGCTAGTGCATCTGCATGACTGTTGTCTTACCGAGGCACCCTCTTAATCTTCACCTCTTTGAAGCCTTCCAACGTCGTACTTACCCTCTTCAGGTATTTGGCCATTCTTTTATCCTTGGCCTCATATACTCTAAGTACTTGGTTGACAACTAACCTCGAGTCACTGAGCAGTAGGAGTCGACTAACTCTAAGGGCTTTTAACAAGGAGAGCCATGATATCATCGCCTCATACTCGAACTCATTGTTTGAAGCCTTAAATTTGAACCTTAGCACATATTCAACGTCGGTACCATCCAGAGCCGACAGTGTCAGCCCTGCGCCGTTCCACTTTCGCAAGAATATCCATCAACAAAGAGGTTCCAAACATCTTTATTTAAATAGAACTTCCCCTCTGACAGGGTACCTTACTTAATGAGGTACCTATCTTCCTCATTCTCAGCTACTCCTTTTCTGGCTCTGCTGGACACAATCTCTTCCTGGTTTCAGAAGACGTTACTATTTGATCCCTCAGTAGTCTCTGGGCTATTCTCAATCTCAACCTCCTCCCACGTGAACTCAGCAACAAAGTCTGCGAGTGTCTGCCCTTTGATAAACACCTAGGATTGATAAACAATGTCATACTCTCCCAACTCGATGACCCAGGTCATCAATCTTCCTGACTTCTCGAGCTTGTGGAGGACTTGCCTTAGTGGGGAGTTAGTGAGGATGACCATAGAGTGGGATTGGAAATAGGGCTTCATCTTCCTGGAAATGTGTATCAAGGTGTAGGCCAACTTCTCCATCCAAGGATAGTTCTATTCAGATCCTTGAAGTTCCTTACTATTGAAGTATATAGGCCTCTATACCCCATAGTCTTCCCGTACTATGGATGCACTTATATCTGACTCTGACACTTCTAGGTAAACATATAACTTCTCCTCCAGAATGTGCCGGGATAAGAGTAGGGAAGATCCGAGGTAAGACTTGATCTCCTTAAAGGCCTTGTCGCATTCCTGATTCCATTCAAAGGCCTTTCTAAGGACTTTGAAAAAAGGAAGACACTTGTCTGTAGCCCTGGAGACAAACTTGTTCTGCGCAGTAACTCTTCCGATTAACCTCTGAACATCTTTGATGGTCCTGGGCGTCTTCATTTCAAGCAGAGCCTTGATTTTTTTAGAATTTGTTTCTATTCCCCTTTGATTTATTATTAATCCAATAAATTTCCCTGCTCCTACTCCGAAGACGCACTTAGCAGGATTGAGCTTCATCCTATATAATTCCATGGTGTCAAAAGTCCTCTCCAGGTCGGCCATGTGAGTGCAGGCCTTCAAGCTTTTTGTCAACATGTCATCTACATATACCTCCATGTCCTTGCCAATATGATCTTCAAACATCTTATTTACAAGACGTTGATATGTGGACCCTACATTCTTCAAGTCGAAGGGCATGACCTTATAGCAATAGGTCCCCTTGTCTGTGATGAATGCTGTCTTCTGTAAATCTTCGGTATCCATGAAGATCTGATTATAGCCTAAATACGCATCCATAAAGCTCGTAAGTTCATGCCCTGTCGTGGCATCTACCATCTGATCAATTCGAGGTAAGGGATAGTTGTCTTTTGGGCAAGACTTGTTCAGGTCAGTGAAGTCTATGCACATCTTCCATCTTCCATTAGATTTGGGCATAATGACGATGTTAGATAACCACTCTGGGTATATGACCTCCCTGATGAATTCTACCTCTTCCAACTTTCTGACCTCTTCCCCGATGACATCATACTTTTCCCTGGAGTAAACTCTTCATCTTTATTTGATTGGCTTAGCATCTTTTGCCACATTGAGTTTGTGGCACATAACCTCTGGGTCGATATCAGGCATGTTTGTGTGGATCCAAGCGAAGACACTCTGCCTCTTCTTTAAAAATATTATCAGCCCTTCCTTGATCTCGAGTTTTAGGACCTTGCCGATTTGGACGGTTTTTTCTGGTTCGTTCTCATTGAGGATGATGGATTCTACCTCTTTCGTAGCCTCTCCTTTCTTTAATTTTTTTTCATCCCTAGGATCAAGTGTATCAATGTTATATGTGGTTGTTTCCCTCTTATGGGACTCTCTCTCTTCCGCCAAGTTGAAGTATCATTCTCGTGTCAAGGTCTGGTCACTCTGCACTTGCCCTACCCATAAGGGTTAGAAATTTTAGCATTTGGTGGACCATCGATGGCACGGCCTCAAATTCCTTAAAGGCTACTCATCCTATGATGAGGTTGTACGCCGAGAAGACATTTTCATTCATAACGAAAAATTGATCTTATGGGTAAACCTCTTAGGCCACTCGTCTCCCATTCGTATATCTATCTCATACATGCCCAATGGATTGACCTTTTTAGTGCCGAAGCCCATCAACAGATGATGATAGGGTACCGGCCTTGCCTTGGTGAGGCCTAAGCTCTTAAAATAGGGCTAAAACATCACATTTGCTGAACTTCCTCCATCAATGAGGATTCTGTGTACCTCACATCCAAGCACTCTTATTGTAATTACCAAAGGGTCATCATACAGAGCTAAAATACCTTTGAAGTTGAGTCGGGATAATCCAACTATAAGGCTATCCATATCTACCTTCTTTTGCTTCTGCTTAGCCTTTGAAGACGCCAGATTCACAACCTCTACTTTGGTCAATAACTTAGCCTCTTCCACATGAGCTTAACGGTAGGCTACTTTGGAGCCATTCCCTGTTAATCCTCCATATATGGTGTTGACACCGAAGAGGTCATACCAACCCTCTTCACAAGGGCATTGTCGTCTTTCGGTGGGAGGTCTGGATTGTCCTCCTCATCACCATCTGAGTCATCATCTCTTCTCGCTGGGGGATCATCTTAACATCTAGGGTCATCTCCTCCCCTCTTAGGAACTTTACCGTTGACGTACTTCCTCAGCTTTTTGGACTTCAACATCTTCTCAATTTCATCCTTTAAGGCGAAGCACTTGTGTGTCATATCGTCGTGGTCTTGGTGAAATTCACACCATAGGTTCTTATTTCTCTTATGCAGAGGAGCCTTCAGCTTATCTGGCCATCTTAGGGACTGATCATTTTTTATCTCATTGAGGATATGTTCATAGCTCACAGTTAAAGGAGTATATTGTGTAAACTTGTCGTCTGAAGACCTCTTTTTTCGTCTTTCTTCCTTTGGAACTTCCCACTGTCATTTACGTTCTCATCCTTATTCTTTGCGCCCATAGCCTCTTCAACATTCATGACCTTTCCTGAAGTTGCAAATAGCTCTGCCATGGACTTGGGAGGGTCCTCTGCAAGCTTCCATAATAACTTCCCTTTCTAGAGTCCTTCAATGAGGGCAGTCATAGCTACATTCTCTTCATAATCTTCAACCTCCAATTTTTCTTTATTGAATCTAGCAACGTAGTCTCTTAGGCTCTCATTCTTGCCTTGTTTGACGTACAACATATGAGTGGTCTTCTTTTGAGGTCTTACCCCAAAACAAAAATTGTGAATGAACCGTTCTACCAAGCCCTTAAAGTTCTGGATAGAGTTCTTCGGAAGGGAAGTAAACTAGATGTGTGCAGCTCCCGTCAAAGTCCCAGAGAAGGCCCGACACTTTATCTCATATGGTATGGAATAAATATCTGTTGTAGACTGGTACATCTTAATATGATGCACAAGGTTTGTACTACCATTATATTTGGGAGACACCGTAGCTGGCTTGAACTTGGCAGGGGTTGGGAAGTTCACTATCTTTTCTACGAATGGGGAGCCCTCTAAGAACCCTCTTTGTAATGGTTCTTAGATTTTAACGATGTTCCCTATCTTCTCTTCAAGATGTTGAATGGAGTCATTCGATGGCTTTACAACGTCGTCCTGGCTGAGGTTATCCCTAGCCACCTCCAAGGGGTGAACTGAGGGTTCCCCAGCCACTGCATAACATCGACTATTGACCTCCTCTTGATCCCTATCTCGACCTTGATGGGGTCAGCCATGATGGGTTCGACCAAGATAAGGTCGATGTTCCCCATTTTCCCTTCGAGATCCAGCGGCACTTCGTAACCTGGATAGCCTCTATCTTAGATCATTGACTGGTGTGAGCCTTTAAAAGGCTGACCCTCTACTTAAGCTATCAAAACTTGACCCTCTTTATTGGGCACCATCATCTCTTTTGCCCCCATAACCTCTACTATGCTAGATAGGACATACCGTGTTATTCGAAACCTCATACGACTCCCAACAGTCTTTCGGAGCATCCTTTGCCTCCATATCATCATAGTTATCCTTAGAGCAAGGGTTTCCTTGCCTCCCTAAACGTAAACGCCTAGGGTCAGTAATGTCTCTCCTTTCGTTCAGGGGTAGGTTGGTCTTTTTGTGGTGCCTGGGGTGGTCCCCTGGCTTCAGGATGGGGTTGAACAACTGCCAGAGTAATCATCTTCGGTGAGACCCCAAGTGGACTCATCATATTTTGACTGAGCTGTGAAAATTTCTCCTTTATTGCTTGTTATGTTGCAGCCAAAGATTTCAAGGCTGTCGCCACCTCAGCCATTTCGGACTGGGGTGGTGCCTGGATGGAACTAGGTCCTCCAACATCATATTGTGGAGGCGGTGGTGGCAAATCCGGTGCCATTTGTTAAAATTGAAAAGCTGGTGAAGAAGATGAGCTTAATACCTTTGAGGACTTCTTTCAATGGTGAAATAACTCCATGCAAGGGGTGAGGTCTGGTTCACCACCAGAGTCTCCAGTGAGGTTAAGCAGAAAAAGAGGAAGAGATAGATTCTCGTTCCTACAAACGACGCAAAAATGATGATGCTAGAAATAGCACCACCAGTCAAGGTGTTTATAATCTCAAATCAATGATAACAATGGTAGCACAAGAGTATATATATATATATATATATATATATATATATATATATATATATATATATATATATATATATATAGAGAGAGAGAGAGAGAGAGAGAGAGAGAGAGAGAGAGAGAATGAGGTGAGGGGAAGAGGATAAACACTTGAATATAAGTGGTTCAGCCAATTTGGCCTACATCCACTGTGCAAGTGAGTGTAATGTCACAGAAATAAGGCACTAGCGGCCATAGATACAATCTCTCAAGCTTTCTCTCTCTACTATGCAAATTGGCAGAGTTTTATCAAGGGTTGTCATTCTCGATCCTTTACAATATTGAGGAAGACCTCAATATATAGTGCCTAGGGGGTGTAATGTACCCCCAAGCATGCCATGTGCATATGCATGGAGATCCAACCAGTGCAAGGATGACACCTGGATGATCTAAACTAAGTAATGATGACCTCAATATTCCCTCACGTGGAGGGAATGATTCTGTTAAAACAGATTTGTCCATGTGTTCCAAGCCATACATGTACGCATAGATGCTCGGGTCTCTTTTCTTGGTACCAACCTCGTCCTGGATGAGTATGAGGTTGGTGAAGTACGACCCTTGCCTTGGCCGAGGAATATATAATGACCTTTGTTGGGATGCAAACCAAGGTTAGATATGTGGAACGTTGGCCCTGGCCGCTGTTGTCATGAAATTTGATGATGAGTCTGCAAGACCTTGTGATCTTAGGTGAAACTTATAACATCGGCTACGGTCGATGTTGGCGATGATTCTGATAGATAACCCATGTCCATATTTACCACGGAGAACTCCCTGGCCGAGGTGATGCTTGTAGCGTAGACTGTGGCCTACCTGATGGATAATTGAACCCATGAGTCATGTAGATATCAGCTGATGCCCAATCATGGTGGTACTTGCAACATCGACTGAGGACGACCTGGTGAAGGAAGACATCGCTGATGGGTAATCTCGATCTTTTGTTACCTCGGCTGTCAATTAGGCCGAGGTTGATGTCTCTGAACTGGCAGGTACACTTTGGGCATATCATTATTAAATTTACAAAGAGTATACTTAAACCTAGATTAATTTTACAATTATCATATCCTTGAGTAGGCGTGCTAACCTCATTGTTAGGTAATTTTATTTCCAAGGGTGTGTGCAATGATTTTGGTAAAATTTTCTGAACTTTATCAATTTTAAGACCAATGATTGAATGAGTCAAACCAGATTAAAAAAAATATGAGTGGGATGATTGAAAAATAATATTGTACCTGCAACCACATCACACAAATTTCGTATGGGCAACATGGAACAATTTTTCCCGCGATTGGGGTTGGCTCAAATTTTCTACCAAGGTTATAGGGCAAGCGTTGATCATAGGAATAAGTTGTTCATATTGGTCTTAAGGAATTACTCGATCTATTTCGTATCACACAGGGGTACAACTTAGGATATCACAGATCGGATATGTCCTACCTCTTGACACTCATGGCATCAAAGTACTGGATTAGTAGTGCTATGGTGAATTTGAGAATAAACTTATCCAGTAGAATTGGTATGAGGTCAGGTTCGGGGCCTCAGTAAGGTTCTAGCAACGTAGTTGTTCCTATTGATAGGATTGGGTGGGTATACATATCCACCTAATGTGGGATTACGTTCAACAACCAAAGTTACTTCAATAAGTTGGGAAAAGTCTTGGATTCGCAAAGGGGAAATGGAGGTTTCAATCCGTGGGTGCAACCCACTCATAAAATTCTTACATTTTTTTTACTTCAGTTATCACATACTCGGTTGCATAATAAGATAATTCTATAAACTTAGCTTCGTATTAGGCTATGGACCGATTAGATTGCTGCAATTTTTGAAAATATACTGTTAACTAATCTCTTTCAGTTTTAGAAAAGTGATTTTGGATGAAGATTTCTTCAAACTGTTCCCAAGTTAGGGGCTACATTATGACTTTGGGCTATAACTTGCCACCAAATCAAGCTTCACCTTCAAACATATAAGGTGATAAAACTACTTGGATATTAATAGCAATTCCTACCCCATTGAATATCTTCGTAATTTGACGTACATATTTCTCAGCCTCACTTGCTCCTAGCTTCCCAATAAGTGGAGGGGGTCATTGTCCCATAAATTCTTTAAGAGTGTTCATTCGATGTGCTTCATCTATAACTTCTTCTTTAATCGGGTGTGGAACCAGTTCTTGCTACTATGTAGCTAGAGATGTTAATTATTAAAGACATTTCATAGTTCCTTCAATGTGAGTTTACTCGGTTCAAATTTCGGTGGAAGGAGCGTGAGTGTTAACCATCCTAAATCATAATATAGCATTTATAAAATGAATATGTATAAGAATAAATTTTTTTAAAAAGAGAGCGTATAGAAGCAACTTTGAGTAGGTTATATTTTAAAAAGGTCGTTTGCAAGTAGTAGTTCAATGCTATCATACTATACAACCTAAGCATATCTTAAGCACTCTCATTTTTATATAAAAATTGGTAGTTTACTCCAATTATATTTGTAGTATTTCAATAATATTTACTTAGTACTTATTAAATATATTACGAATATGAGGAGATAGTTTATTATCTTCTCCAAGAGGCTATTAATCTCGTATGGGTCGTCCACATATTCTCTCATTTTCCACATCACCTGGGTTTCAGCATATATTTGATTAGTCGATGACAATTGCTTCACGATAGTACTGGAATTTATCCGACCGTTGTCCACTTATCGAAACACAGGAACTTATTATCAACCTCTTTCAGATATTATCTATCTAATTCAGAAGGGAAGAATTTGCATCAATATCTCAATTTTAATTCAAATACGGGTTCGATTCACACTCCATGTTCTGAGAAATATTTACCATTCAAAAAGAGGAAGAAATAGAGTCTTTGTCTAAAGAAATGCGTTGAGAAAGGGCAGATGTATAGAACCTTTCAACGAGATAGTCAAGAAAATCATGTTCCTTTACTGTGTTTTCCCATCTATTAGTGGGAACTATATCAAAATCGAAAAGCCTCTAGTCCCAAATATTCATGCTGCAAAACATATTAATACATGACAAAAGTAAAGGAGTTACGAAAAATGTAAAATAACTCATAATTTATATTATTCCCGTATAGGAGTCTAGCCCAACGCATTTAAGAATCGCGCTCTGATACCAAATTATTACACATGAATGCACAAGATAGTAACAAAGAAATGAACCTAAAGTTAAGGTAGAAAAATAAACTTTAATCATTAATATTGTATTACATATATAGTACTACCACCGCAGGGGTGAATTATTCATGTTACATTTTATTTCAAGAACTAAACAATGACATAAGACATCAAGAAATGACATTATTTTCTCCCATCTTCCTTTCTTTACTTCCATATAGTTATATATGCATACATATATGATCGGTTCATATCACAAGGTTGGGGGGGGGGGGGGGGGGGTTAAGGCTTTCTTATCTGGGAACATCTGGAGGAAAAAGGAATTAGCACAAGTATGCTAAATAAGTTTTAACGAATTCTATAACAATTATATCTATATATAAGTTTGAGTATGTATGGAATTAATTGTTTTAAAATAAAGCATAGACAATAGTTTTCATGAAGAATATGTATTTTTAAACCGATAATCCTATACTTACCAGTTTACAAATGGGTATAGAAATAATTAAGCATGGTTGGTATAACCAAATAATATCAACCCAAAACCTTTAGGAAAAAATAAATATCTAGGCACATGCTCACATGTATGCATCAATAAATCCAGGCTCTCAAACATGGGATCACACGACAGTCTACTCCATAGTTAAGATTGATGCACATAAAAAAGATATTTATTACATAGATGCTTGGGCGAACGAATTCAATCATTGCAATAACCTCATGAATCCAGTTAATAGAAATCAGAGGGGTTTGAACTGATATAAATGATCCATATTCAAATAACGATGTAAACATTATATGTATCATGGCAGTATCACAACAAGTACATACTGAGAGTAATATATGGCTATCATAGTGTGATATCATTAGTAGTTATATCAAATATGATTAAATTACTATCGAAAAGGTGAACCCTAAATATTAGCTGGGAAGAACGTGATTAGATTTGATTGAAGTCAGAATTGGGAGGATCATGTGCTTGATAATCTATCAATCAACATAATTGTAATTATATATTGCTGGTAATAGGACTAAGTTGGAAAAATTGTATCTTTCAAACTTTAGGGGCTAATTTGAAATTATTTTTTAGAATTTAAAATATAGGGAAGTTCATATTTGGAATGTGGTGTAGAAGACGTTTTTTCTTAGTATTTATCAAAGAGTATTTAGAAAAAAGTTGAGGTTAAAATTCATACCATTAAAAAATGAGGAGGGGTCAATTTGTAATTTTTGGAATTTTTTTTTTAACCTAAAACTTTAGTTTTTTATAATTTGGGCTAGAGTTGACCAAACACTGCGTTACCTTACAATAATTTGACCAGAAATTCAATAAACATATTGGGAAAAAATCAGATCTTTTTAATTGGTCACAGGTCTGGTCAATGTTTCTAGTTGAAAAGTTCATCTTCAACCTCTCGATAGTTGACCTAGGTTTTAATAAAATTTTAACCTTGAATATATTTTTATTTCTTATATCATTTGAGATGATTCTGAACCAATTCAACCTAATTTTTCATAAGGAATCCAAATATATAGGTTTCATGGATTAAGATTTAGTATTCATCGAGTTCCAATCACTGTGTGTTTGTTAGAAAATTTAACAAACATTCGTGGATTTTACAGAATATGGCAATGGGTTTTAAGCTTACAACTAGTTTTTTTCTATCCTAAGGAAGAGTTTCAATTTGGTTAAAGGATTGAGATATCCTAGTTGCAGTGCATTTTGGAATTTCGGTATCTGCAATTGGAAAACACTATTGAGAAATAGGATTTCAAAACTTAAGTGTTTTTGATAATGGCCAATACACTTGAGCTCCTGGGTTCATAATAAACTCATTCTTCAATTTAAAACAGGTTCACAAGTCAGGAAGTGAAGTTTCACCATTAAAGCTCAAGATTTAATGGAGTTTTTGAAGGATTTTGCATACGCAAGTTATTCTACACGTAAGAGTTTAATTTTTATGATTGGGTTGGATTTTGGTGCAGAAAATGTTTTGGATAGTAAAAACAAGAATTGATGAATAAAATAATAGGTTACCACTTTGAAGGGGGTGAAAACTTAACTTCGGTTCTTCTAAACTGGTGGTATTTGAGGCTAGATTTTGTGGGAGATTTATAATGTAAGCTAAGGGCAGTTGATTGGTGCTTTTGGGATATTGATTCTCCCTGATTTTAAAAAGATAAAACTTGGGGAGAAGATCACATGGAGAAATGGAGAAGGGCTTGTATTTTTGTCATTTTCTGCCAAAGGTAATGATTTGTTGCCGGTGGGGAAATTTTAAATAATCTAGCTTTTGTTGTGTCCCTTAAAGAAAAAGTTTTATATTAATTTGGTATATAATATTACAAATTTTCATTTTTAAGGGGCATTTGTGTAATTTGATGATAGTTTAAGGGTTAGAATTATGACATTAATTTATTTGATGTCTAAACGTTTAATTTGATATAAAGTTTGGGTTTTGAGGTGAAATAGAGGTTAGGTTATACTTCTTTCAAAGTTTAGAGGGTAATTTGTTCATTTTGTAACCTTAGGGGGTACCTAAGTAATTACGCAAAGTTGTAGGGTTTTATGTGTAATTTTAACTTTTTTTTAATTTGATTAAGTTATAAGGGGGTAAGAGGCAATATATGTAATTATTGAATCGTAGTTGATTATTCTGAGGTTTCGTACTACGCGGGTATTACAACGGTTCCATTCGAAATTTTTTGAATACATTTTTAAATGAACTTTTTATAAATAGGTCATGATCCCATTTTCTAAAAACAAGTACATCACACAAAAGATATTTTTAAAAAAACTAGGTTTATGAAAAATATCTCAATTGAAAAATGTGTGAGTGTGGGCAATAGCCAACTTTTAATCGATTACGTAAAAGAATATACTTTAAGCTTAACAATGGATGATTTCAAACTTAAGTTGTCTTCAAGTCTTCACATCTTAATGTTCATAGGCGAAGGGAAAAAACACTCTCACTCATCTAGCGTATCATTCTATTGAAGTCGACATTGTGCATGACTCAATTTTTTTGACACGAGAGATAGCCAACTAATATATTAAACAAAATGTTACATCTTTCAGAGTTCCCTCCTCCTATACAGTTAGGCCTGAACCTTTGTATATTAGATTTGAGAAACTTATTCAATTTCCTGGTCAAAGTGGAAAACTCTACCTCATTCTCATATAAATCATCATCTGATATTCAAGGGTCACTTATATGTGCCTTCAACGTAATTCTCTTATTTTTCTTTGGCGATGGACAGTTTTATAACACTAAGGTTTGAATGCATCTGATAATCTATTATACCTTCATTTTATCTATTCCACCTACAAAGTTTAGGGCTAAGACGTAGGGAAGGAATGTAGGTGGCAATTACCTAAGTATTTTCCTTATGACCTAAGAGTCCAAAATCTTCTCACCTAAATAAGAGTGAGCATTCACAATGTAGGAGAGTTTTGTGTAGAAATCGTCGAAGGTGTCACTTTTGAGAATCTTCAACAACTTAAATTAGTTGGCAAGATTTTGGAGCTTTGAGACCCGATCGGTATCTGTACCATCATGGGTGAGCTGCAAAATATCCCGTGCCCCCTTAAATGTAATACACATAGAGTTATAGCAAAACTCTTCTTGGTTGACTCCTTAGAAAATCTCATTAATCCCCTAAGAGTTATATTTTGCTAGCTTATGTCCATCCTCAAACCAGGACTCCTTAAGCTTAGGAAAAATTATATCCCATAAATAAGACGTTGGCCGCCGTTTCCACCCCTGACTATGGTTAACCACAATCTATCTTCCTAGGACTTTAGAAAACTGTCATACAGGCCTTCTAATACACATAGTTTTACCATAAAAAATTGGTGAATGAGTGATCAATTGATCCTTAATAGACCTAACCCAACATTCGTATTTAAGTAGGGTCAAATACCAATATGAAAAGTTATGTTCCTAAAGATGTACATTTAATTAATTAATTACCTCATCAAGAAAATTAAAATCATTTTTTTTATTTGAACGAATTTCAATTTTATTGAATAAAACTAATTACTCCAAATTGTATGCATATGATTATGATCGAAGGAGATAAATTAATCGATCATAAACAACACACATGGGTTTTAGAGTGGAAACCTTCGCAAGAAAAAAACACCATCACCCAAATCCTCAGTCAAGTCCACTAGTACTAAATTATGTTTACGGGACTTAAGAAGGACACACACATATCTTATACCCATGATGTCGCTTCCTCCAACTTGGTCGCTCCCTTGCATGTTGCTCCTTTACCTATGCCAATAACAGTGAGTTATTATTCAGTCCAGTATTAATCGACACAATTTTTAAGGCCTTAAAATTTATCGATCCCTTTTGATGATAATTTACCCACACATAGTCCAACGTGATAATTACCCACACAATTTCTAGTGAAATTCTTCTACTGATGTAGAAGATTAGGAGGGGATTGTAAACCTAAAGTCTACCTTGAAAACATCGAATATGACATGATCTTTCACTCACAAAGGACTCTTTTAAAATCAAGAAAGGGTTTTGTAAGGACTAGGCTTCATTATTTGAAAGACGTTGTGTCCACCTGGGATTCATCGGGTTCGCCCTTAAAAATATGGCATGCGGGGATCAAGGAAGAAAATCCTCTTTACATCATTCATGCGATATTTGTGGGCTCCCATGGACATAATTTGCCATCGTCAAGGGGTGTAAAAATATAAATAATGGATTCGCCATCCTATTTTTCTTAAAATAGGCAAAAGATGTAGCCTTACCCAAAGAAACAACATCAAAGATAAAGTGTGATAAACATGAAACCAACTAGATCATGGGTTCGAGGACAATGTTATGAAATGAAAAGGTCTTAGTCACCCATTCCAACCTTTAGGGATCCCATAGGCTACCATAATGTTTTTATTTTTCTCAAAAGTGCAATTCACATGTTTAGTATGTGTGGAGTGAAATAGGTGAGAGAATAAATCGTTGTACCCATGTTATGGAGAAGACAAGGATGAGCTATTCTAAGGAGTATAAATAAAAAAAGAAATAAAAATAATTTAAAATTAGCCGAAATATGAGCAGCACACCGAATCACAATCCATCACAAATAAATTGAATACACATGTCTGATGGGCTCACTATATAAATGTAATGAAGAAAAAAGGTATATCGGATCGAGTGTAACTTTTTTTTGATGGAAGTGAATATATATAATGTAAGTGAAGTGAGAAGAGTAATAGTGTGATGAAAATCAGATTAAGGGTAAAAAATTTGAGACGATCCAAGTTGATTGGATGGGTCATTTCTTCTCTATAGAGGTATGTGATCAAAGTGACGCCACCTGATAGAATTTTCTTTAAAAAGTATGTCACACTCCAATTGGGTTTTAATATTTCTCTTGGATTCCAGGCGGTCTCTATTTCTTTGAGAGTGAGGTTTCCTTATCGCACACCCTAGTGTTTAACCTTCTTGTTGAACGATCATGAAATGCCACAATGGTACCGTTATATGTGGTACCAAGCCTTAAATATCTTTTCATTCAAGAGAGCATGCTCGTCATAATGCTGTCAATAAATTTATTTGACTTGACTTTATAGCATAACTCATAAAGAGGATATTTCTATCTCAACAATCATGGCTTCTTCCATAATTTATACTAAGGAATGGGGCGTAGCCTTAGTGGGTGTTCTAATAGACATTGGGTAGCCCCCGATGACATAAGGGATCACATCGACACAGTGTATGTAACTTTTAGTCATCTTACTAATTATATAATTGAGTCTTTTATTGGATACTTTGACAACTCCATTAGTTTGCGGTCAGTATGAAGAAGATTTGTGCCTATGAATTCCATACTCGTCGACTATTTCTTTAACTTATGCTTTGAAGTGGTTCCCATTATTGAGTACCAACTCATACTGGACCCCATAGTGACAAATAATATTCTTCTTGATGAACTTAGCTACTTTCTTTATGTTTAGCACAACATATAAGTCAACCTCAATCTATTTAGTTAAATAATCAATGGCGACGAGGATGAACTCGTGCCCATTTGATGCTTTGGGAGTGACTTTTCTAATTATGCCAATAGTTCATGTTGAGAAGGGCCAAGGCGAAGCTATGTTATACAACGGACAAGGAGGTAGGTGTTGTAGATTAGAAAATTATTAGAACTTGAGGCACCTTTTGTCATAACTAGTGTAGTCTTGCACCATGGTGGTCCAGTAGTATCCCTGATAGATGATCTTTTTGTCAAGCATAGACTATTGATGTGAGGTCCACATTCCCCATTGTGTATTTGCTTCATCATGTATTTAATTTCAACCTATGCTCTGTAATGTAAATGTATTCCATCGAAGTTCCTTTGGAAAAGAGCTTTGATGCAGATGATGTACTTAGATGCAAGCTTATGAAGAGTTATATGGTCTCTCTTATTAGCCCCTTGAGGATATCGACCGTGTTTGAGGAAGCACCAAATGTAGTAATACCACAACCCAACTTTGTATGAGTCTTCCTTTATTACGAGCTTCATATGAATATAGTGAGTTGGCATAGATTATTTCTAGACTTGATAGGGGCCATAGTTATTACCTTTAACAATTCAATCATGGAGGCTAAGTTGCCAGAGCATCGATGAAACTATTTTTTGAGTGAGAAAGGTAGTGGATCGTGACATCCTTGAACTGGGAAGCGATATCTTTAAGATGTGCATGGAAAGTCGAGATCTTATCTTCTTTGACATTCTATTTCTAGAGAACTTGTCCTATAATGAGTTTTGAGTCTCTAAGAATATTGAGGTATCAAATTCCTTTCTCGAGGTAAGTCTTGAGACTTATAGTGCATTCTTCATAATCTGTCATGTTTTGGTGCAAGGTGAGGGTGAGAATCATCAGGAGTGATCAAGAGTATCCCAATATCATATCCTTTTTTGCTACAGCCCCATCATAAGACATCTTCCACTAGATCTTTTCATGGGAAGTACAAAAAAATCCTCATTCAGAAACTCAAAAATCCACACATTGACTTCTCCTATGGTATTATCAGTAAAACAGTTTCATTTCATGGATTTATGCATAACATAAGAGATGTCAAATTTGTCAAGAAATATAATCCAGGAGGATATTCGGCTTGATAAAATAGGCTTTTGCTGTAGATATTTCATGGGATCCATTCAAGATATTAATTTTATGTGGAATGAAAGCATGCAGTGTCGAAATTTCTTATTGACCAAAACTAAGGCAACACAAGCCTTCTCCATCGCGATGTTTTTTTATTTCATGCCCTGTTACTTTATGACTAGTAAAGTAGATGGTATCTCTTTGTGTGATTCATTAGGGTATTTGTCTAGCATATCCCATGTTGTGGTGTTCCTAATAGTGAGGTATAAAATAAGGGGAAGACCGTTTTGCGGTGACATGAGCGCCAGAGGTCGGGTTCGATTTTTTTTTTAATTTTATTGAAGCCTTCCTAACATGCCTCATTTTAGACTATGGTTGAATACTTTCGAAGGATATTGAGGATGGGTTAACAAATAAAAGTGAGTTGGATGATGAATTTTCAAATGTATTAAATTTTTCCTAGGTAACCACAAACTTGTTTCTCTGTCTAAGGACGCGATGTTCCGTGGTTGGCTTCGAGTTTAGAAGAGTCTGACTCTATTTACCCTTCTCTAACTATGAAACCAAGGATATTTCCCTTTGTGATGCCAAAGATTCATTTGTGTGGATCGAGACACATCTAGTACTGTCGTACTCATTTAAAGAATTTTCTTAGGACATGGATGTGACCCTTTTGTATGTTAGACTTGACGATCATATCATCAAAGGTATAAATAGGACTAAATTGAGTTGATGGTTTGGAAACATCAAGGTAGACCAATGGATTCCCCCATAAGGAAGAGTGATTTAGTTAGTATTGATGGTAATGCAAGGGGTAGAGGTAGGCCTAAACTGACTTGGTGGGATATTATAAAAAGGACATCATATTATGCGGTTTAATCAAAGATATTGTGCTAGACATAATGGAATGAAAAAATAGAATTCATGTAGCCGACCCCAAATAATTGGGAAAAGGATTTGTCGAGTTGAGTTGAGTTGATCATGTAATCAATCTAGACCTTGATCTATTTGTGGATAAAATCATGTAAAATGGTTATAGATTCTCGCTAGTATATATCCCTAACATTTTTAAGACCAAAAGGCATTAAAGTTTAGCAAAAGTTTCCCTAAGGGGCAATGAAATTAGGTTTTCTTGATGGTCCGGATGCGTCTTGATATTATTGTACCATAAAATGTCATCGAAAAGTGATTTGAGGGAATGGTTGGTGGTAAAGTTAATGAATATTTCAATGTTGAGAAAATGGTAATCATTCTTTCGAGAATATCTATTTATATCTTGATAGTCAACACATGTATGGACTTTCCCTCCAGATTTCAGCACCAACATGATGTTGGCAAGACAAGTTGGATATATGTCTACATGAATAAAACCCACGTTCAACTATTTGATGACTTCATCTTTGACCTTGATAGACCCTCAGGGAAGAGCTTTCTCAATTACTCCATTGCAGGATTATACTACGGGCAAGTATGGATCTTATACTGCACGATCTTCAGGTTGATGCTAGGCACGTCACTATAGGACCATGTAAAAATGTCCATGAATTTCTTCAGGAGTTTAAACTATGACCGCTCATGCTCGTTGACTGTTGACCCTATCCTAATAATATGGGGCGCTATTATAATTGAGGTTAATAACAATAGTCTCATCGTCATTAGTTTGAATGAGATTATTCTGTTTGATTTTTTACTTATTGAGATCAGTTAAGAATTTTTCATTTATTAGATCATCTTCATCAATTGTTTGATTATAATCAATGCAATTAATATAAGGAACATCGAGATGTCCAAAATCATTATTCATTTCATTAGAAATATTTTATGGAAATAAAAAAGTGAGAACTTCATCAAAGGAGGTATCGTTTGCATACATATAAATAACAAAAAAAGGAAAAATATGTTTCGGTTCATTCTCTAGTAGGTAAACAACGAGGTTATTATTTACTAGAGATGTGTTGACAGGGAAAGTATGTCAGCTGAGAAGTGGTTTATCAGTAAGGACAATCTTCGTAGACGGGTCAGAAGGTTCATTTGTGGTGTCCATCATGCAAAGATCCAGGCCTAATGTGGGGAAGCCCAACTATTCGTTGTTGCTACTGTTGTCATTACTTTCTGTATTAATGGTGCTTTTAACGTCAGAGGAACTTGTATCTGAAGACTTGATGGTTAAAGGATTTCCCTCTAATTTTAACCCTTTAGTCTAGGTTATCTTCTCTATAAAGAAGATACCAAATCCCGATTTTAATTTCTTCTCAGCAGAGTCATACCACGGTTCATGGGAGCCATAGTAAGGTAAGTCTTCTCCTTCTTTAATAAAATTCCCGATCAAGAAATAAACAAAGATTACATTTTTATCTTCAGTAATCGCATCCGATATGGTTAGAAAATGTCCATGAGTTTAGATGGGGACACTTGATATCCCAATCCATGAACAATAAAGGCTTCTTTTGGGACTATCGGTTTAGGGATCCCTTGTTATCGATGGCATAACCCATTTTAGGTATGAAATGTGGATTCTTAAACATCTGGATCACATTGAAATTATTGTGTGGACTATGCTCTATACATACTCTTCCCTTGAAGTTATCCTCTTCTAGGATAGGAATTGGATCATTCTTGAAACCTGAGAGGAACGTATCATTCTCTCCGTGTCGAATTTCCAAAATAGGGTTACTTCTGTTAATTCTATAAGAGTTAGTGTCATCTCGGATAATGGTTATTCAAATATATTTAGCTTTTGTTGGAGGAAATATGACATTCTTATGATTCTATGAAGTCAAGGTCGACTAAAGAGCAAGTTGAAATATGGCAATATATCTATGGTTTGAAACTCTATTTGGAGGCATATAGGACCAGACCCTAGTGTGAGATTTATCAAACCCATCACTTCTCGGCGGGGGTTATCATAGGCGCAAACAATGATGGCAGAGGGAGTGAGATCACTAACTTTTATCGTCAGACAATTGAGAGTCCTCAATGGAAAAAAATTCAAAGGAAATGCATCAATAACAAGTACTAATTGAATAATCTTTCTCGTGACTTCCACTAACATATTAATGGCATAGTTATGATCAGGACTAATCTTAGGAAGTTTGTCATCAGTAATGGAGACGAGCCTCATAGTGGTCATATTCCTAATTATGTTGACTTATTTTTCAGGGATAAGAGGAGTAGAAACGATGGGTCTGGTGAGGATCTTGATCAAATCCTTTTTATCTAATTGGGAAGACATGAAAAGCCCCCAGAAAGTAATGTTGTCTTTGGTCTTCTTAAGTTATTCAACGACTATACTCTACTAAACTAATGTTTCTAGCATCAGGAGTTCTTCATTAACTCCTTTCCACTTATTTTCATGTCTACTTGCTGATGGAAGAATGGGATCTTTGTAGTTTTGGCCTGATCGGGTCATATGATATATAAATGATGTGCAAAACATAAAACTTATGTCTTCATCCACTTGTAGCATGAATAAAATTTCACTAATTCCTGATAGAAGTTCTTCAAAATAAATCACCCAGTAAAGGAGGAAATCATGTCAGTATTCCCATTATTAGGTTCTTCATTAGAATCATCTAAGGCATCTGAGTCATCACCCTTCCTAATGGAAATAGTATTATCTTTCCATTATAAATTCATGCATTGTATGACATTAACTTACTTATCGTACACACTTTCCAACTAAATAAAGAAGTGTTGGAAAGAGGGAACTAAGAATCCCTGAAGTCTCATGCCACTAAGCAGTTTGGAAGTTGTACGTATATGTCTCTCCTTAACGAACTCATCTGATATGACTTGCACAATACTATCTAAGATGAATTCCTCTGTTGACACAAACTAATCAACTAACTATTTGGCCCCTCAAGGGGTTTTATTTTTTATATTGTTGATTTTTACACAACTAATCACTTTGTGCATCTCAAACTCGTCCTCCTCCCCACGTTCCCATGAACGAACCTAAAGTCTTATTGTGTAATAAGTTTGATAAAAATTTGGTGAAAGGTCATGTTGTGATAGATCCATCACGACAAACGTTTCATTTCAAGCATCCCCAAAATGGAGAAAAGATAGTTTGTGTGGAGGAAGTGTTTGACCCTGATGCTCATTTGTCTCATATGGATTGATTGTTGGCTGAAGTACATTTGATTCTACTTATGGATGGATCATAATATTTATTTTTGCTTATGTTTTTGTGTTCGTGAACCTTTTCTAGTATGTTTGGATGGTTGCTCTATAATTGTTATAGATTATGCATATTTATGCATTTATGGAAAATGATATGATGGCTATTCGTTATGTATAGAGAATCTCTCTCTCTCTCTCTCTCTCTCTCTCTCTCTCTCGTTTTTTATATATGCCAACTTCATTAATTATTTGAAAATTTTAACAAGCATGAGTTTTTGTGAATTTCTTTTTGGTGTTTGTCTTTAATTACTATTTTGGCTCCCATTCAATGATGGCATTGATTTTGAAAGGGTGAGAAAGATGGATTGGTTGGTTCCATGGAATATATATATATATATATATATATATATATATATATATATATATACGACCTTTTCTAACAGAGTAGAACTATTAAAAAGTCCCACTTATAACGGTTTAAATCCGTCAGTAAGTAAAAAGAAAAGCATAAATATGAAAATAAGTCCTCACATAACTAATAGTTTTTATTATTTGTAATAGTTATTTTTCGTTAGAAATAACAATTTTGTAATGGTTGTAATCCGTTAGAATTAATAAATTTTCTAACGAGTTGTGTCCGTTAGAAATGATATTCACATTATTCCTAACGGATATATCCGTTAGAAAATTGATTACTAGCACTCGACCACAAAATAACAAAAACTACATAAGCTCTACACATTAGCATAGTTTCTTTGTGTCCAAACATATGGGATGGAGTGTAGGGCATGAACTAGAAACAAAAGAATTATTACCCAATCACTTAAAAATGTCCAAGAATTTTTATTTGGCTGCGTTAACTTTATCAAACAAAAATGTAGGCTCATAATTGCAAGTAAAGTAAACTCATAAATGAACAAACAAACACAATGAACATGAGGCTAAAACATATTGATGATTCTCAAATCAATAGCATCAAACATGAAATAACTAGGACATATGGTGAAAACCCAGAGATCTTTAACTTGTACCACCCTTAAAATTATAGATAAATCTTTTTCCACTCTTATTTTGAGGATGTCAGTTTAATTTAACAATTATTGGGAAAACAATTCCTTAGAAATATTTTCTTTTCTTTTGCCTATTAATTTTTTAGGCTCTTGTCAATAGTGGCCTTTCACGCAAGGAAGATTTCTTCCTTTGTAGACATTTTATGTGTACTCTCATACTTTCAATAAAAGTATAAACTCACGGGAAATGGTTCTTACATGTACAAATCCCCCAATTAATATATATATATATATATGTGTGTGTGTGTGTGTGTGTGTGTGTGTGTGTGTTTATGAGAGCATCTCACTTAGGTCATGTAACATATGAAGTTAAAGTCCAAACGAGCTCATGCATGTGTGTGAGGAGGCATATTCAAAGTGAATCCATTAAGCAAGTCAGTTTCAAACTACTCCATTAAGACATAATTAAGAACAATCTAAGAATTGAAAATTAAAATCAAATGTCACAGCCACATGAAAACATGGAATGAAATGGATTCAAGCACACCAATACCCCACAAGAATTGTGTAAAACCAAACTACATATAAACAAAAACTTTTTGAGTTTTGAAACATTTTAATGACACTAAAAGAAAAAAAAAACAGAAAGACAAACACACTCTTTTTTATATTTTAAATAAGACCCAATAAATGAAAAATCAAAATACAAAAGACTCAAAACGCATACAACTAGAAAACACATATAACATGGAGTACAAAAACTAGTGTATGTAAACATATAATTACAATCAACCATTAGATTTAGTATGATAGGTATCATGCGCAAGCATTCGAGAATCAACAAGTTTAACATGTAAATCCTCAAAATCTGATTTGCTAACTCACGTACATATGAGATGAGGCTCTTGGGTTTTACGAACCTCGATGAATATAAACTTAGAATTCCTAGGACCATTTCTAAAATCAAAGCATAAATGCCTAAGGTGACCTTTACTACCTCAATGTGTACGAGGAATGTCACCCGTGGGTTGACATTTCTAACATTTTTATAAATGTTTGGATCCCTCAAAATCATGTTTTTGCCTTTAGTAAAGGAAGAATTTGGAATATCGAAGGAAATACCATAATTGTTATATTTGATTTGGATGGTTCCTAACATTTTATCCAACTTTTCCAACGTAGACTCCAAATCAAATTTTACATAACTTAAGTCTCTCAATCAATCTACTAATCAACAATCCTAGACTCGAGAAAATGATTAGACTAATAAAAAACTAGGGAATTCTTCTTCAAAATCACTATTAAATCCTGAAGGTTATCTCACTCCCATCAACAAATGTGTGCTTTTACCTAAGAGTCTTACGACATTTTGTTTTAGCCTAGATTCCAACAAGTTATCCTTTTTCAGTTTCATTGTTTCCACTTACAACTCACGGAAGGAAAATTGATGTTCAATATCCTCCTCCTCCTCCTCCTCCTCCTCCTCCTCCTCCTCCTCCTCCTCCTCCTCCTCCTCCTCATCATCATCATCATCATCATCATCATCATCATCATCATCATCATCATCATCATCATCATCATCATCATCGTCATCATCATCATCATCATCATCATCGTCATCATCATTATCATCATCACCATCACCATCATCATCATCATCATCATCGTCATCATCGTCATCATCATCATCATCATCATCATCATCATCATCATCATCATCATCATATTCTTCTTCTTCTTCTTCTTCTTCTTCTTCTTCTGACTCACAAATAATGGCCTCAAAAGTTCATTCATATAATTATCTTCATGGAAATATTTTTAATCAAGGTTCACATGACTAAATTTGAATCTGGTGTAATTTATATCAATGGGGTAATTGAGTTCCTCTTCTGAATCAGTATCAGTAATGATGGAATTGTACACCTTCAGTTGCTTGCCTTCTTTCCTAATTTTATTAGGACAGTCAGCTACACTATGTCCATAACCCTTACACCCAAAGCATATATCTGACTCATCCATCTTAAAATAATCATTACGATATTTAGGGGATTTTATAACCTTGTTATAGTTATTTCTCTCAAACTTCTTTTCATCTTTTTATGTTTTTCAAACTTGAGAAATTTCTTAAAGTTCATTTCAAACATGTCCATATCATCAGAATCAATGTCGAACTCATCATCTTAAACATGTGTTTCCTCATTTTGGGATTATAAAGAAGTGCGCTTATCTTTCTTTGAGAGTGAGCTATGGTTCAATGGTCAAACTTTCTTAATTAAAGGTAAACTTTTAACCAATTTTAAACCCTAGTTAATGCAATCTAAGTGATTGAAAGAAGTAAATCAATAGAGCATGCAACTACAAATTCAAGAAGGACGAATTTAGGAAAAATGTCGGCAGGGCAAAACCAATTCTTATTTTATTATATGTGCAAATTGCAATTTACAATAATAGAGAAATATAGACAGCGACAGACGAATATCCAATAGGATTCAGTTTGTTTTCTTAAGCAAGAGCTCCCATAAGAACTCCAAGAACAGCAATGGAGATAGCTTCTCCAGAAGTACCACTCCAAGATAGGAATACGTGTCTATGATGGTTTCTAAATGATTCACAAATATAATATGGGAGGTTTGTTTGAATCAAAATAATTTTTATCCTTTAAATGGGAAGACATAAAGTGCAGCAGGTCTACAAGAGGCAGGGATAAAAAGTCTTACGAAAAACCTACAGGAAGCAGGTTTATATAGGCACACACAAAAATTAAGGCGGTGTTGGGTTATTTGAACAACATCTCAAGGTTGTTACAACAAGATAAGGATCTCGTTAGATGTCCCTTAAAATGATGTAAGAATCGACCTATTAAAAACCCAAACAATACGGGATAATTTGATACATATAAGAACAGTGGCTTGAAAACGACCCTTTTAAATGACATGGCAATGTCATTTGAATGAATTTAAACGAAAATCATTTTCTTTAAAAATCCAACCTCATTTTGATTTAATATAAAATCAAGTTTAAATCGAATAAAATTCTCCGAGATATATTTTGTAAAAACTAAGAACTCCAAATATAATTATACCTTTAAGATTTGGAGTTGTGGATAATGGTTGAAGTTGAACGTGATGCACATTGAAGATAATGGGAGCATGATGATGAGCATGTTGCCAATGATTCAGATAAAGGACATCATGGATGATTGTGTAGATGTGCCAATGTAACGGGATACGCCATAACTTATGCGATCTTGGACAAAACATAAAAGACCTATATTATTACGGACAATGAAAAAAATATTTTCCTTAGAAATACCCCCTATGGCTATGTCGGTACATACATAAAAATATTCGAATCATGCAACACAAAAAAATCACTAAGACGTACAATCTAATATCCCTAAAATCCCTCAAATGAAAATATCAAAATACATGGCTTGAAATCTTCAAAAACTTAAAATCTCCAAAATATCTTTGTCTTCATCAAGTGTGCCATGAATATGTCTTCAAGTGTACCTACACACATGAGACAAGAAACAAATACCCGTGATGCACCAAGTTTGAAATAAAATGATAAGCATAAGTGGTGAATTAATTAAGCACAAGAAAATAATTAAATAATCAAGTCCCCCCCCCCCCCCCCCCCCCAATAATTTATTCTCCCCCTTTTTATGATATCCCAAGTATACAAAGAGAAGAAACATAATCAATAAATCCGGAGTGCGTCACAAATAAATAAACTTCTTTTTTTGAACTTTTCAAAAATTTTCACATAAAAAAATACAACAATAAATCACACCATGAATTAACACTAAGATAACCAAGTCAATGATAGCGTAAGTGCAGGGATGTGAACAAATTCGATAGGAAAATCAACTCAAACATTCATAACATATGTGCACGATAAATTTTGGATACTCCTAACGAATGAACTCAAAATCGTCCTTAGGTGTAAAAAGGTGAATTTATATAAAATTGACTTAATATAATCGACACATCAAAGCCTAAACTGATTTTCACACCAATAACGTCTAAAACTATTTAATGCTTTTTTGAGACTTTGTCACGACGTGCAACCCTGTTGATTTCCAACCAAACTCCCTCATAAATAATAATGCTTTTTATTTTTCTTATTCAGGTGCTAATATTTGTTGAAGAGATTTCCGATTGGCCCCATTTTGGCAAAATTTTCTTTTTATTGCCTTGATTTTTTCTTAGGATCTTTTCAAACGGCGACTTTCAGGACGAGTTCACATGCCTCTCGTAGTCTTTTCACGTGTTCACTCACTTTTTTTTCACTGTTAAACAAACTCTTATAGGCAAAGTTTCTTACATGCACTACTTTCATTTACTTGTTTTATTACATTAAATTCATTTTAAAAACATGATTGAGATGGAAACACTTTGACCAACATGTGACAGACAAATACAAAAATCAAATAAATTCGCGCATGTGTACATTAAAGCCGACAATATGTCAAACAAGTGGAAAGTTATCACTAATCATATCTCAATGACTCCAAACATTATAAAGCACATGAATGAAATGAATTTGTGTCTCAAAACACTGCCAAAAAGTCACGTGAATAATGAAATACTGTTGTGACTTGGCCATCCTAAATCTCCATCCATAAAAGGTGTAAAACAAACTACAAATTTTTTTTTGTTTTTAAAAAAAAATTATGAAAGGAAAATCTTTTTGTCTTTTTCATTTTTCCTAAAAATCAAAAATATATTTGTATTTTTCTCTTTTCTTAAAACCCATAAATCTTTTTTTATTTTACCAATTTTTCAAAAAAACGAAATCTTTTTAGATTTTTCTAAAACAAAAATAAGAAAAAAAATATAATACACATGATACGGTCTAGCAATATGAATCACGAATATGCACGTGAAAAAATCCTATACTAGGTAAAGTAACCAACCCTCAGTCAACTATTCATATACTTAAATACTTCCTAAGACTCTCGAATCTAGGGGCATCTAAAGGTTTCATGAAGATGTCAGTTAGCTAACTGGCAGTTGGTGGTCACGAAGCTCACGGATACAACCTTCTCCTCTATTAGGTCTCGGATAAAATGCTCGTGCATCCTAATGTGTTTTGTGTGCGAATGCTGGACTGGATTACGAGATATATGAATCACACTCATGTTATCACAGGAAATAGTCATGATGCCCTGTGATATCACATAGTCCTCCAATATTTTCTTCATCCATAAGAGTTGCGTGCAATAACTCCCAATGGCGATGTACTTAGCCTACGCAATGGACATAGAGATGGAGTTTTGCTTATTTCTTAACCACGAGAAAAATGCAGTACTAAAATAAGAACACCCACCCAAAGTGCTCCTACATCCATCTGGATCCTTATCCCAATCGACATCTGAATGGGTGGTAAAACGATCGTCGTTGTCAAAGAAATACCAAAGGTCGAATAAGAGAGTCCCACTAACGTATTTAATAATATCTTTGAGAGCTTGTAAGTGTGACGCTTTCAGGGATGCCTGATATCACGCACAAACTCCAACACTCAAGTCTATGTTGCGACTACTGGTAGTCAAGTAGAGAAGACTACCTATCATATTTCGATACAAGGTCTGATTTATGTCCTTAACTAAAGTGTCCTTGATAAGCTTCATCGAGGTACTCATATAGGTGCATGAATGCTTAGCGAAGTCTAATCCAAACTTCTTCACGTGATATCTTGTATACTTGGATTGGGAGATGAACATACCATCCTCTAGCAGGCTAACCTGGAGAGCAAGGAAGAATGTAAGATCACCAACCATGCTCATCTTAAACTCACTTTTCATCTCCTTCTCAAAGTCATGAGCACCACGGAAGCACGTGGACCCAAAGACTATGTCGTCCACATAGACCTGGTCAACCAAAGTAACACATTTTCCTCTTCTAACAAACAACATCTTATCTACTCCCCATCTCTTGAAGCTATAGGCTAAGAGATAGGAAGTAAACTTCTCGTATCAAGCATGAGGTGCTTGCTTCAAGCTATATAGGTATTTCCTTAGATGATAGACGTGTCTTGGATGCTTACGGTCTGTAAAGGCTTTCGGTTGTTCCACGCAAACCTCCTCTTGTATAATTCCATTCAGAAAGGCACTCTTAACATTCATCTAGTATTACTTGAAGCCCAAATGATATACGATGGTGAGTAGTAAGCATACGGAATCAAGCCTAGCAACAGGAGCAAATGTCTCCTTAAAGTCTACACCCCCAATATGTGTGTAGCCCTAAGCGACCAACCTAGCCTTATTACATATAATGGTACCATTTTCTTCCATCTTATTCTTGAATATCCACGTAGTACCAATTAGATTCTTCTCACTAGGTTGGGGGATAAGTTCCCATACATTATTCTTTCTAAACTGAAGCAAATCTTCCTACATAGCGAATATTCAGTGTCCATCTTTGAGTTCTTCTTTGATACTCTTGAGCTTTACTTTAGATGTGCAGGCACAGAAATCTAACAACGTTATCTAGCTAAGCATGAGTCTTAACCCCTAAGGTGGGATCTCTTAAAATGGAGAAAGGGTCATGACCCTTGTGAACCTAAGAAAGTTTGTCCCCTAAGACAGGAGTAGGGTCCATCTAAGGTGTGTGAGGAACAACGGGATCATCATTACGGGGTGCATCATCCTCACACACGAGGTTAGGATCAATAAATGTCGATGGGTCATCTTTTTTAATAACGTTTATTTATCCTATAACCTTAAAGTGTCAGGTTAAAAACTCGGTAAGCTCTGATCATCGATGAATATCCTAATAAAATTCTCTCATCACACTAGGAGTCGAACTTTCCTAATTTCTCTTTATCCCTTTGGATGTAGCATGTACTCCAAAAGACACGAAAATACAAAAGGTTAGGCTTCTTCCCTGTTCATAATTCATATGGCGTTGAAGTGTGTGTGGATGAAGATAAACCATATTCATCGTGTGGCATGCGGTAGACACCACATCTGCACAAAACCTCTTTAAAACTGTATTAGAAAGAACATAGATATAGCCATCTCTTGAATTATCTGATTCTTCCTCTTAATAAGCCCATTTTGCTGGGGAGTTTTCATGACAAAAAATTCATGTTTAATTACGAGTCTATAATAATAATGATCCATCGTTGCTTCTTTAAATTATATTTCATTATCACTATGAATTTTATTGATAGTGACACCATGTTGATTTTACAGGATGCTACACTTGGTCATAAGAAACTTTACAGCCTCGAATTTCTCTCTCAGGAAACTAACTATCGAGTAACGAGAGAAATCATCTACCATTACGAGGATATTCCTTATACCACCCAAACTATCAGTGCGAGTAGGACCTAATAGATCCATGTGAATTAACTCAAGCCCATGTGAATTTAAATGAAATTCAAGTTTAATGGGGACTTCGAACTTATTTCCCCTACTCACAAGGACCACAAACTATGGAAGTTGTCTTTCTAAGTGACGACAAGCCACGTACTAGGTATTTCTTCACTAAACGCTCAAAATATCTAAAATTAATGTGAACTAGATGTTGATTCCATAGTTCTATAAAATATATTGTGGAGTTGTTACACACAAATGAGGACTTGGGAACAATCCCATAATAGTTATTTTTTCCCTCACCCCTTGAAGTAAAAGTTTTTTGGCTTGATCATATACGTTACACTCATTCAGGTCAAATTTTATAGCAAAGTCTGTGTCGCACAGTTGGATAATTCTAATAAGGTTTGATTTCAAACCTTTGACGTACAAAGAATTATCTAGCTTAGAAAATCTGAGTATCTCTACTGTACCACATCATATGATTCTAGATTTATTCCCATAATCAAAGGTGACTTTACCATCCTTGCGATCCACAAGGCGGGTAAAAAATGGGAAATCACTTGTCATATGCCATGAGAAACCACTGTTAAAATACCATTAGGAGGTATTATGATCCTTAAGAGAAACATGGACAGCATGGGCTTTCTCTTCAAGATTAGGAACCCTAGTAGTGGTGACCTTTTATTTACCCTTATCATTGTTGGGTCTAGTCGGGATATTGATAGTATCCACTAATGGCAAAGACATCCATTGGAACACTACCATTAAACTCTAAGAAATGGAGACTAGACACTCAACCTGCTATCTCAAGCTAGAAAAATCACTAAAGTCATGTGACGGAGTATGTGTATGTCGAGTCCAACCCAAACTATAGCCAAACTACCTACGATGGCCTTTTCTCTTACAATAAGTGCAGATATAAACAGTCTTAGACAAAACTTAATTTTCTTTTCTCGGTAGAACATTTCTTTGGGATTTTGGTTGAGGGCTATAAGGATTCACAATAAATTTAGGAATCAGTTTCGGTGTGACAAGTGACGTGGAAGCATCAATGAAATCTACTCCTTGCCTCTCACCAAACCCTAAAACGCGATCGAGGAACATCTTTATCATCTTACCAGATGTGTCCTCAATCTTTACTTTGACTTCCTCGGATATTTCAAGATATTTTCCAAGTTGGGCTATAAGGGATTAAAGTTTCTTTCGAGTCTCCACGAATGCAAGGAGCTCACTTATAAGAATATCCACTTGTTTTTTCAAATCCCCTATCTCTTGCTTAAAAACACACACTCTCTCTCCAAAATTTCTCTCTCTATCTCTCTCTCTCTCTCTCTCTCTCTCTCTCTCTCTCTCTCTCTCTCTCTCTCTCTCTCTCTCTAACGTAATGATCCTAGTTGCTAACCCTTTATTTTTATTTTTTATTTTTTAAGGACTCACCATATAACTCGATGTATGCACGTTGTAGGTCAGTCTCGCTCTCACTTATTGCATACTTACCCTCACACATGTTGTTTTCACTGTCGAGGTGTACCTGTGATGTAACTTCCTCTTCGCCGTGCGGTGCACTAAATATACTCACATGATTAGCCATGAATGCAGTGAAGTTACATTTATGCTATGATTCTTCTTCTGAATCCACCGACTCGACCTCTTTCCAGTCACTAAGGGTGGCATTTAAGGAGATTTTCCCTTACCTTGATGCTTTAACCTAGTTGGGAACCCATGTGCTTTGTGGCCTCTCCCATCACACTCATAACACCTCTCTTCCCCTTTTGGGGGGGCGTACTTTTTATCTTTTTCAAATTTCTTCCAACTTTTATTTTTCTCAAAACTCTTTTTACCTTTAGTTGTTCCATTAATTTGAAGTTTGGAAATTTTCTTATAGTTTTTAGCAAAAGGTCTAAATCATCTAAATCAAAGTCGTACTCAGAATCGGATAACACCTCTTCTCTCTTTTTAGCCACCTCCTCTCTCTTTTTGGATGTCTCCTCACTCTTTCTAGTCAAGGCCTTAAGTGTGATCCCTCTCTAATTTGGTTTTATTTTTTTAAGAAACATATTGATTTTGTAAGTCTGAAGGTCTCCTACCATCTCTTCGAACCTAAGGGAATCTAACATTCCTAAAGAATTAAGAACGATGACTTTTGGGATAAAATGGTCAGGCAATTATCTTAAAATATTTTTAACTACTCTAATGTCAGGGTTTCTCTCACCAATATTAAAACATGAATTAACAATATTTGATACATGAGCATAACATTCATCAAATCTTTTAGATTCAAGCATGGCTATAATTCCAAACGGAGTAGTTAAATTTTGTCATTTAGATTCCTTAACATAATTTGTGCCCTCATGTGTAAGCTGTAGGATATCCCTTGCCTTTTTTGACGTGGTATATGTTATAATAAGTTGAAACTCATCAGGTGTGATGGCTCCGATAATATCACTAAGCCCTCTTAAATTGAAGTTACTCCTTTTAATTTCTTCTTCGGTCTATAGAGTCACATGTTGAGGGACACCTTCATTTCCCTTTACCATAATGGGTGGCGTCCACCCTCTTTCACATGCAATCCATACACGTTCATCAATAGCCTTAAAAGTGGATTTCATTCTAGCCTTCTAGTAAGGATAATGGAATCCATCAAAAGTTGGCATTCTACTATATATGTTATCCATTTGAACTTAGCTTTTTCAGAAATCAGTTTTTTTTAGAAAATTGATATTAAGAAAAAATTTATGGAAAAATAATTACACGGTATAAGAGGGTAGTTTAGATAAGATGGAGGCGTAACCCCTTTTGACTATAGTAATAATAAGTTAAATAGCAACACTATTGATTAACCATGGGACATTCAAACGTTACTCAATGAAAATAGATTTGGTTTAAGCTTATAGATCTCTCGTGTATAACTCAGAAGGTAACAATGAACTTAGAATTAACTTAGCTAGAGAGGGAGAGAGAAGTAAGCACCCTAAATACACCTTAGTAGGTAGCCAAAACACACCAACCACCGTCAAGAATCTCCATCAAGTATTAAAAGCTTCGTAGTAAATGAAAATGGTGGGTCACTAAACTCTCTGGTTGGTAATAACTCTCTAGTAATCACTTCTGAACTCTCAAAAAACATCATCCTCTCCTCAGAGGTGGTTGGGGTCCTTAAATATCCTCCCACACCACCCCCGAGGCAACTCCACCATCAATGCCTATGAAAGACATCCCTCATACTTTATGTAACAAACATTAAATACCGGATGCACTAGTTTCCTCCATGTCATAAACATTAAATGCCAAGACATGCCTTTTGCCTATTCACTGTGTGTCAGGGGGCTGTTATCACAGAGGTGGCTCACCAACTGTCTGACAGCCCCAAATACCACGGTGGTTTACTCAAGTGCAAGTATGACATTTCCTAGCTGGTTAGTGACATCAGATAAAGTGGATGTGACATTAAGTAGAGGGTTATTTGGCTCACAACTCAATGCCCGATGGAACTGAAGGCTGCTCCCTCAATGGTCCACGGTCAGGGTTGTTCGGTGTTTTACTAGGTGTATCTAAGATGGTCAGGATAATCCCCAATAGTGCCTTACTTCTCAATACTCCAAACCAAGTCCCTTTGAAGTTCCCACGATGAGTTCATTCGATAGAGCATGAAAGCTCTCCCAGGCCCTGCCAAGTCTGGTCTCTTGCGAGTATCGTTTGACCTCACACTAAAACTCATTATTATGCTCATTACATCATTACAACCGTTATAGCTTATAGTCAATATAAACAAAGATAGAATATGACTAACATAACAAGATAAAGTATGAGTTTCCACGCTAAGCTGCCTCGCTGAGTTGCCACGCTTGAGCTGCCACATCGAATTTCCTCGGTGTCTTAATCCCAAACAATGTTGCTAATAAGAGGATTATCCCTGATCTCAAGTTCACCTTAGAGACCCCGCTATATTTTCCCCTTCGTGGAGAGATTTTTTATTGGAACAAGAAATGTCTACACAAAAACTTCTCAATTCGATAAACCTTCTCTGTGTGAAATTTTTTTGGCATCTTTTACCTCGTTAGAACCATCGCATTATAATCTTCAGGAAAAAGTAAAATTATCCTCGATGTACCTGAACCAAAGTGTTATGGCTTATTGGTTCTTTAAAGAAGGGACAGCGGCACTTTTTTCTTATACTGTGGTTCAACCGTTCTAACTTTATTATTTAAAATTCTCTCGAAAGGCCTGCTAACCTTCTCAAATACTCATTTTGACTCTTGGTAAGTGAAATTCTCCCTTGTAACGCTTCGTTATGTTCCAAAAAGTAGAAATTCTCCCTGATGTAGCTGATTCCCCATTTAAACAACGTTTGGACTTGTAGCGAGGGGTCGTCGTAGCTTTTTGAACCATTGGCACATCTTTTCCATTGGGAGTTATTGGATATGTCTAACGAAAATTCTGGGGCCAAAACTCAAACTTGCTGAAGAAGGCAACCCTTTCTATTCTCCAGGCGTCACTTCGTAAATGATGTGTCGCTATCTTTTTAGCTCTCCAAACACCTCCTGAAGTGCCACGAGTTCATTTGAAATGATTATAGGCGGCCTTTCACGTGTGGTGGTGGGAAACTCAATAGACAGGTTTAAAAGGTTTCAAACGTCTCTTTTTTCAAAACTCCTTATTTTTCCTTCATCTTCTTCAAGCTCCCGTCCTCTTTAGAGAGAGAACTCTATGCGAACTCCATTGTTTACCAAGCTCTTACCTAGCTTCTTCCTTCTCTCATGTTTTATGCCACCACTTGTGATTTTACGTCTCCATCTTCATTCCCAACCCTTCTTTTACCGAGCTTCTTTTTTCGTACTTCATTATTGTCTGTAATGGCCTCCTCAAGCAACCCCACCACTTCTTCCACCAACGCTCCTTCTGCCACTCCCATTGCCACCACCTCTACTGCCACCTCTTTGACTGTTGCCCGCCAGGACCAACTATGCTTCTACCATCGGTCCCCTATATTCGTCAAGGGTAACGACTTTGCTGGGTTTTATAAGACTTGCATTTTTAATGCCAAGTATGATGCCCTGACGCTTGGTGATGAGGATGAAAGTGCTGATGAGTAGGGATTTCTATTTCCATAGGGGACTCTCTGATTTCGTCTTGAGTGAGGGGACTTACCGTGGTCCCATATCGACTTTGAAGGGCCTGGGGGCTCTCTTGCTCACTTTGCTGCCTGGAACTCCCATATGTAGAGTTACCATGCTGATACTCTCACCAAAATTGGGATTCTTCGGGCCAAGTTGTTTGGTGAGTTCACCCTGTCTAAGAATAATGTTTCCCTTCCCATTCTGGTATCTCGCTGGAACGTTACCCCTCATACGTTCATTTCTGCGTGGTGCGAGTTTATAATAACATTAGAGGACGTATGCCAGCTCCTAGGCCTTAAGGCAACATGCCATGAGCCCTATTCTGATGAAGCCCTGAATGCCCAAGAGACTGCTGATCGTTTGGAGTTAGATCGTACATGTCGAAGGTGCATCGGTACTTCAAACAAGGCTACCTTCACTCCTCTTATCAATTATTTCGTCAAGAATCCTTCTAAAGGTAGTTTCTCTGAGGTTGCCCTCGGTCAAGGTACATTGCTAGAACTTCATGTCTACATCCTTGTTGTTTTTTCTCTTTTTCTTTTAATGGGGAAACCCAACGATTAACCTCGAAGGGACCTCATCAACATATCCCTCCGTTTGGCCCGGGGTATCAAGCTTCCTCTGGCTGTAATTGCCCTGGGATCCCTCTACACATGGCTTGATAGAACCCTTTTCGATATGGAACGATCTCTGGGTCGTTATAACCTGACCAACTTTGCAAACTGTGTCCTCCTAACAGGCTTCCTCTATGTGTGTTTCCCAGCCGTAGCAACCAAGACCAACCACCCTCCTTCGGGGGAAATAATTCTGCCCCAATGCTCCTTTGTTTATCATAAGAGACAAAGCCAAAAGGATTTGACCTCCATTATCGATGTTTTTTCAAATTTTGTGATGAGGCCCTGTGAAGAGGATATCTTTCTCTACACTTGTGGTTTTTTCAAACATGAAGCAAGTGTGGTTTAATTGACTACTCTGGACCTCATTATTGAAGACCCTTCACTAACTGTGGTCCTTCTATTTTTGCCAGGATGCTTGCCCTCTTACACTGAGTGGGGATACACCAGTGAGCACTATAATCTCAATCGATGCAGCCGTCAGTTTTATTTCAATCAAGGGGCTCCTCGCCCAGTTTTTCAATCATCTAACTCCAAGGTCTCTTTTAGAGAGGCATGTTCCCTGTTCTCCTCAACTACTGCCTGAGGAGTGATTTATACCATGGATGGGAGAATCACTATTCCCAGCATCACCATGCAAGGGGACGTGACCCCTCTATTTGTGGAAATGTACTGGCTGAGACAATTGGCCCAAATTTCTGAATTCGTCGAGGGGGATCCCATGTATCCTTCAGTTCCTTCATTTTCTTCCTTGGAGTTGGGGTTAAAGGGTAATTTCATTCTTAGGATTGAGTTCCCTCTAAGCCAGACCCCCAAGGTACCTCCTACTGAACTTCCTCCACACTGCCCCATGATCCCCATTGCCATACCCAAGCCTAAGTCAGCTGCAACCCCCAAACCACCTGCCCCTTCGGCCGAAGCTGTAACAGGGGAAGGGCTTTCTCAGCCACTTGCTAAAAAGACCAAGAAGTCCAAAAGTGGGGTTTCGTTGAAATCCAAGTCCTCAAAGTCCATGTCTAAAGCTCAATCACAAACTCCTGTAGAGGCATTCCCTATTGCCTTTATTCCCCTTCCTATGTCTGTATAGGTAAGTGAAGAGCTGAGGAGGCGGGTTCAAGCTAAGGTCAAAAGAATAAATGTTGAGTTTCAATGGTGTGCTATCATCGTTCCTCATTCGACTTCCTTCCCCTCGATCGTGGTTGATCCAACTGAGCCAACAGCAATGAGGAGAAAAAGGTCGAAGGTACCTCAAGGCACTGATGCAACTGGCGCAAGGAAGAAAACTCTGGGAACTAGGTCCCAGAAGAAACAGATAACCGAGATACCTCCATCCTTAGCTCCATCTATTGTTGCCTCCTCTCCACCTTCACCAGTGGTTATACCTTCTCGTTCTCCCTCCGGATCTGAGGTATGTGTGCATGTTTTGTTCTTGTTCCCCTTTTCTTAAGGCAAGCTGCATTTGCTTATTTCTTTGATAACTTTGGTGCAAGGAGTTAAAGAAAGTCCCAGTCCCCCTGGTTCCCACATGTGCTATTTTTTGGGGGAATTTTGATGTCTCTCAAGCCGATACTCCTCCTCCCCGTTGCCCCATGATAGGTCTTACATACTCTCGTCGTATGGCCTCCCAACGGGCCAAAGAAGCTGCTGCGGGGGCTATTACCATTGGATCTATTAGAATATCTTCCCAACCAGAGGAAACTACTCCAGCCTCTTTTGAATTACCATCCGAGCAAGAGGTCCCTCTGCCCATCGTTGTCGTCGAGGAGAGCCCCCTGAGGTAAATTTCTAGTTAAGTCTCATGTCTTTTCCTTATCCCATTAATTTGTTTATAATTTTGATATGTTGGGATATTTTAGGTGGAAGTGGCATCTCTGATAGATAACATTCTCCTTCCCACTACACTGATGAGATCCGTGACTGCAATTCCCCTTTTTGGTGCCATAATGGGGGTAGGTAACGTTTAGATGTTTTGCTGCCTTTTTCCTGTACTTGCTCCTTGTGTCTAACACTTGGTTTTGTATTTGTAGCTTTCGCCAAGCCTTACCCCACCCTTTGCTCTTAGTGTATTTTCCTTTCCAAGGCCAAGGTTGATGTTGCTGCCCCGCGTGGTGATTCTTCAATGTCTGCCCATGATGGGGCATCGTTTGGAGGTTCCTTGTGTTCTTTCAGTGAAACTCATTCATTATCTGTGGTACTATTTATTGGTGAGGGAGATTTGCCGATCGTTGAGTCTTCTTCAGTTAGGGGTGTCGTTGAGGCCTCCACGGTGTCTCCTATTCTCGTTGATGCTACTGTTGAGGTATTTCACTGATTTCTCTGGATTTATCAGTCTCTCAAACTTCACCTATGTTAGTGACTTAACAACGAAAACACTTGTTAAGGTTTTTCATAAACTCCACCTATATCAGTGACTTAACAACGAAAACACTTGTTAAGATTTTTCTTAAACTCCAACTATATTGGTAGCTTAACAACGAAAAAACTTGTTAATATTTTTTTATAAACTCCACCTATATCGATGACTTAACTACAAAAACACTTGTTAAGATTTTTCATACTCCACCTATATCGGTGACTTAATAATGAAAACACTTGTTATGTTTTTTCATGAACTCCACCTATATCAGTGACTTAACAACGAAAATACTTGTTAAGATTTTTTCATAAACTCCACCTATATCGGTGACTTAACAACGAAAACACTTGTTAAGATTTTTCATACTTCACCTATATCAGTGACTTAATAATAAAAATATTTGTTAAGGTTTTTCATAAACTCATTATTTCCTCTAATTGTTCTCAGGTTGCTCGAGAGGATTCTCCACCAGTTATTTCGCCTACCTCCTCACCCCCATCGAGAACTCGTTGTTTCAGAAGACTCCAGTCACAATGATCATGGTTCCATGACCGGTGCTGCTGCTCACTACACCAAATCCTGCGAATGGTCACGCCCAGTGTGTCATGGCCCAAGTCCACGACCAGTTGGTCATGGACTTGGGCCGTGACCCACTCAATATTTGGCGTGACCATATTTATTATCACACTAAATTATCGATGCTCTCGAAGTGGTCACGGACTTGGACCGTGACAAGGTCGTGACCATCTTAGTGCCAAACTCGCTCCAAAATTCCCTTCAAGCTTAGTCGTGGATGGGTCACGGCCCAAGTTCATGACCCATGGCATGATGAAGAAGAGAGTACACACATTGAGGGTCACGGCTTAGGGCCGTGACCATTTATGGGTGTGGGTCACGGCTATGGGCCGTGACCATCCCTCATTCAAGCATTAGGGTTGATAAAAAAAGGTTGCGCATCACAGATTGAAGGTCACGGCTATGGGCCGTGACCATTTCTTGGTATGGGTCACGGCTATAGGCCGTGACCAATAGGTGGTATACATCCCACTTAACTTCATTAATGGGTCACGGTGGGTGGATCACGGCTCTAGGCCGTGACCAGTGTTAAACCTAAAACAAAACAGCGCGTCTCAAATTCTCAATTTCCCCGCTCATCTTGTTCCCCAAACTGTGGAAAAGACACACCCAACGTCGAAAATGGCACTCACTTCCTCACCTCCTTCATCGATCGTGAAAATGGCACTCACTCTCAAATCCTTAGACGACGCATTGCTTCAAAAAAAGCTCTGATCCAAGGTTACTCACCGGAGATGATTACAGACCTCTCTGATTCCCTGTCCGTCTCTCATTTTCATTCGACTCTAGCAAACATGTAAGATCGTTTCCTTCTTTGTTTGAGTTTCAATAATCAAATTTTCAGATCTATGAATATTTGGGTGTGTATTGATTTTTAGATCAATGATTTTGAATGACTATTTTCTCACTCTCTCTGAACTTCAACAAACAGGGCCATGAAAGTATTTTGGTTCGAACCAAAAAGGGCCATGGAATTAGATTACCTTTTAATCGGATGAAAATATTTTACTCGATCCATTTGCAACAGGGCCATGGTTGAAAATATTTCGGGTCGAACCAAATAGGGTCATAGAACTGTGAAGACTCATTAGTTTTGTTTAAATTATGAATCGCATTAGTTTTGTTTAAATTGCATAGGTTTTAATGGTTTATACATTATCTTTTTGATTTTGTGGATATACCCATTTTCAAATATAAATGGATTCTTCGCTCCCCATGGATCATGTCTGCGCCTTCTTGTTTCCCCATGGATTCTTCGCTCCCGATCCTACCATTCAAAATCGCAGACTTTCCAAATCAAATCTCCAGGTATGTTTATGTACATGTGCGCGTTCGTTTTGTTATCAAATTCAATTTTATGTTGCTTTCAAATTCATTGGCTTTCAACACTGTGCGTGTTCGATTATTTAATTTCAACATTGTGCTTTTGAATGCTAAACTGTTAGGATTGGTGAGTTTGAGCTTCGTAGTAGTCTCTAGTTTGTTAAGAAGTTTATAGAGCTGCAATTTTCATTCTTTGCGTTGTTATTATTATTATTATTATTATTATTATTATTATTATTATTATTATTATTATTATTATTATTATTATTATTATTATTATTATTATTATTATTATTATTATTATTATTATTATTATTATTATTATTATTATTATTATTATTATTATTATTATTCGTTTTTTACTTAAATATATTACTAATTTTTTATTCTATACATTATTCCAAATCAATGATTTTAGTATGACTAAAATCTAATAAAAATATTAATCTGGATTAAAGTCTAAAATCAAAATTTGTAATGTATTGAAGTTAAACAAACTTTTTATTATTATTTTGTTATAATGTAGCTACGGTTAGATGCTTATGAATTAGCTTGTATGACAATAATTCACTTAGGTTGAAGTAATGCCAATTTTCAATTATATGTGATTTATACAAAACTAAAGTGTTGTTCACTTTGATTTTTCTGAATTTGAAATTTTCTTTATGGGCTAAAGTTGTGGTGTTGAAACATATCATACCTAGATTTTGAATATTCGGCTCATCCGCGTCGGTACCCTCGACGACGATTTCTTCTCCGACGACAATGACCTTCCCCATACCAAACCCAAATTAGGCTTCTCTAATCACATCACTGATAATGGAATTACAATCTCTCAAATAGTTGGTTGGGTGAGTTCCATTAGCCGAGTCGAGGTGAGGGCATGTTTGTGTTCGATCTTCTCTCAAATGTGAAGCTGCATTCGGATTCAAATGGTCGGCTTTGGCGGAACAAAGTTTGGGACAGAGAGCGAGAGCAAAAACGAACAAAGCAGACCCGATGGAAGCTCCAGATGCATTTATTGACACAAAGTTTCATATGTACGTGTTTATTTTTATGATTATTTTTAATTCTGAGTTTTGAGCATTGAATTAAAAATTATGAGAGACAATGGCACCTCAAAAATTATGAGAGACAATGACAGTTACAGGTACAGTGGAGGTTAGCGCAACAAAGCCGTGGCCGTGAGGATCAATGGCATTAGTGGACAAGTGTTGAGGATGAATTGCAGAGTTCAGGTAAAAATATTCCATCCCTCTTCTCTTAGTATATGGACAAAGGTCATATGTATGGTTATTGCATCTTCAAACCCCAACCTAAGAAAACCAAAGAATCCAACTCAAACATTCCTCTACCTATACAAAAGCAAACCCCAACCCCTATTTTGTTTCAAGGAAGTTTTGTAGCAGCCCCTATATTTTTTTGTAGCATCCCCCGTACGGTCCCGTACTTTCATTAATTTTCAAAAATAATTCAGTGATTTTGTGAGGTAATTTATTTAATTTTACATACCCGTCCTTCATAACACATTGTTTACGTATTGCAGATCTAACCAATTGGATACCAGTTCTTCATTGCACACTAGGTACTCTGTACATTAACAAAAGTAGTTATATAATTGATATGCATTATCTATTAAATCTTTTAGATGATAGAAGGAGTATGGGATAGTTATTTGGTTTTGTTTGGTTTGGCTGGTGGAAAATTATTGGTTGTTGGCTTGTTGTTGGATAGTATGTTAGAAGGAGTATGAGATAATTACGAGTACGGGATAATTATTGGTTTCATTGTTGGATAATATGTTAACAATATTTTAGACTCTCGGTTTCAGAGTAAGATAAAATAACTCTCGTACGGACCCGTGAGAGGCACCAACACCTCTCACGGGACTAATGTAACTCGTAGGAACTCACCGTACAGCCGCGGGACTCCCGATTTGAGAATAAGATGATAATTTGCATATTTCTAGACTTAGGCTTAAAAACATGGCGTTAGAGGGTGAAAACTCAAAACAACCCTCTAACGGCCCCGTTGGTGGCACCAACACCTCCCACAGGACCAATGTAACCCGTAGGAACTGACCCCGTAGTCGCGGGACTCCCAGTTTGATAATACGACGATAATTTGCATATTTCTATACTTAGGCTTAAAAACATGGTGTTAGAGGGTGAGAACTCGAAACAGCCCCCGAACATCCCCGCGGGTGGCACCAACACCTCCCACGGGATCAATGTAACTCGTAGGAACTGACCCAGCAGCCGCGGGACTCCCGGTTTGAGAATACGACGGTAATTTGCATATTTATAGTCTTAGGCATAAAAACATGGCGTTAGAGGGTGAAAACTCGAAAATTCCCTCTAACGGCCCCGTTGGTGGCACCAACACCTCCCACGGGACCAATGTAACTCGTAGGAACTGACCCCGTAGCCGCGGGACTCTCGGTTTAAGAATACGATAATAATTTGCATATTTCTATACTTAGGCTTAAAAACATGGCATTAGAGGGTGAGATCTCGAAACTGCCCCCTAACGGCCCCTTGGGTGGCACCAACACCTCCCACGGGACCAATGTAACTCGTAAGAACTGACCCCGCAACCGCGGGACTCCCGGTTTGAGAATACGACGGTAATTTGCATATTTATAGACTTAGGCTTAAAGACATGGCGTTAGAGGGTGAGAACTCAAAACAGCCCCCGAACGGCCCCGTGGGTGGCACCAACACCTCCCATAGGACCAATGTAACTCGTAGGAACTGACCTCGCATCCACGGGACTCCCGGTTTGGGAATACGACGATAATTTTCATATTTCTAGACTTAAGCTTAAAAACATGGCGTTAGAGGGTGAGAACTCGAAACAGCCCCCGAACGGCCCCGTGGGTAGCACCAACCCATACCACGGGACCAATGTAACTCATAGGTACTAACCCCGTAATCACGGGACTCTCGGTTTGAGAATACGATGATTATTTGCATATTTCTAGACTTAGGCTTAAAACCATGGCGTTAGAGGGAGAGATCTCGAAACTTTCCCCGAACGTCCCCGTGGGTGGCACCAACACCTCCCACGGGACCAATGTAACTCGTAGGAATTGACCCCGCAACTGCGGGACTCCCAGTTTGAGAATATGATGGTAATTTGCATATTTCTAAACTTAGGCTTAAAAAAATGGCGTTAGTGGTTGAAAACTCGAAACAGCCCCCGAACGGCCCTGTGGGTGGCACCAACACCTCCCACGGGACCAATGTAACTCGTAGGAACTGACCCCGTAGCCGCGGGACTCCCGGTTTGAGAATACAAAGGTAATTTGCATATTTCTAGACTTAGGCTTAAAAACAAGGCGTTAGTGGGTGAAAACTCAAAACATCCCCGTGGGTGGCACCAACACCTCCCACGGGACCAATGTAACTCGTAGGAACTGACCCCGCAGTCGCGGGACTCCCGGTTTGAGAATACGAAGGTAATTTGCATATTTCTATACTTAGGCTTAAAAACAAGGCGTTAGTGGGTGAGAACTCGAAACAGCCCCCGAACGGCCCCGTGGGTGGCACCACCACCTCCCACGGGACCAATGTAACTCGTAGGAATTGACCCCGCAGCCGCGGGACTCCCGATTTGAGAATACGACGGTAATTTGCATATTTAAAGACTTAGGCTTAAAAATATGGCGTTAGAGGGTGAGAACTCGAAACAGCCCCGGAACTGCCCCGTGGGTGGCACCAACACCTCCCACGGGACCAATGTAATTTGTAGGAACTGACCCCACAGTCGCGGGACTCCCGGTTTGAGAATACGACGATAATTTGCATATTTCTAGAGTCAGGCTTAAAAACATGGCGTTAGAGGGTGAGATCTTGAAACTGCCCCCGAACGTCCACGTGGGTGGCACCAACACCTCCCACGGGACCAATGGAAATCGTAGGAACTGACCCCGCAGACGTGGGATTCCCATTTTGAGAATACGATGGTGATTTGCATATTTATAGACTTAGGCTTAAAAACATGGCGTTATAGGGTGAGAACCCGAAACAGCCCCCGAACGGCCCTGTGGGTGGCACCAACACCTCCCACGGGACCAATGTAACTCGTAGGAACTGACCCCACAGCCGCGGGACTCTCGGTTTTTCTCTCGGTTTGTACTGCGGGACTCCCGGTTTGTGAATACGATGATAATTTTCATATTTCTAGACTTAGGCTTAAAAACATGGCATTAGAGGGTGATAACTCGAAACAGCCCCTGAACGACCCTGTGGGTAGCACCAACACATCCCACAGGACCAATGTAACTCGTAGGAACTAACCCCGCAGTCGCGGGACTCCCGATTTGAGAATACGATGATAATTTGCATATTTCTAGACTTAGGCTTAAAAACATGGCGTTAGAGGGTGAGATCTCGAAACTGCCCCCGAACGTCCCCGTGGGTGGCACGAACACATCCCACGGGACCCATGTAACTCGTAGGAATTGACCCCGCGGGACTCCCAGTTTGAGCATACGACGGTAATTTTCATAATTCTAAACTTAAGCAAAACATGGCGTTAGTGGGTCAGAACTCAAAACAGCGCCCGAACGTCCCCTTCGGTGGCACCAACACCTCCCACGGGACCAATGTAACTCGTAGTAACTGACCCCGCAGCCGCGGGACTCCCAATTTGAGAATACGATGGTAATTTATAGATTTATAGACTTATGCTTAAAAACATGGCGTTAGAGGGAGAGAACTCGAAACAGTCCCCAAACGGCCCCCTGGGTGGCACCACCACCTCCCACGGGACCAATGTAACTCGTAGGAACAGACCCCGCAGCCGCGGGACTCCTGGTTTGAGAATATGATGATAATTTTCATATTTCTAGACATAGGCTTAAAAACATGGCGTTAGAGAATGAGAACTCGAAATAGCCCTCGAACGGCCCCGTGGGTAGCACCAACACATCCCACGGGTCCAATGTAACTCGTAGGAACTGACCCCGCAGTCGCGGAACTCCCAATTTGAGAATATGACGATAATTTGCATATTTCTATACATCGGCTTAAAAATATGGTGTTAGAGGGTGAAAACTCAAAACAGCCCCCGAACGTTACCGTGGTTGGCACCAACACCTCCCACGGGACAAATGTAACTGGTAGGAACTGACCCCGCAGCCGCGGGACTCTTGATTTGAGAATACGACGGTAATTTGCATATTTCTAGACTTAAGCAAAACATGACGTTAGAGGGTGAAAACTCGAAACAACCCCCGAACGGCCCCGTGGGTGGCACCAACACCTCCCACGGGACCAATGTAACTCTTAGGAACTGACCCCCCTGCTGCGGGACTCCCGGTTTGAGAATACGATGATAATTTGCATATTTTTAGACTTAGGATTAAAAATATGGCGTTAGAGTGTGAAAACTCAAAATAGCCCTCTAGCTACCCCGTTGGTGGCACCAACACCTTCCACAGGACCAATGTAACTCGTAGGAACTGACCCCGCTGTCGCGGGACTCCTGTTTTAAGAATCTGATGATAATTTGAATATTTCTATACTTAGGCTTCAAAAACACGACGTTAGAGGGTGAGAACTCGAAACAGCCCCCGAACGTACCCTTGGGTTGCACCAACACCTCCCACGGGACCAATGTAACTCGTAGGAACTGACCCCGTAGCCGCGGGACTCCCGGTTTGTGAATACGATGGTAATTTGCATATTTAAAGTCTTAGGCATAAAAACATGGCGTTAGAGGATGAAAACTTGAAACAACCCTCTAGCGGGCCCGTTGGTGGTACGAACACCTCCCACGGGACCAATGTAACTCGTAGGAACTGACCCCGCAATCACGGGACTCCCGGTTTGAGAATACGACAATAATTTGCATATTTCTATACTTCGGCTTAAAAACATGGCGTTAGAGGGCGAGAACTCGAAACAGCCCCTGAACGTCCCCGTGGGTGGCACCAACACCTCCCACGGGACCAATGTAACTCTTAGGAACTGACCCTGCAGCCGCGGGACTACCGGTTTGAGAATATGACGGTAATTTGCTTATTTATAGTCTTAGGCATAAAAATATGGCGTTAGAGGGTGAAACCTCAAAACATCCCCCGAACGGCCCCGTGGGTGTCACCAACATCTCCCTCAGGACCAATGTAACTCGTAGGAACAAACCCCGCAGCCGCGGGACTCCCTGTTTGAGAATATGACGTTAATATTAATATTTCAAGACTTAGGCTTAAAAACATGGCGTTAGAGGGTGATAACTCGAAACAGCCCCCGAACGGCCCCGTGGGTAGCACCAACACCTCCCACGGGACCAATGTAATTCGTAGGAATTGACGCCGCAGCTGCGAGACTCCCAGTTTGAGAATACGACGGTAGTTTGCATATTTATAGACTTAGGCTTAAAAACATGGTGTTAGAGGGTGAGAACTCGAAACAGCCCCCGAACGGCCCCGTGGGTGGCACCAACACCTCCCACGGGACAAATGTAATTCGTAGGAACTGACCCCGCAGCTGCCGAACTCCCAGTTTGAGAACACGACGATAATTTGCATATTTCTAGACTTTGGATAAAAAATAAGGCGTTAGAGGGTGAGATCTCGAAACTACCCCCGAACGGCCCCGTGGGTGGCACCAACACCTCCCACGGGACCAATGTAACTCGTAGGAACTGACCCCACTGTCGCGGGACTCCCGGTTTGAGAATTTGATGATAATTTGCGTATTTCTATACTTAGGCTTAAAAACATGGCGTTAGAGGGTGAGAACTCGAAACAGCCCCCGAACGTACTCGTGGGTGGCACCAACACCTCCCATGGGACCAATGTAACTCATAGGAACTGAACCCGCAGCCGCGGGACTCTCAGTTTGAGAATACGACGGTAATTTGCATATTTATAAACTTAGGCTTAAAAACACGGCGTTAGATGGTGAGAACTCAAAACAGCCCCCGAACAGCCCCGTGGGTGGCACCAATACCTCCCACGGGACCAATGTAACTCGTAGAAACTGACCCCGCAGCCGCGGGACTACCGGTTTGAGAATATGACGGTAATTTGCTTATTTATAGTCTTAGGCATAAAAATATGGCGTTAGAGGGTGAAATCTCGAAACATCCCCCGAACGGCCTCGTGGGTGTCACCAACATCTCCTTCAGGACCAATGTAACTCGTAGGAACAAACCCCGCAGCCGCGGGACTCCCTATTTGAGAATATGACGTTAATATTAATATTTCTAGACTTAGGCTTAAAAACATGGCGTTTGAGGGTGATAACTCGAAACAGCCCCCGAACGGCCCTGTGGGTAGCACCAACACCTCCCACGGGACCAATGTAATTCGTAGGAATTGACCCCACAGCCGCGGATCGCCCAGTTTGAGAATACGATGGTAGTTTTCATATTTATAGACTTAGGCTTAAAAACATGGTGTTAGAGGGTGAGAACTCGAAACAGCCCCCGAACGGCCCCGTGGGTAGCACCAACACCTCCCACGGGACCAATGTAATTCGTAGGAACTGACCCTGCAGCCGCCGAACTCCCAGTTTGAGAACACGACAATAATTTGCATATTTCTAGACTTTGGCTAAAAAATAAGGCGTTAGAGGGTGAGATCTCGAAACTACCCCCGAACGGCCCCGTGGGTGGCACCAACACCTCCCACGGGACCAATGTAACTCGTAGGAACTGACCCTGCAGCCGCGGGACTACCGATTTGGGAATACGACGGTAATTTGCATATTTAAAGTCTTAGCCATAAAAACATGGCGTTAGAGGGTGAAACCTCGAAACAACCCGCTAACAGTCCCATTGGTGGCACCAACACCTCCCACGGGACCAATGTAACTCATAGGAACTGACCCCGCAGTCGCGGAACTCCCAATTTGAGAATACGACGATAATTTGCATATTTCTATACATTGGCTTAAAAATATGGCGTTAGAGGGTGAAAACTCGAAACAGCCCCCGAACGTTACCGTGGTTGGCACCAACACCTCCCACGGGACCAATGTAACTGGTAGGAACTGACCCCGCAGCCGTGGGACTCTCGATTAGAGAATACGATGGTAATTTGCATATTTCTAGACTTAAGCAAAACATGACGTTAGAGGGTGAAAACTCGAAACAACCCCTGAACGGCCCCGTGGGTGGCACCAACACCTCCCTCGGGACCAATGTAACTCTTAGGAACTGACCCCGTTGCCGCGGGACTCCCGGTTTGAGAATACGATGATAATTTGCATATTTTTAGACTTAGGATTAAAAACATGGCGTTAGAGTGTGAAAACTCAAAATAGCCCTCTAGCTACCCCGTTGGTCGCACCAACACCTCCCACAGGACCAATGTAACTCGTAGGAACTGACCCCGCTGTTGCGGGACTCCCGGTTTGAGAATCTGATGATAATTTGCATATTTCTATACTTAGGCTTAAAAATACGGTGTTAGAGGGTGAGAACTCGAAACATCCCCCGAACGTACCCGTGGGTGGCACCAACACCTCCCACGGGACAAATGTAACTCGTATGAACTGACCCCGCAGCCGCGGGACTCCCAGTTTGTGAATACGACGGTAATTTTCATATTTAAAGTCTTAGGCATAAAAACATGGCGTTAGAGGATGAAAACTTGAAACAACCCTCTAGCGGCCCCGTTGGTGGTACGAACACTTCCCACGGGACCAATGTAACTCGTAGGAACTGACCCGCAGTCGCGGGACTCCCGGTTTGAGAATACGACGGTAATTTTCATATTTATAGACTTAGGCTTAAAAATATGGCGTTATAGGGTGAGAACCCGAAACAGCCCCCGAACGGCCCCGTGGGTGTCACCAACACCTCCCACAGGACCAATGTAACTCGTAGGAACGGACCCCGCAGCCGTGGGACTCCCTGCTTAGGAATATGACGTTAATTTTAATATTTCTAGACTTAGGCTTAAAAACATGGCGTTAGAAGGTGATAACTCGAAACTGCCCCCGAACGGCCCCGTGGGTAGCACCAACACCTCCCACGGGACCAATGTAATTCGTAGGAATTGACCCCACAGCCGCGGGTCGCCCAGTTTGAGAATACGACGGTAGTTTTCATATTTATAGACTTAGGCTTAAAAACATGGTGTTAGAGGGTGAGAACTCGAAACAGCCCCCGAACGGCCCCGTGGGTAGCACCAATACCTCCCACGGGACCAATGTAATTCGTAGGAACTGACCCTGCAGCCGCCGAACTCCCAGTTTGAGAATACGACAATAATTTGCATATTTCTAGACTTTGGCTAAAAAATAAGGCGTTAGAGGGTGAGATCTCGAAACTACCCCCGAACGGCCCCGTGGGTGGCACCAACACCTCCCACGGGACCAATGTAACTCGTAGGAACTGACCCTGCAGCCGCGAGACTACCGATTTGGGAATACGACGGTAATTTGCATATTTAAAGACTTAGCCATAAAAACATGGCGTTAGAGGGTGAAACCTCGAAACAACCCTCTAACAGTCCCATTGGTGGCACCAACACCTCCCACGGGACCAATGTAAGTCATAGGAACTGACCCCGTAGTCGCGGAACTCCCAATTTGAGAATACGACGATAATTTGCATATTTCTATACATTGGCTTAAAAATATGGCGTTAGAGGGTGAAAACTCGAAACAGCCCCCGAACGGCCCCGTGGGTGTCACCAACACCTCCCACAGGACCAATGCAACTCGTAGGAACAGACCCCGCAGCCGCGGGACTCTCGATTTGAGAATACGATGGTAATTTGCATATTTCTAGACTTAAGCAAAACATGACGTTGGAGGGTGAAAACTCGAAACAACCCCTGAATGGCCCCGTGGGTGGCACCAACACCTCCCTCGGGACCAATGTAACTCTTAGGAACTGACCCCGCTGCCGCGGGACTCCCGGTTTGAGAATACGATGATAATTTGCATATTTTTAGACTTTGGATTAAAAACATGGCGTTAGAGTGTGAAAACTCAAAATATCCCTCTAGCTACCCCGTTGGTCGCACCAACACCTCCCACAGGACCAATGTAACTCGTAGGAACTGACCCCGCTGTTGCGGGACTCCCGGTTTGAGAATCTGATGATAATTTGCATATTTCTATACTTAGGCTTAAAAATACGGCGTTAGAGGGTGAGAACTCGAAACATCCCCCGAACGTACCCGTGGGTGGCACCAACACCTCCCACGGGACCAATGTAACTCGTAGGAACTGACCCCGCAGCCGCGGGACTCCCAGTTTGTGAATACGACGGTAATTTGCATATTTAAAGTCTTAGGCATAAAAACATGGCGTTAGAGGATGAAAACTTGAAACAACCCTCTAGCGGCCCCGTTGGTGGTACGAACACTTCCCACGGGACCAATGTAACTCGTAGGAACAGACCCGCAGTCGCGGGACTCCCGGTTTGAGAATACGACGATAATTTGCATATTTCTATACTTCGGCTTAAAAACATGGCGTTAAAGGGTGAGAACTCGAAACAGCCCCTGAACGTCCCCGTGGGTGGCACCAACACCTCCCACGGGACCAATGTAACTCTTAGGAACTGACCCTGCAGCCGCGGGACTACCGGTTTGAGAATACGATGGTAATTTGCTTATTTATAGTCTTAGGCATAAAAATATGGCGTTAGAGGGTGAAACCTCGAAACATCCCCCGAACGGCCCCGTGGGTGTCACCAACACCTCCCACGGGACCAACGTAACTCGTAGGAACAAACCCCGCAGCCGCGGGACTCCCTGTTTGAGAATATGACGTTAATATTAATATTCCTAGACTTAGGCTTAAAAACATGGCGTTAGAGGGTGATAACTCGAAACAGCCCCCGAACGGCCCCGGGGGTAGCACCAACACCTCCCACGGGACCAATGTAATTCATAGGAATTGACCCCACAGCTGCGGGACTCCCAGTATGAGAATACGACGGTAGTTTACATATTTATTGACTTAGGCTTAAAAACATGGTGTTAGAGGGTGAGAACTCGAAACAGCCGCCGAACGGCCCCGTGGGGGGCACTAACACCTCCCACGGGACAAATGTAATTCGTAGGAACTGACCCCGCAGCCGCCGAACTCCCAGTTTGAGAATACGACGATAATTAGCATATTTCTAGACTTTGGCTAAAAAATAAGGCGTTAGAGGGTGAGATATCGAAACTAGCCCCGAACGGCCCCGTGGGTGGCACCAACACCTCCCACGGGACCAATGTAACTCGTAGGAACTGACCCCGCTGTCGCGGGACTCCCGGTTTGAGAATTTGATGATAATTTGCGTATTTCTATACTTAGGCTTAAAAACATGGCGTTAGAGGGTGAGAACTCGAAACAGCCCCCGAACGTACCCGTGGGTGGCACCAACACCTCCCACGGGACCAATGTAACTCATAGGAACTGACCCCGCAGCCACAAGACTCCTGGTTTGAGAATACGACGGTAATTTGCATATTTATAAACTTAGGCTTAAAAACATGGCGTTAGATTGTGAGAACTCGAAACAGCCCCCGAACGGCCCCGTGGGTGGCACCAATACCTCCCACGGGACCAATGTAACTCGTAGAAACTGACCCCGTAGCCGCGGGACTCCCAGTTTGAGAATAGGACGATAATTTTTATATTTTTAGACTCAGGCTAAAAAACATGGTGTTAGAGGGTGAGATCTCGAAACTGCCCCCGAACGTCCCCGTGGGTGGCACCAACACCTCCCACGGGACCAATGTAAATCGTAGGAATTGACCCCGCAGACGTGGGACTCCCGTTTTGAGAATATGACGGTAATTTTCATATTTATAGACTTAGGCTTAAAAATATGGCGTTATAGGGTGAGAACCCGAAACAGCCCCCGAACGGCCCCGTGGGTGTCACCAACACCTCCCACGGGACCAATGTAACTCGTAGGAACAGACCCCGCAGCCGCGGGACTCCCTGTTTAGGAATATGACGTTAATTTTAATATTTCTAGACTTAAGCTTAAAAACATGGCGTTAGAAGGTGATAACTCGAAACTGCCCCCGAACGGCCCCGTGGGAAGCACCAACACCTCCCACAGGACCAATGTAATTCGTAGGAATTGACCCCACAGCCGCGGATCTCCCAGTTTGAGAATACGACGGTAGTTTGCATATTTATAGATTTAGGCTTAAAAACATGGTTTTAGAGGGTGAGAACTCGAAACAGCCCCCGAACGGCCCCGTGGGTGGCACCAACACCTCCCACGGGACCAATGTAATTCGTAGGAACTGACCCTGCAGCCGCCGAACTCCCAGTTTGAGAATACGACGATAATTTGCATATTTCTAGACTTTGGCTAAAAAATAAGGCGTTAGAGGGTGAGATCTCGAAACTACCCCCTAACGGCCCCGTGGGTGGCGCCAACACCTCCCACGGGACCAATGTAACTCATAGGAACTGACCCCGCAGCCGCGGGACTACCGGTTTGGGAATACGACGGTAATTTGCATATTTAAAGTCTTAGGCATAAAAACATGGCGTTAGAGGGTGAAACCTCGAAACAACCCTCTAGCGGTCCCATTGGTGGCACCAACACCTCCCACGGGACCAATGTAACTCATAGGAACTGACCCCGCAGCCGCGGGACTCCCGGTTTGAGAATACGACGGTAATTTGCATATTTCTATACTTAGGCTTAAAAACATGGAGTTAGAGGGTGATAACTCGAAACTGCCCCCGAACGGCCCCGTGGGTAGCACCAACACCTCCCTCGGGACCAATGTAATTCGTAGGAATTGACCCCGCAGTTGCGGGTCTCCCAGTTTGAGAATTCGACGGTAGTTTGCATATTTATAGACTTAGGCTTAAAAGCATTGTGTTAGAGGGTGAGAACTCGAAACAGCCCCCGAACAGCCCCGTGGGTGGTACCAACACCTCCCACGGGACCAATGTTATTCGTAGGAACTGACCCCATAGCCGCCGGACTCCCGGTTTGAGAATACGATGATAATTTGCACATTTCTAGACTTTGGCTAAAAAATAAGGCGTTAGAGGGTGAGATCTCGAAATTACCCCCGAACGGCCCCGTGGGTGGCACCAACACCTCCCACGGGACCAATGTAACTCGTAGGAACTGACCCCGGAGCCGCGGGACTACCGGTTTGGGAATACGACGGTAATTTGTATATTTAAAGTCTTAGGCATAAAAACATGGCGTTAGAGGGTGAAACCTCGAAACAACCCTCTAACGGTCCCATTGGTGGCACCAACACCTCCCACGGGACCAATGTAACTCATAGGAACTCACCCCGCAGCCGCGGGACACCCGATTTGAGAATACGATGGTAATTTGCATATTTCTATACTTAGGCTTAAAAACATGGCGTTAGAGGGTGATAACTCGAAACTTCCCCCAAACGGCCCCGTGGGTAGCACCAACACCTCCCACGGGACCAATGTAATTCGTAGGAATTGACCCCGCAGTTGCGGGTCTCCCAGTTTGAGAATACGACGGTAGTTTTCATATTTATAGACTTAGGCTTAAAAGCATGGTGTTAGAGGGTGAGAACTCGAAACAGCCCCCGAACGGCCCCGTGGGTGGCACCAACACCTCCCACGGGACCAATGTAACTCGTAGGAACTGAACCCGAAGCCGCGGGACTCCCGATTTGAGAATACGACGGTAATTTTCATATTTCAGGACTTAGGCTTAAAAACGTGGCGTTAGTGGGTGAAAACTCGAAACATCCCTCGAACGGCCCCGTGGGTGGCACCAACACCTCCCACGGGACCAATTTAACTCGTAGGAACTGATCCTGTAGCCGCGGGACTCCCGGTTTGAGAATACGACGATAATCCGCATATTTCTGGACTTAGGCTGAAAAACATGACGTTAGAGGGTGAAAACTCGAAACAGCCCCCGAACGGCCCCGTGTGGGGTACCAACACCTACCATAGGACCAATTTAACTCATAGGAACTGACCCCGCAGCCGCGGGACTCCCGGTTTGAGATTACTATGGTAATTTTCATATTTATAAACTTAGGCTTAAAAACATAGCGTTAGATGGTGAGAACTCAAAACAACCCCCGAACGGCCCCGTGGGTGGCACCAATACCTCCAACGGGACCAATGTAACTCATAGAAACTGTCCCCGCAGCCACAGGACTCCCTGTTTGAGAATAGGATGATAATTTTTATATTTTTAGACTCAGGCTTAAAAACATGGCGTTAGCGGGTGAGATCTCAAAACTGCCCCCGAACGTCCCCGTGTGTGGCACCAACACCTCCCACGGGACCAATGTAAATCGTAGGAATTGACCCCACAGACGTGGGACTCCTGTTTTGAGAATATGATGGTAATTTTCATATTTATAGACTTAGGCTTAAAAACATGGCGTTATAGGGTGAGAACCCAAAACATCCCCCGAACGGCCCCGTGGGTGTCACAAACACCTCCCACGGGACCAATGTAACTCGTAGGAACAGACCCCGCAGCCGCGGGACTCCCTGTTTGGGAATATGACGTTAATTTTAATATTTCTAGACTTAGGCCTAAAAACATGGCGTTAGAAGGTGATAACTCGAAACAGGCCCCGAACGGCCCCGTGGGTAGCACCAACGCCTCCCACGGGACCAATGTAACTCGTAGTAATTGACCCCGCAGCCGCGGGACTCCCAGTTTGAGAATACGACGGTAGTTTGCATATTTATAGACTTAGGCTTAAAAACATGGTGTTAGAGGGTGAGAACTCGAAACAGCCTCCGAACGGCCCCGTGGGTGGCACCAACACCTCCCACGAGACCAATGTAATTCGTAGGAACTGACCCTGCAGCCGCCGAACTCCCAGTTTGAGAATACGACGATAATTTGCATATTTCTAGACTTTGGCTAAAAAATAAGGTGTTAGAGGGTGAGATCTCGAAACTACCCCCGAACGGCCCCGTGGGTGGCACCAACACCTCCCACGGGACCAATGTAACTCGTAGGAACTGACCCCGCAGTCGTGGGACTCCCGGTTTGAGAATTTGATGATAATTTGCGTATTTCTATACTTAGGCTTAAAAACATGGCGTTAGAGGGTGATAACTCGAAACTTCCCCCAAACGGCCCCGTGGGTAGCACCAACACCTCCCACGGGACCAATGTAATTCGTAGGAATTGACCCCGCAGCCGCGGGTCTCCCAGTTTGAGAATACGACGGTAATTTGCATATTTCTATACTTAGGCTTAAAAACATGGCGTTAGAGGGTGATAACTCGAAACTTCCCCCAAACGGCCCCGTGGGTAGCACCAACACCTCCCACGGGACCAATGTAATTCGTAGGAATTGACCCCGCAGCCGCGGGTCTCCCAGTTTGAGAATACGACGGTAGTTTGAATATTTATAGACTTAGGGTTAAAAACATGGTGTTAGAGGGCGAGAACTCGAAACAGCCCCCAAACGGCCCCGTGGGTGGCACCAACACCTCCCACGGGACCACTGTAATTCGTAGGAACTGACCCCGTAGACGCCAGACTCCCGGTTTGAGAATACAACGATAATTTGCATATTTCTAGACTTTGGCTAAAAAATAAGGCATTAGAGGGTGAGATCTCAAAACTACCCCCGAACGGCCCCGTGGGTGGCACCAACACCTCCCACGGGACCAATGTAACTCGTAGGAACTGACCCCACAGCCGCGGGACTACCAGTTTGGGAATACGACGGTAATTTATATATTTAAAGTCTTAGGCATAAAAAAATGGCGTTAGAGGGTGAAACCTTGAAACAACCCTCTAACGGTCCCATTGGTGGCACCAACACCTCCCACGGGACCAATGTAACTCATAGGAACTGACCCGCAACCGCGGGACTCCCGGTTTGAGAATACGACGGTAATTTGCATATTTCTATACTTAAGCAAAACATAGCGTTAGAGGGTGAAAACTTGAAACAACCCCCGAATAGCCCCGTGGGTGGCACCAACACCTCCCACGGGACCAATGTAACTCGTAGGAACTGAACCCGAAGCCGCGGGACTCCTGATTTGAGAATACGACGGTAATTTTCATATTTCAGGACTTAGGCTTAAAAACATGGCGTTAGTGGCTGAAAACTCGAAACATCCCTCGAACGGCCCCGTGGGTAGCACCAACACCTCCCACGGGACCAATTTAACTCGTAGGAAGTGATCCTGTAGCCGCGGAACTCCCGGTTTGAGAATACGACGATAATTCGCATATTTCTGGACTTAGGCTTAAAAACATGACGTTAGAGGGTGAAAACTCGAAACAGCCCCCGAACGGCCCCGTGGGGGGTTCCAACACCTCCCACATGACAAATTTAACTCATAGGAACTGACCCCGCAGCCGCGGGACTCCCGGTTTGAGAATACGACGGTAATTTGCATATTTACAAACTTAGGCTTAAACATAGCGTTAGATTGTGAGAACTCGAAACAGCCCCCGAACGGCCCCATGGGTGGAACCAATACCTCCCACGGGACCAATGTAACTCGTAGAAACTGACCCCGCAGCTGCAGGACTCCCAGTTTTGAGAATAGGACGATAATTTTTATATTTTTAGACTCAGGCTTAAAAACATGGCGTTAGAGGGTGAGATCTCGAAACTGCCCTCGAATGTCCCCGTGGGTGGCACCAACACCTCCCACGGGACCAATGTAAATCGTAGGAATTGACCCCACAGACGTGGGACTCCCATTTTGAGAATATGACGGTAATTTTCATATTTATAGACTTAGGCTTAAAAACATGGCGTTATAGGGTGAGAACCCGAAACAGCCCCAGAACGGCCCCGTGGGTGTCACCAACACCTCCCACGGGACCAATGTAACTCGTAGGAACAGACCCCGCAGCCGCGGGACTCCCTGTTTGGGAATATGATGTTAATTTTAATATTCCTAGACTTAGGCTTAAAAACATGGCGTTAGAAGGTGATAACTCGAAACAGGCCCCGAACGGCCCCGTGGGTAGCACCAACACCTCCCACGGGACCAATGTAACTCGTAGTAATTGACCCCAGAGCCGCGGGACTCCCAGTTTGAAAATACGACGGTAGTTTGCATATTTATAGACTTAGGCTTAAAAACATGGTGTTAGAGGGTGAGAACTCGAAACAGCCCCCGAACGGCCCCGTGGGTGGCACCAACACCTCCCACGGGACCAATGTAATTCGTAGGAACTGACCCCGCAGCCGCCGGACTCCCGATTTGAGAATACGATGATAATTTGCATATTTCTATACTTTGGCTAAAAAATAAGGCGTTAGAGGGTGAGATCTCGAAACTACCCCCGAACGGCCCCGTGGGTGGCACCAACACCTCCCACGGGACCAATGTAACTCGTAGGAACTGACCCTGCAGCCGTAGGACTGCCGGTTTGAGAATACGACAGTAATTTGCATATTTATAGACTTAGTCTTAAAAACATGGCGTTAGAGGTTGAGAACTCGAAACAGCCCCCGAACGTCCCCGTGGGTGGCACCAACACCTCCCACGGGACCAATGTAACTCGTAGGAACTGACCCCGCAGACGTGGGACCCCCGATTTGAAAATACGACGGTAATTTTTATATTTCTAGACTTAGACTTAAAAACATGGCGTTAGAGGGTGAGAACTCGAAACAACCACTGAACGGCCCCGTGGGTGGCACCAACACCTCCCACGAGACCAATGTAACTTGTAGGAACTGACCCCGCAACCGCGGGACTCCCGGTTTGAAAATACGACGGTAATTTTTATAGTTATAGACTTAGTCTTAAAAACATGGCGTTAGAGGGTGAGAACTCGAAACAGTCCCTGAACGGCCCCGTGGGTAGCACCAACACATCCGACGGGACCAATGTATCTCGTAGGAACTAACCCCGCAGCCGCGGGACTCCCGATTTGAGAATACGACGATAATTTGCATATTACTAGACTTAGGCTTAAAAATATGGCGTTAGTGGGTGAGATCTCTAAACTGCCCCCAAACGTCCCTGTGGGTGGCACCAACACCTCCCACGGGACCAATGTAACTTGTAGGAACTGACCCCGCAGCCGCCGGACTCCCGGTTTGAGAATACGACGGTAATTTGCATATTTCTAAACTTAGGCTTAAAAACATGGCGTTAGTGGGTGAAAACTCGAAACAACCCCCGAACGGCCCCGTGGGTGGCACCAACACCTCCCACGGTACCAATGTAACTCTTAGGAATTGACCCTGCAGTCGTGGGATTCTCAGTTTGAGAATACGAAGTTAATTTGCATATTTCTAGACTTAGGCTTAAAAACATGGCGTTAGTGGGTGAAAACTCGAAACAGCCCCCGAACGGCCCCGTGTGTGGCACCAACACCTCCCGCGGGACCAATGTAACACGTAGGAACTGACCCCGCAGCTGCGGGCCTCTCGATTTGAGAATACGAACATAATTTGCATATTTATAGACTTAGGCTTAAAAACATGGCGTTAGAGGGTGAGAACTCGAAACAGTCCCCGAACGGCCCCGTGGGTGGCAGCAACACCTCTCACGGGACCAATGTAATTCGTAGGAACTGACTCCGTAGCCACGGGACTCCCGGTTTGAGAATACGATGATAATTTGCATATTTTTAGACTTAGGATTAAAAACATGGCGTAAGAGGGTGAGATCTTGAAACTGCCCCCGAACGTCCCAGTGGGTGGCACCAACACCTCCTACTGTTGTGGGTCACGGATCAGGGCCTCTACCAATTTTTTTTAATTTTTTTGTCACGGTCGTGGGTCGTGGACTTTGGCCGCGACCAATTTGTCACGGTTGTGGGTCACGGATCATCACGACATGGGTGACGGCCTAAGTCCGCGACCATCTGCTGTGACCCCTCTCAGCCGTGACCATTTTTTGGTCACGAACTTGGGCCGCGACCCACAAAAATGGTCGAAAATGGTCACGCCCGAAACGGTCACGGCCTAAGTCTGCAACCCACATCTTTGGTCAGGGATTTTGGCCGTGACCAATCGCCAGTTTTGGTGTAGTGGCAGAGAGAGAATCTGGTTGTGAGCTTCCTCTACCCGACTTGGCTCCTAATTCCTTATTCCTGATGGTGCTCCAGCATTCTCCTCAGATTCTTGTCAACCATCGCTTGGTAGTTGAGCTTCTTCCAAACCACCATCCCGAAACATTTACCGTGGATTTCTTACATTCCAACATCTCTGTGATGAGTTACAGACTTTAAGTCATGGATACCGTTTTGGATGAGGTTGCCAATACTCCGACCTCAACCATTACTAGAGCCCTCCTCAATCAATTCTTGGGTCACCTGAAGGAGTTGGGTTGTGATGGCTTTCGTCTTGATTAGCTTATTACGTATTTAAAAACTTTGAAGAGCCAGCGATTAGATAGCCAAAGGGAACTGCTTCAGAAACATCGGGAGGATCAACGGGCTGAGGAAGACAATTTGGCACCTCTTCTTGAAGCCGTTGACAAAGAGGTGGCAAACCTCGAAGAATCTCTAAACTTGTCAAAGTCGAAGCGAGAGAAGCTCCTCATCGAGCGTACACAAGTGCAAACGAGGTTAGAGGTTTCTATGAATGCCCAACAGTCTTGCCTGCCAGTTTCTTCGGGCCTTCCTGGAGATTTTTTCTCCTCCCCAAATCTGTGGTTCCTCTTAGGCTAATGAACTTTTGTATATATTTTTCTTTCTTCTTCTTCTTCTTCTTCTTCTTCTTCTTCTTCTTCTTCTTCTTCTTCTTCTTCTTCTTCTTCTTCTTATGTAATTCTTGGGTAATAGCTCCCAATTTTGTAATGCCCCAAAGTTTATGAATAAAGAAAGATATATGTTTTCTCATGCTTTCCTTTTGTGTTATAACTGCTTGCATACATTATGAAGTTCTATAATTCTTTCATCTCCACTTGTTTTATAATAAGAAAAACTTGTGTAATCATCATAAAAAAGAAGTTGTGTATTCATAACAACAACTAGATACATCAGTGGTTCAAACCTAATTGATTACACATGATATACCTTCAACCATTTATTGTTAATCTTGAATGGTTTATCTTCTTCCACCCTAGAAATTAAGCAATAACCTGAATCATGAGCTTATTTTACAATGAATGGTACCTCCCAATTTGCTGCAAACTTAGGTAGAGGAAGCCTGCTAATGTGTTTCACTATTGCTTTCAATACGAGGTCTCCCTCCACGAACTTCCTTAGTCTCACTAAGTTATCATATGCCCTGGAGAGTTATTTTGTATACATTTGAAAGTGTTGCATTGCATTATCTTTGTGTTCATACAATGCTTCCAACTGCACATGTCTATTATGAGGGAGCATGCTACTTCATAAAGCATATCGAGTAGAGGGAAATTTTAACTCCACTAGGAGAATCGACTCGGCCCCATAGATAAGGGATAACGGAGTATACCCTGTGGGCTTTCTCTTAGTTGTTCGATAGGCCCACAATACAGCTGGTCTCTTATCATCCCACACTCCTGGGAAATGTTCCATTGTTTTAGCCAAGATATTAACCAAAGTTTTGTTAGTTGCTTTGGTCGGACCATTTCCCTTTGGATATGCCATCGTTGAAGTATGATGGACAATGGAGTACTTATTTGTGAGAATTGTTACTTATGAATTGACAGAAGGGGTTCCATTATTTTAAAGGATGACCTTTGGGATCCCAAAATGGTAAATGATGTATTCTCTAATGAAGTTTCTCACCACCTCCGCTGTTGCCCTTCTTAGTGGTATCGCTTCAGCTAACATTGTGAAGCACTCCATTGCTACTAATATTCATATCTTCACCCTCGAAGAAGGATGTATTATCCCCACCAGGTCAAATCTCCAAGTGTGAAAAGGATAAGGCATCGCCAGAGAGTGTATGTCTACCTATGGGGCATGGATCTTATTTCCATGAAGTTGACAAGCTTTGCATTTGCGAACGAACTCAGCAAAGTCTTTCTCCATTGTTGGCCAATAATACCCCAACGTCATCAATCTGTCATATAACTTGCCCCCTCCTATGTGAGTTGGATTGTGCGCTTGTTTGAGGACCTCGATTGTTTTCCTTTGTGATGAAACCCAATGGCCTATTGAAGTATCCCCTTGGATAAAGATGCCCCTTTTGAACGTAGAATCTCAGGGCCCTTCACTTGAGTCTCATCGCGTTAATTTTCTATGTCGGGGAAACTCCATCTCTGATAAAGTCAATATACAGTTGTCTCTAATCAGGTTAAGCTTCTATGAAATGACATTCAGCTACTTCGAAGAATAACTATAATTTGTCGCACTTCTGTTGTAGCTCCATCGCATCTTGTTTCATTTTGGGCTAAAAATACCCCTATCTTTGCATTCTTCGGTAGAGGAGTATCTCAGTTGTCTCTCAGTGCTCTTCATGTGTTCTCTTCAATCTCCGATCTGCCTCTTCTGGACCGATGCACCTCGATAATCATCCTCCTATGTTCCTAAAGTAAAGGTTTCCCTAGTTCGTAAAGTATTTGTCTAATTCCCTAAGCCCCATCGCTCCTTCCCCAGATTCTGATTGCCCTCTAATTATCCCCTCCAGTCTGCATCCTCCTCCATCGATATAATTGACTGTACTATTAAAGGAGTTGTTCTTCATTGGATCATGATGGTAGTTGTATCGATCCTCATGACCATCTTTTGGGCAATGGTGGCATAGGCGTTCGGTTGATGATTCATTATTTTGGGTTGTCTCTTGATCTTGGTCCGATGGAACTGGAAGATAAGCCTCTGAATGATTGTTCTCTATGGCGCAAGGCTCATGTGTTTTAACACGTACTCTCTATTCACTTGCTAAACCATAAAATTTAAATCACCTTTGATGCAAAGCTAACGAATCCCCCTTCGAAGAGACTCTAGCAACCCTAGCACCAATGCTTAATATTTCTCCTCGTTGTTAGAAAAAGGGAAATCTAATTTGTAGGAAAGGAAAATCTCCTCCATTCCTTTTGAAACAATGATCACTTCTCTTCCTTTCTTTTTCGCCGAAGATCCATCGAACAACATTTTCCATTCCTCATCCACAGCGTCTAGGTGATTGGATTGCAAATCATCTCCTGGAATACTTTCTCTAGCTGGCTTAAACGTTCTCGAGGGGAAAATTGCCAATGGATCAGCATATGCTTGGGTTTTGATTGTGCGAGGAACCACGCACTTCAAGTTATACTCGGATAGGATGAGGAACCACTTAGCTGCTCTACTAGTCAATATAGTTCTTACTAGAAAATACATAATATGATCACATGTAGTTACAATATGAATTGTAAAAGACAACATATAATGTCTAAGTTTTTGTGCTACAAAGGCTAAGGCTAAACAATTCCTTTCCAAGCTACTATATCTTACTTCTGGCCCATATATGATTCTGGTGAGGTACTAGATCAGTCGTTCTTCCCCATCAATCTCCTGTGCCAACAAAGCTCCCACGAACCTCGTGGTGGATGTGAGGTATAGTTGCAATGGTATTCCTGCCTATGGGGAACCATGATCTGTGGTGAAACGAGCAGCTTCTTCATCCCTGCGAGTGAATCCTGGTGAACCTCCTCCCACTTTAATTTCGTGTTCCTTTGTAATAGTTGCATCAATGGGTGTGCCATCGGCTAACCCATGTACAAATCTCCTAAGATAGGAGACTTTATCGAGGAAACTCTTCAGCTCCTTCACCGTTCTTGGACTTGGCATCTCTAATATCGCTCGCTGCTTTTCCTGGTCTATCTGTACCCCTTATCGCTCAGCCACGAAGCCTAAAAATTTCTCACTTTTTACCCCAAAGACGCACTTCAGTGGTTTCATCCTCAATTTATACTTCTTGCATCGGGCAAACACCTTCCTCAAATCACCCAGATGGGACTCCTCCTTCCTTAATTTGATGACCAAATAATCGACATAGAATTCCACAAATTTGTGGAAAATGTCCATCATTAATCTCTGTAAGTATCCCCAATATTCTTGAGTCTAAACGGCATTACTCTGTACATGAAATTTCCCAACGGGGTCCTGAACATCATTTTCTCTACATCCAAGGGGTCCATCTTCATTTGGTTGTACCCTATATACCCATCTATGAAGCAATACATCTCATGACCATCCATTGCATCTATCAAGCTATCAATGGAGGGAAGAGGTAACTGATACTTGAGGCAAGCTCTATTCAAATCTCTGAAGTCCACGTAGATCCTTATTTGGTTTTTATCTTTCTTTCCCACCGAAATAATGTTAGACAGCCAAATCTGGTTTTGTATCGATTTGATGAACCCTGTCACCAATAAGCGCTGGACCTCTTCCTTTATCTTCAAGTCTAGCTCAGGCTTGTACGTTCTCATTGCTTATTTCACTGGAATGGCTGAAGGCATTACGTTCAATTTGTGACAGCTGACTCGCTCATCCAACCCTTTCATCTCCATGTATTTCCACACAAAAACTTCTATGAACTCTTAAATCAACATAACCAAAACCTCTCGTTTCTCCTTATTGATATCTTTTGCGATAAAAATAGGCCTCGGGTCCTCCTCTTCTTTTGCCAAGTTCAACTTCTCCAATTCTTATGCCCGCGATTTCGATTGATCCGCCATGTATTCTTGTTCTTCACGACTTCCTCTATAAAATCCTATACGTTGGAGTTATCTATCACCATACATTATCCCCATTGATCCACTAAAAAGCACTCATATATCGGGTAAGCCTCATTGTCAGCTTCTTCATCCACCCGTTCACACTATTATAATCGATATATCACCTGTCCTTGTTCGGTAACGACCTTCTTGCACTGTTTGTTGGTAGCTATAGCTCCCTTCCTCTTCTTCTCTCTAGAAGCCTCGACCACTCTTTTTCCTTAAAATCAACTCAGCGTTGGACCTCATACTCCATCAGATCCACCCTGGGCTTCATTCTGTCTTTCAGCTCCTTCGAGATGTTTTGAGGCCGAGGGACCGCGTGGTGAGCTTCTTCAGCCATTACTCTTGTGCTTCTTGCAACCTCCTTATTCTGCTCATTCAAGGGCCCCATCCTTTCTCTGATCGAGGGAATCCATGCTCCCTCCATTCTTCTCATAGGACCCGGACATCATCCTCCAACTTTATGTAAAATGCCGCATCCACCAAGTGAGCTTCCTCGACAGTGAAGGGCCTCTTCATAGCCCTAATAGTCACCTACCACTACACCAAAACACGCCATTAGTAACACAATTTTACCGTTACTAAAAATATTAGTAACACAATTTTTCCGTTAGAAAAAAGGCGTGGGGCACGAAGCTAGTAACGATAAAATTCTGTTACTAATAGTAACGGTAAATTTCAGAATTAGTAACGGTAAATTCTGTTACTAATAGTAACGGTAAAATACAGAATTCGTAACGGAAAAATTCTGTTACTAATAGTAACGATAAAATTCAAAATTAGTAATGTTAAAGTTGTGTTACTAATAGTAACGTAAAATTTAGAATTACTAACGGAAAATTTTTGTTACTAATAGTCACGGAAAATTCGTGAGTAGCAACAGTGAAATTCTGTTACTAGTAGTAACGGTAAATTTCAAAATTAGTAACGGTAAATTTATGTTACTAATAGTAACGGTAAAATTATGTTACTAATCTTAGTACATATTTATAACAAAATATTTTTCAGGATCTAATATCCTGAATTTAAAATCAAGAAAACTAATTAAATCCTTAGAACATATACAAAAATAGTGACCTAATCATATTTCAAACTAATCAATTCGAAAATAAACACAGACAATTTAAAATTTTTGGAGAGTTTCCATTGTTATAAAACTGCCCACCTTATTTAAGAACGAAAAAATACTCAAACAATAAAACTAAAAATCCGTCCTAAACATAATATAAACAAATGCCAACTCAATTCGTGAAAATAACACCAACACTTAATTCAAAAATATTTATTACATAACACAAATAATTGTAAACAATATAAAAAAAATGAACAGAGCTTCCTTTATTTATAGGACTATTCACCCTGTTTAAGAAATAAAAAAATAACACAACAATATTCAACATATGACGCTTATGAGATTAGAGTCAAGATATCCTGCATTGCTCATTGCCTTGTATGCATGTCCCGCGGTCCCACCACTGTCACCTTTTTTATCAAAAAATATTTTCTCCCAATTTTTGAATCCCCCGAAACCTAAAATAAGTGAGCAAAGACAAATCAAAACATACATTAGGACTTCAATAGTAATTTAAACACAAACTCAATAAAGAAATCAAATCAGTACCTTGAATTCGTAATCATAACTATTGGTAGACATAAACTCAATAAAGAAATAAAATTAAGTTGTGTAGTTACTTCTAATCAGTTGTATAACTTAAACTCGGTTGTTAAACAAATTCAGTTGTGCAGTTACTTCTAATCAGTTGTGCAGGACGATCCATGCACCCCTAAATCGTTGGGACAATTTTGTTGAGTTAAGTTCACTTAAAACTCGTCATCACTAGCCTTCTATAAAAAGTCCCTAATTCACTTGTCTGAAGTCTTATTGATACAAAATGCAATTAGAAGAATAGATAAAATTGATAGGCAGACATTTGGACATGTGATATTTCATGACAAATTTTTAGTTGCTACAATTTCTTATTGAGGTAACACAAGCACTAGGAAAATTTCATATGTATGACTAAACAAAAAAATGAAGATGTACCTGCATGAAATCGAGAGATGGTGGGGTGCTCAACGAAAAAATCACATAGATCTACTCGTCCAAACATGTAAGCCCCCTTGTCGTGTCTGTATGATAAAGAAATTAATACAAGAAAAACATGAAAAATAAGAATAGCATAGGTGTGAATGAGGTGTAAATTAGTGGAATTTATAATTGGCAGTCCCTAGTGAAAAAAACAGAAAGCAATGTGATGGTAAAATCACTCCAGGGATGGAAGGGAGGTTCACTCCAGTGATGATGAGTTTAAGTATACTTAAACTCATCATCAACCCCAAATCGCATGTAACTGCGAAATTCAACTCGTATCTGGTGTTATGGGGAGCAAAAAAGACATTGAATCAATTAATCTGCATCATTTAATAATAATTAATGACATATACTAATTCTGGCGTAATAAAAGAGGAATGTGAGGTACCCTTCCGATGTGGTCACATGATTATTCTGTAGCACACCAGCATTATTAATCTACTAGAGGAATGCTCGTGCCTGAAGGCACGACAAAAAAATTCCAAAGATCGAAATGTGTAAGTAATTGCCTTTGGTTGAAGGCACAAATTTTCTTAAACAATTTTAAAAAAATGGATAGAATTTCCTATATTTATGACTATCCACCTATTTAAGAAATAAAATATAACCCATCAATAATATTCAAAGAAACCCAATTTATCAAACAAAATGAGATATTATTCCATACACTAAAAGGGAAAGTCAACAATTGTAACATTGTTATACTAACTTGTGACCAAAATCCAATACGAAATAATAACTTACACAATTGTCAAATATGATGCGAGGGGATTAAACTCCAACGCCAACCATTATCCAACACCAAAAACATAACTCCCAAATCCCACAACTATCTTCCACGTTATGGCCATCCACTGGACCAATCTCCTTAAAAGTGTGTGTGTGGGGGGGGGGGGGGGGGGGGCTTGAACTACCCACCATCTCGTCAAATATGAGTCCACCTTGGCGGCTATTTCATGTGTTTTCTCTCCCATGTGCTATGTCACTACCTGAACACCAATCTCAATTAATACGGTCACAATGCTTTAATATAATTGACTTTGTGTTTGAGCAATCAATATTATTAGAAATAAATCCATAGAACATAAAATATAAATACTCTTAATTAGTCCATTCTGCTAAAGAGGAATGAAATTATGAAATTACCTCTGAGGGTTAAGGAAGTTTTTAAAAATTTGACCTGATTGTATCCTTGTAAGTGCTATGGTTAATGCTCCTACCAGAGAAGCTAGGCCATCAATGGTGTCCGCCAACTTTTTGAGTTCCTAATTCAACACAAAAACAAAACCATTTAACATTTATGTGTTGGTATTTGGATTTATGGAAGAGATTTTAGTTATGTTTAAAAAATAAGGATAAAAGTAAAAAGAAGAAAAATAATAATTTTACATGAATCCGAGATTCATCATGTGAATTGGATATATAATAGCATCCAAATCAAACCAACTCACCTCATACTATATAATTGTAAATATTGAAAACTTTGTCTGCTAAAATTTTCCAACTGTCACTGCCATACATTGGCTTCGTCCCCAATTATAACAGTTATACAGTTGAAGTGCATAATAACATGTCTCAAATTTCATAACATATGAAGTACATAGAATGATTATATCGACAACTTAAATATACTATGATTCAATACGAACTTAATGTTGTTTCAAACTCAAAGTTGCTATTACAGACCTGGTATTAAATATACTTTGATTCAGTGGCCAATACCTGCTATTACAGACTCGAGTTTGTTTCTCCCTTCAAAATAACTTGTATGAAGAAGAGCTGAAGTCAACGGTACCGAACTGGGGATAAGTAACAGAAGCGGTAATGGCTTATCTGTGACAATGACACTCTCTACATTACCCCAAATTAACCAAAAATCTATCATAATGTGCATAAGTAATATACAATAAAATAGTGGGACTCATTTATTAGAAAATCATTCGCAAACACCCAAGCCAACATCAATTTCAAACAATTAATATTGAAATTAAGTGATAACAACTCAGGGATTAAATGATCATCAGGGGTTTATGTAAACAACTCAGAGATTAAACACACTCACCACACTTCCCACCCTCAAACCCAAACACACACACACACATCTAGATACTCACAACTAACCCCACATGCACCCTCTACCTATACCCTGCTGCCACCCCATCCCAAAACTGCTGCCAAAACTAACGTACCCCCTTAACCCCGCTGATACCCCCAACCATAACCCACCTCCCTGGTCTACTACACACACCAGCGCAGCACCACCTTAACCCCATTGATACCCCAACCATAACCCCCTTGCACCTGTTGCTATGCACGCATCAACCTTCATCACACATCGCGCACACCATCAACCCACACCGCAAATCGCAACCTCCTGACCCACTGTCCATGACCCCACCCACCTCCCATCACCTACTGTCCAATACCCCGTAACACCTGCTGACTCCAATCTATAAAAATCAGTTCCTATACCCTGCTACCACCCCCATACCAAACCTGCTGCCAAAACTAAAGCACCCCTTTAACCCCGCTAATACCCCCAACCATAACCCACCTCCCTGCTAAATGTATGAGCTCCACTTACACTTGCATATGCATGAAAGTTCAACATTTTTGCCATATTCCAACTTTGTATTGCGAAAACAAATCGGTCGGTCTTATTACCACAACAACAGAAAGATACTATTACGAACCTTGATGTCCTCTCAAATTATTCCAGACCTCACTGTTGTCCCCTCTGTGTAACCATAGCCATATATGGGCAGATTCATGGCCATATGTGAACCTTGTTGTCCCCTGTGTGTAAACGTGCGTTTCATTGTCCAATCTATCAAAAATAACCATTTCCCAAATTCTTTAACAGCTAAAAAAAATATCAAAAATTAGTAATCCAAGCACAGGTACAGTAATATATGTGTAAACATGTGTAAATGGAGATGAGATAAAAAAGTGTTTGGGCTCACGAATTTCGAACAACTTTGGTCAAGGTAGACGAAGATGTGAATGTTTTAACATCACGATATCTATTATCCCTTTTGATTTTCTGTTCATTCTCACGTCTAGTTCATCCGCATTCTTCAACAATGCCACTGCTATTGAGCTGAATCCGCACTGAGGAAAGTCAGCACAACTACATCACTACATCATAACAATGCCACTGCTATTGAGATGAATCCGCATTGAAGATGTGTGTAATACTTGAGTAAAGATGTGTGTAATACTTGAAGGACCTCTGCTCTAACCTGAAGGCATGGACAAAAGTTCCGTTGAGCAAAGATGTGTGTAATACTGTAAATGCCTACGGCACTTTAATATCATGGAGATGTGCTTATGTAAAATATCGTGGAAATATCAACATGTGAAATATTAGATATTCAACTTATAAAAAAATCATAAATTTTGGTCACGTAGGTATGTAACTTAATAAATAGAGAATGATGAAAAATATAACTAAAAATGTGATGGGCCAAATGAACGTTTAAATTACATTCCCTGTCATATAATGCAAATTAATAGTCAATAAGAATTAGGGAAAAAAAGAGAAATAACATCAGGAGTCTATTCAAATCTGACAAAAAAAAAATCCAGGTAATCAAATACGTCCATGTAGTTTCTCAAGTCTATTCAAATGGTTCGTCAAGTCCGTTCATATCATACCTGGCTCTAGTATTACACGTTTCCTTTATTTCTCTCTTTCTCGTCTTCTCTCAATTTCTTTCTTCCCACTTTACTCTATCCTTGCATCCTATTCTGAAAAAAATAACCAAAGGCATCAAAGTATCACATGATTACACTTTAGACAAACATAATCCTTAAGTGAGGTTACATCAATTTCTGTGACGTCTTTGTGAATATACCATTACCGATCTTAAATGTACCAGATATGCAAAACCAAAATTCATTCATCATGATTTTTCTTTTTTTAGCACCCCATAGCCTGGTGTGTACCTGTACTCTGGAAGTTTTTGGGAGTTTATTTCTTAACATACATACAGAAAGATTTGGAATACAGTTTCTCGACACATCAGATACGACAAAGAGCAATATTTTCAACCTCGAATAGTATCTGTGACCTGAAGCAGAGCCCGAGTACATAATTTATTTGGATGTTAATATGTACAGTACTGAATATACCCAAGCAGATGTTTAAAATGGAATTCTTATGACTTATGTACAGATTAGTATGGAATGCTTATGGACCCTGTACAGTACATAATTTATTTATACATATATTGTTAAACAGTACTGATTGGTTATGATTTCATAAACATGGAATTCTTATGACTATTTAACTCTATAGTACTTATTAAACAGTATTGTACTCATTTAGCAATATATGTACATAGAAGCTTATGACTTATTTAACAGTACAATACTGAATATGACTTGAACATTATAGCACTCATTAAAATTGTAAATGATGTAAACATGGAGTAATATGACTTGTGAAACAACTGTTGTATTAAATGTGTCCAGAGCCTTATTTAAATAATTCCATTGCGAATCACAATTTAGAACACCAATATCGCACCCGGTCCAATACAAATACTTGGATTAATACAGGACTTTTTCAATTGAACAAAGATTAATATCAAATATTAGTAAAAATAGTAAAAATGCGTATAGCATTATTATAAAACTTCAAATTCTTATAGCATTATAAAACTAAATCATATAGTACAATGAATTGCTTATAGAAGTATAGCATTAAGAATCATATAATGTAAACGCACCTGTTCAATATCTTTTATCGAGATGTGCTACACGAAAATTGCCAAACCTAGACCAAGAGCGATAAATCCAATCACCAAAAGTAGAGTACAATTTCATTTCCTGCTTTATTTCTCACAACCATAAATATCCACTTGATTTCTAAACAAATTTTCAGGCTAGTAATTATATTAACATGGTGTTAAGTCATTAAATCAAATGTGTCAAATCAGATGCTCCACTGGCCAGAACTGGTCCCATCTTGCATCTGCCCAAATCAGATGCTAGTTCACACTCCAACAACCCATGGCATGCTCCCGGCTCTCTATAACCCCTTTCCAGTTCCCACCTATCATTGCGACCACCCCCATAATGTTCCCAACCCAGATCCATCCTTAAAACCACAATAATATTTATATATACAAAGAACAAATATCCCTAAAAAAATGCAACTAAACATCTATATACAAATAGGGTGGGGATAGATCATTTTTCTACCACTGCATATTATCTAAGTTCCTGCTTCCTCAAAGTCCCATTCATAGCTTTATCAAGGGAAAAAAACATATCACAAAAGAAGGCAATTACTTAGCAAAACCTTCTTTATGCATGCCGTCCCTCGCCTATGGGGATTACAAAAGAAGAAAATTTTGTGTGCAGATATGAGACAGTACATTTGAACAAAGGTTGAGGGTTCCTAGATACCAGCATAGAGCTCAAGTGTAAGATTCAAAACAATATTAGAAATGATAATTATAATTTGGTAAACTATTTAACCAAAATTTCAAATCCCATATACAACAATTCTAATTTGGTTAAATATATAAAACTATTAAAATACAAATAACAAACTAACATAAAAAAAACATTGAAAACATAACAACAAACCAACTAAAACATAAGCTTTCGGTATTAGAAAGTTAGCACCACCCAAGTTAGCACCACCCAATCCCCAAAAAAGTACCAGACTGATGAAAAGAATATACATACCCAAAATACAAAATCCACTAAAAATGAACTAAACAGGATGAAATGAAAACCAAAATAACATCAAGTATAGGCCAATATAAATCATTTCATATCCCTCGTAGAGGTGGGTCCATTTGCATACGACCATGTGAATCATCGTATAGGCTCAATCAATGGATCCATTTTTTTGGCTGAAATTCTGACAGGTTCAAAAAGATGTTGTTTGAGTTAAAGATTTATTTTCAAGAGTCTTAGACAAATAGAAAGAGAGGAGATTATAGGCCAAATCTGTTTTTTTAGATTGATCTTACCTACATGAACACAAAATCAATAACATTAAGAGAAAATTATATATTTAAAAATCATGTACAAAATACATAAGTTTCAAACAGTATACCCACACCGAAAATAATTTCTTATGAAAAGAGTATTAGCATAAGGCAGAGCAACGAACCCATTTTATCAAGCATTAGAACCCATAAGAAACGATATTTCCCTTTTATGTTCATATCAGCACCATGAGTTTTTCCTTTTCATGTTCGAACCCATAACCAAGAAGCTTTGGAACCAATTTCTTGGAACCTAAAAAGCAAACACAAAAAGAAACACATATAATTGAATGTGTACATATGTTTGTACCTCTAAAATATACAAATGATTTTTTCTAAGTAATAATTATTGTTTTAGAGTACAGAAACATTAAAATAAAACAATTTGTGCGGAGATTGAGAGAAATGCCATTTTTTACGGAGACGCCATAAAACACTATCAAAAGAAAGCAAAGAAAATGAAACAGGAAGTGCTGAAATCAAGGGGCAATACATTGAAACACATTTTGATCTGGAAAGAGTTTGAGACATGGAAAACATTTTGAATCCAAGAGACTAAATGTACCATTATTCACAGTTGATTCAGTAACTTCGGAATGACTGCGAAAAAACTGTTATCACTCAAATATATCAGTGAGCATCCTATTCATCTCAGGAGTGAGTAACTTCGAAATGACTGGGAAAAAACTATTATCTCTGTAACGACTTCATCTTGGAAAATCCAATTCATTTCCAAATGTGGTGTAAAATTGAACAGATTCATATAGCTCCCAATATAAGAAAGTCTTATAATATAGCTCCCAATATAAGAAAAACTTCCTGTAGAAGAACAACATAAATTGGATACATAATAATTGTTAGAGGAAACATGTCATGTATATATTGGAATGAAATACTAATCACAAAATGTTACCTATCTAAGCCACGATACGCATTAGACCATGATACACCAAGAGAAACTAGGTTATCCCTTGATCAGTTTGTTATTTTGCGCCGTAAGTAATTGTTTGAGACTCTCAGGAGTCTAATGTTGACTGTTTAAGAACCAAATCTAACATAAGAGTCTGTAGAAATAATAAATAGGTTTTAGAAATTAAACTATAAAGCTACTTCCAGTGAATATAACAAATTCGGGTAATTCGAATAGGTTTTGTTAGAGTAAGCCACAAACAGAGGCAAAGAAAATCCATTTATTATTACATATTTGACAATCCATGCATAATTGTTACAATATTGAGATAAAGACACGTTGTGGGATACACTTATTGTCTAAAGTCATTTAATAAAGTAGGTAACAATATTTTCTCACATTGACAGTCATGAAACATCTTTTATACATTCATGAAATCTAGTAAAAAGACAATAAGTTGGAAGAATGAAAATTAGAATATTGTGTTTGGTATTTTGTCAAACACCTAGATGAAAACTAAAATAAATTGTAAGAAACAACTCGTGACCAACCCAAATCTACCTTTTCCTCTCTAGCCTTTTAACCATAAACACTGGTAGAACACCGTCAAGCAGTATTGAAACATTCACAGAGTACCACTAAACTGCTACTCAAAACCGTTAAACTGCCACCCAAAACCATTAAACCGCCACCCAATATCGTTAAATCGTCACTACTGTCGTTACATAAGACTATAGAAATGAATAATAAATCTTCTAATCAACCATCTATAATTAACATACAAATCGCTCAATATAACATAAGAAATGTCTATCAGAGAACATACATAAGATTATAGAAATGAATAATCAATCTTCTAATCAACCATCTACAATTAACATAGAAATCGCTCAATATAACATCAGAAATGCCTATCACATAACATAACATAACATAAGAAATGTATATCACAACATTCAACTGTACTTATGATAAAAGGGAAAAAAACTAATTATAGCACAAATACTAAAAGAATCGAAATGAACCAACCTCAATAGAGATCCCATGGTGCACATTCACATATATACATGTTGCAACTTCATCAAACACAAAGAAATGTTGTGAGTAACTATGTTTGGAACCCTAGATCTTAAGAAAATCCCCAAATCAATATAGTCGAACCCTATGGTTTGGAAATAAAAATTCAAACCCTAAACTTAACACTAGAGGGGTGTGTGTGTGTGTGTGTGTGTGAGAGAGAGAGAGAGAGAGAGAGAGAGAGAGGGGGAGAGAGAGAACCTCTAGCACAGTCTCACCTTTGAAATCCCACCAGTTTCATCAATCGATGTGAGAGAGAGGGGTTTACGATTGTGTAGGTTTGGTATAGAGATTGTGTTTCCCAAGTGAAGTGTTTTTTAATTAAAGTAAAAAGTGACATTGGGTATACGACGGGCGGGATAATGAAAAACAAAAGGATAATCATAAACATCAATTTCTTGCCTTGTTGGCACCATCACAACCTCTACTTAGCTTATCTCTTTAATGAATAGTATTCAAATTCTACTCCTTATTATATAGATAGGAGAAAAAATTTCTATTAGAAATTTCATGACTATTGTCGGATAATAAGTTACATAGTCAATAACAAATCTACCTTAATGGGCATAATCAGATAAAAAATGTGTACTGACTCAATCAACAAATTGTATTATATTACATTGGAGAAAGGGTGTGTGTGAACAATTTGCTAATAAATGTATACATCAAGTAATAAGAAAGTTAACACTTTTGGACAATTCTAAGTATCCATTGATCAAATAAGAAACAAAGATTACAAGAAAGAAATCTCAAAATAAAAGTCTGCTCATACATATATGTAAAAACAGAACCTTTAGTACATATGAAATAGAGATTACAAAAAGCTCTAGAAATCTCAAAATACAAGTTTACACATATATGTGAAAACAAATACATTATACACTAAATAAAGACACATATATGAGTAATTAAAACCTGCTTAAATATGGCGACGGAACTGAGAGGACTCTCTTTATTTCTGTGGTGAGCAGGTCGAAATGAAAATTTGGCAAACTCTTTATTTAGAACCTTTTCAACAACAACAACATCATATTTATCTTTTGATTCTATTCCGTTACTCAATAAAGCGTTATCTAATTCAACTCGACCGCTGTAAGCTCCAATCTGATCGGAATATGAGATCGGTCTCTTACGCAGAGATGATCCGAAATACACCTTTCAGTTTTGAATATAGAACAGAAATAGCAAATTTCTAAGTACACAGTGTGTTTCCTATAAGTACACAGTTCAAGTAACATATAAAATATAGATTGGGTATATGAAATAGCAAATTTTTAAGTGAAGGATTACTCTAAAAGTGAAGGATTGGCCAATTTTAGGCCAATTCTAAGAAAAAAAATTTCTAACTCAATTTTAGTACTAAATAACTTGAGGGAAATCTAATATAACAATGGTATAAAGAAAATTTCAATCTTCTTGTAGAATATGCAAGGTTCACAATCAAAATACAATGAGGAAAAATCACTAATAAATATCTCTTATTGATAAAATGTTATAAAAGCTTTAAAGACATTCAATGTTAACCAAGTAAACTCACAGCTCCATAGTGCCCCCAACATTTGTGTGTTTCAGTGCCTCAATATAATCCTGCTCATGCATGAATATAATCCCAACAATTAGTCGTAATATTGGGTTATTACCAATGGCCGAATCTTGCAACCACTCTTGGAGACTCGAGATTGTTGTTCCCTGTAAGATTAAAAAGCACCATTACCAAGCTGTAAACTAATTACATAATCCCTCCATTGGGTCACCTAGAACTCCAAGCTGTAGACAATTAACTTTTTAACTATCTAATATAAGCCACATTGGCCTAAAGAACAACTATGGAAGTCCACGTAGTTGATCCATTAACATAGTTGTATAATTGAGGTAGCTATAATAATAAATATTATATACATTTTTGGGACCACCGCCTTTGTCAGTGAGTCAGGCCTTGATTCCCTTGGAATCACCTATAAAATCAATGAACGAACATAACAGAACACTCTCCTCCATCAACCATTACTCTGTGTAAACTAACTCCAAAGCATTCCCTTTGCATTAAACACTTCACATATTGCAAGTTCATTGTCCTTAAAGTGTTCCTCATATTTATTGCTAATAATTTAAAGTCAGATCTTCCTCGTAGTTGTTCCTCTATCCACACACTTGGGTGTTTGTCTTCTCATATCCAATGTCCTTCATATCCAATCGCCCATGTCCTAGATATACACACCCGTGTTGGTTTAAGTATGTGTTGGTTAAATTGTGAAAGAAAATGCACTTGTGTTGGAATAATCTAAATGAAGGAATACAACACACCTGATGGGTGAGTCGACTTGACGACCATTTCAAGTAGTCCACTCTTAAAACTCACCATATATATAAAGAGAGAGAGAGAGAGAGAGATAGGAAACAGACCTAGTAATGGTATGAACCCTAGCGATGTGATGCGATTTACAGGTATGAACCCTAGGTCGCGATTTGGAGAAGAACCCTAGTGATGCGATGCGATTTGCAGGTATGAACCCTAGGTTTCGATTCTCAGGTATGAACCCTAGGCCGCGATTTGCAAGTTTGGGAATAATGAACCCTAGGTCGCGTTTTGCTAGTTTTGGAGAGAGTCGGGGGCATATTGCTTGGGTAGGGAAAAATTTACCTATTTTTTAAGAAAGATAATTACTTTTAAATGATTGAATTAATATTACTAACACTTATCTCAAATTAGTAACAGTAATTTAGGGTAAGAAATAGTAATGGTATAATACTGTTAGTAATACCAAAAATAGTCTGTTACTAAATCAGCGTTTTGGTGTAGTGTACGTTCCCTTGATGTTCTCCTTAGCGCATTGGTGGTACGTAGAAAGAACTAGCCCTTGGTTGTACGTACACACCTGTGGAACTTGATATGGGAGCTCAGATTTCCCATTACAATCCCAACATTAACGTAACCAATTGATTTGGAAGATTGGTTATCATACCCCAAAATCGCCAAAGGCATGGGTACTAACCTTTCTTTTAGAACATTGTCTGCGTGGACGGAGTTGATTGGCATAATATTGATAGAAGCTCCCCCATCCATAAGAGTCCTTGAGAAACTAATCTCGTTGACGCTGGCGGTCATATACAATGGCATGTTATGAGGGAATCTCACAGCCCTATATGTATTGCTGAAAGTTACTTCTGACAGAAACCTCCTCACCAACCCGGCCATGGGTCCCCTCCATCTCAGCGAAGGGACTGCGTTCTTCCTCGCAATGTTGGGTATTGCCTAGGTTATTTCCAACTTACTCTCTTTCGGTATCCCCACTTGGTCAAAGAACCTGGTGAACTTTGGGGATTTTAAAACTGCACAGTACTCTACGATTGGGTCTGCTTCCTCACCTTCAACGATGTATGCATCCTCCATATCTTTGGCGCTTTCCTCATCATAGGCTAGTACTATATTTTCCATTCTCTTCCTACAATCTTCTAGAGCTTCTTTGAATTCCTCCTGCTTCGACGTTGGCTCTCTTTCTTCTTTCTCTGCCTCTTCATCATAGGCCACCACCAGATTGGCCCCATGTGTTGGGAGTGGGATGTTGTTAACGTTCTGCGGGGGGATTTGCAACGTCCCTGCCTTTACGTACTTGTCGATGATTCTCCTCAATGTGAAACTGCTCTCTGTTGGATGCTGGATCTTTCGATGAATCTGGCAATATTTAGGATCCGCCCTTGTCGCCGCATCGAGTTCTCCTATGGGAATGCCCTTTGGTTCACAGACCGTTCCTCCTTAGACCATTACGTTGACAGCCTCCTCCACCGTACAAGGCAATGGTGGTGGGTCCTCCCTGTCTCTTCCAAACTTCCTCTTATTATCTTTCTTCGACGCTTTGCCCCCATCTTCTCCCTCGGTGTACCCTACCCGTGGGGGCTGAGACCTCCCCCCATAGGTTGTATCGGATGCCTAAACATCATGGGAACCACCATAGGATTTGGTCGCACCACCATGGAGATATTTCTTGCTGCTTTTACTAATGTCGAAAAAGTCCCCTCGCGCGTCTCATTAATGAGATGACAGATGTACTCAAAAAGCAGCCCCTCCGCACAGATCTGTAATAACATGGACTCTTTGGCCTCCTCCCTCACGTCGAGGAACCTTTCCCTGAACCTTCGAATGTACTCTACCACTTCTTTCCCGGGTCATTTCTTCTCCCTCCCCAGTTGTGTCAAAGTAAACTCATCTTCAGCCAGAAAGAACTTCTGGACGAACAAAACATGCATCTCTTCCCACGTAGAAACGCTCTTGGGATCCAAGTGAGAATACCAGTTATATTCTTTATCGATTAAGGATTTAGAAAACTCCCTCAACCTGAGCTTCTTATTATTACAATGTGCCCCCAAGTGTTCGACGAAGCGCTTAATGTGCTCCTTAGGGTTCCCACCTTTCCTTGTGTATTTTTCAAAAATAGGAGGAATATAGTCATTTGGATAGGGATCATCGTTGTATTCCTAGGGATAAGGTGTTCGAAAGTCATCATAGACCGATGCTACCTCGCTAGAAGATTGCGAGGAGGCCTGCATGAATTTTAACATCTCTTTCTGCATCTCCTTCCTCATTTCCTCCATGGGTGATGCTACTGGGGCAACAACCAATGGGACCATGGGTTGAGTGGCCGTTGTAGCTGGAGTAATCATCAAAGCTAGAGCCATTGATACTCCCAAGGTTCCTACTGATGGATTCATAAGATAGGGTATACTTGCTGGGACTGTTCCCATTACACCTGCACTTGGTGGGGCCATTGGGGTTGCCCCTAGTGTTACGAATGAGTTGACTTCAAATCCTTCCAACACCGTCGAAGCTATCGGAGTTTGCAAGAACTCTTAAAACTTATTCATGAGGAGTGCCACTTGAGTTGGTCCCAACACAACACTCATGGAAGCTTGTGTCACCCCTAGAATTCCGGTCGTCGCCTGAACTGGAGGTACCTCTATTCGAGGGGACCCATGACTTAGAGCCTCTAGTTCTCTCACTGCCTGTTCTTCATTGTGTTGTATGTCATCAAAGTTGAGCCTTCCATTAATGTTATCTTGCACCATACTCCTTGCTTAGAAAAATGCCTCACCATCAGAGTCGCCAAATGTAATAGGGTAGTTTAGATACGATGGATGCGTAACCCCTTTTGAGTATAGTAATGATAAGTTAAATAGCAACACTATTGATTAACAATGGGACATTCAAACATTACTCAATGAACATAGATTCGGTTTAAGCTCACAGATATCTCCTATATAACTCAAAAGGTAATAATGAACTTAGAAGTAACTTAGCTAGAGGGAGAGAGAAGTAAGTACCCCAGATACACCTTGGCAGGCAAACAAAACACACCAACCACCCTCAAGAATATCTATCAAGTATTAAAAGCTTCATAATAAATGACAATGGCGGGTCAGTAAATCTCTGGTTGGTAATAACTCTCTAGTAATAACTTATGAACTCTAAAAAAATATCATCCTCCCCTCAGAGGTGGTTAGGGTCCTTAAATAGCCTCCCACACCACCCCCGAGGCAACTCCGCCATCAATGCTTGTGAAAGACATACCTCATACTTTATTGTATAAACATTAAATGCCTGATGCACTACTTTCCTCCACATCATAAACATTAAATCCCAAGACATACCTTTTGCCTATCCACTGTGTGTTAGGGGGCTATTGTCATAGAGGTGGCTCACCAACTACCTGACAGCCCCAAATACCACGGTGGTTTACTCAAGTGCAGGTCTGATATTGCCTAGCTGGTTAGTGACATCAGATAAAGTGGATTTGATATTAAGTAGAGGGTTGTTTGGCTCACAACTCAACACCCAATGGAACTCAAGGCTGCTCCCCCCGAGGTTCCACGGTCAGGGTTCTTCGGTGTTTTACCAAGTGTATCTAATATGGTCAGGACAAGACCCAACGGTGCCTCACTTCTCAATCCTCCAAACCAAGTCACTCTGAACTTCCCACGGTGAGGTCATTCGATAGAGAATGAAAGCTCTCCCAGGCCCTGCCAAGTCTGGTCTCTTGCGAGTACCGTTTGACCTCACACTAAAATTCATTATTATTCTCGTTACATCATTACAACCATTATAGATTATAGTAAATATAAAAAAAGATACAATATGACTGACACAATAAGCTAAAGTATGAGTTGCCAAGCTAAGTTGCCTCGTTGAGTTTCCACGCTTGAGCTGCCACGCCGAACTGCCTCGGTGTATTAATCCCAAACACTGTTGCTAACGGGGGGATTATCCCTAATCTCAAAATTACCTTCAAGCCCCCTCTACTCACGGTAAATTTATGTAAATGGATTTGATACCAATTTGAGAGTGCGCTACAGTTAAATGGTAAAACTTGTTTAATTAAAGGTCAACTTTTAACCAATTTTAAACCCTAGTTCATGCAATCTAAATGATCGAAATTACGAAAAAAATCAATTTTGCATGCAACTATACATTCAAGAAGGCCAATTTCATGAAAAATACACACGGGGAAAAGACAATTCTTATTTCACTGTATGTACAAATTGCAACTTAAAAGAATAGATAAATAAAAACAACAACAACAACAGACGAATATCCCGTCGGGATATGCCATAACTTATCTGATCTAGGACAAAAGAAATAATACCCAGATTCTAGCGAACAATGAATGAAATATTGTCCTTACATTTTTCATTTTTTTGGATGAAAACATGTCAAGCTCATAAGTTTGAAGATCACTTAAAAGATCTTCAAGTTTCTCAGAGTCCAAAGTGTCCAAGAAATTCAAAACAACCATTTTTCAATTAAATCTTCCAGGCAAGGACATTATTATTCTCTAAAGTACATGGGTTCTTTGTATTCTTTATCCCACTTTAAATGACGAGTTCACAAGGCACTAAACTAAAACGTGCTTTTTAGATTATTAACATTATTAGATCATTACTATTTCATACAATAGATTACCTTAGTAATCTAGTATATTGTTTGCTAATTTTAGTTAAATATTTAAAAGTTAAGATTAAAAAGAGAGAAATGAATTTTTTTCCTCCCAATCAAAATAAGAGCCCGACCTCCCATAAACCCAAAATAAAAAGCCCCACTCCTTTGGGTTTCGCATGTAATGGATCAAATCTCTTCAGCTCTGATCGACCATTATTATAAATAAATATTTCTAGCCTCATCAATAGATAACAATGGCGGGTGGAGGAGTTAAACCAACTCAGATAATGGTAGAAGTAGGTGAATCAATGATCAAATGGTATCCACACACTTCAATCAGTAGTAAGGGAACTTTCTAGTGGATTCAGTATAATCATTTGAACTAACACATTTGATACAGAACATAATTTCTCTCGTTCTCTATATATACATACTCATTTGTGTGCATAATTAATGACATTTAAGTTCATGAATGTCTATTCAACTTCGTAGTTTATTAATTTAGGGCTTTTGAACTCTGTTTTAACATATGATTTATTTGAATTCTCATCTTTTAGAAATTGACCTAGGGTTCATGATAGATAAGGATGGAAATTTTATTTAAATGAAACGATATATTTTATCACATTTGTGTCATAGGTTTTCAGTCACTTTATTCGTTACTGTATTTTTATGTTAATTCTAATTGAAAATTTATGAATTATGTTACTTGTGTGGGATCATGCTTCAAATGAGTTGTGATCTTGTTGTATCATGTTATCGACATGTATTGGCATTTTGTGTCAAGTCAAAATAGGATTTGACACACCAATGTATAGCGTATAATTTGTTTTTCAACCTAACTTGGCAAAGAAAGCTTAAATGTATTGTTAATTGATTTGCACAATTTTCACGTTATATCTATTTTTAAACATTTTTGTGTTTGCCTTGAGCGTATTTGTGTGTGTGTGTGTGTGTGTGTGTATATATATATATTGTGAAGTTTCATGAATTTCACTATTTTCTTAGGACATTTTAGATAACTTTTGCCATGAATTTGTGCATAATATTAGTAAAATAAGGACCCTCAAAGTTAGAAAAGTGAAATTGATTGGCTGATTCTTATTTTTTCTCTTATTTTTGCTCTGCTACCTGCTATATATGTGAGGGCATTTGTACTTATTTTTTCAAGTGGACATTTGTAATTGTCTATTCCATATATTATTTAGAATCTCTTGTATGATGTTTATAGAGTTAACAATATCAAAGGCTATAACTGTCTAATTAAAACTTCTACTTGTTATGCTTCAAAATATATTAAGCTGGTGTGGAGCTCAATGATATAATTTACTTTGCATCTTAACCTTTTTTCCTTCCAAAATCTCAATTTACTAGTTCAGTGCCCATTCATTGATCTGCAAGATATGAACTTGCTATTAACCTAAAATACATGTATCGGTGAAAAACTAGAGATTAACTAAAACAGTTGATCCATTCATAGTCAAAGACTAGAAAAACATTCATAGACATTCAAAGATTAACTAAAAGTTGATCCATTAATAAAATAAGTTTTTTATTAAAATTAAATGATTACATATTGTTGCTCAAATATGGAGAAACAAAATACAAAAGTTTATTCTACAGGACTCTTTCCTTCAGCTTTAGAGACAGGATCCATGCTAGCTGGAGGATCATCTAAAGTAAAAGGAGAGTTAATGAAGTTAAGATCCTGAAGCATCCTGGTATTGCTTCTACTAGGACGGTCAAGTAAATAAGGAGGATGAACGATCTCAAGCTTGTCATGTAGTTCGTAATCCCCCAAGTACATGTAAATCAAACATTGGGGAACACGGTGAACAGGTACCCAATTAACATCCAACTTAAATGGAGGTTTGTCAAGCTGTAGCAATCCCAGATCATACAAATCCCACATAGAATTATCCTTCAGCACAGTTAAAGCGTTCATCCAACCCCACATGTAGGACTCATTCTGTCTTGTTGGAGTTTATCGTTATAATGCCCCAAAGCTTCATTATACCCACCCATCCAAAATTCTCTAGGTTGCTTATGGAATTGGAAAGTTAATCTTTCAACTTGTAATTGCAGCTTCTTCAGTACCTCATCCTTAGCCTCCAATTAATTAGATTGATTAGATAATTTCTCAAATAAGGTCTGCAGCTTTTGAGACATCTCAATAATAGCTTGGCCTTTGCTTTTAACTGTGTAGCTTGGTTAGCAAGGGCCTGTTGGGTCCTAAGTTCCTTTGTAGTTCCTCGGTCATCCATATTTCCAACTCGAGAAGATGAAGCGTACTTAATGTTTTTTAAGGCCTCCAATTCATCTCTCAATGTGGCGTTCTCAATTTCTCAAAAAGAATAACCTTAATCGGTAGTAGTAACAACATCTCTAGAGGAAGACTTCAGAAGATACAATTCATTCCTCAAATTACTATTCCCCTCTTCCAGGATTTTGGCAATAGTCCTAGTTTCTTCAATTTCAAGCTTAAGTTAATCTTCCTTTTTATGATAAACGGAGACAAACTTATCAAAGCCCAAACCTGCACTTAAGCTTTGATACTTTTGCTCATAACTCTGAAGCGATAATGATGAAGATTCTTTATATTGTTCTTGAAGTTCATCTATCATCTCAGAATAAGTAACATTATTTTCCATGGCTAGATCAAGTAAGTACTTCAAGTATTGGTAAGCCTCATTAACTTACTCTGAGGTATCATCACCGAGCAACTGAGTAATTTCTTCTTCGGACTACTCCATATGATCTTCTTTGAAGAAGGCATTGAACTTCCTCAATAGCTCGATATCATGAGAAGACAGTTATTCCATCTTTGCAATCAACTAGCAAGACGAAATAACCACTAATCAATAACAAGTATTGACAACAGATGCAATCAACAAAAGATAAGTGAAAGGAACAAGAGGTTCTTTTATTGATAATGAAGAGTTCAAGTATAATCAAAATAAAGGAAAAAAAAACAACAAAAGTAATAGAGAAAAATGTTAAACAACATTACACCTTCTCCCTATCACTTTAAACCTTCTTGTTCTGCTCAGAAGAAGGGGCTCTAGGCTGGAATTTCTCAGTTTGTTCAGCTAGGGGGATAAAGTGCACATAGACTTTAGGTTGTTTGGCAGCAGACTCAACCACAACTGAAGACTCTTTTGAAGCAGCTTCATCCTCAACCTCGTCTTCTATGGCTGGAGGAGGACTATGAATATAACTCCGAAAAAGTTTAGAATCTCCATTTGTGACCCAACCATCTCTGAAGAATTTTTGCTTCACATACTCAATCCGAGCAGAAATAGCAAAAATAACTTTTTTCCAGCCCTTATCCCAACTAGCACTGAAGGAGGCCTTTACAATAGGTTTTCTTTTAGCTCTGGCAGAGGCCACAAGCTCCTCAGCAGCCTTTGCCCCGCGCTCAACTTCCTCTGCCCTACACCCAGCTTCCTATTTCTGGTGATTAGCTTCCTCTTTTTTGCACACAACTTCCTCTTTCTGGGATCCAGCTTCCTCGGCCTTATGCTCAGCTTCATGGGCATTTGTATCAGAAGTTAGATGAGTAGTTTTAGCTATCTTCAATTTTTCAGCCCAAGTGCTCCTCTTTGTCTCCAATGCCTGCTGAGATTCAAGTAAAGACTTCTTCAAACCAGGCAAATCTTCCTCCACCTAATTTGAAGAAGAAGAAGCCTTAATTACATCATCATTCTTCAGCATATTATTGAAGTGTACTAAAAAATACAAAAGACAAAGATAAAAAAATTAGTATAAATAAGAGATATGAAAGACAACCAAACCAAGAAAAGGAAATTTGCTTACTGATGTAAAGTTGAAAGTAGACAATTCAGAAACCCTTGTTTTGGGGAGCTTGGTATCCACAACCCTATGGTATGGAAGAGTAACATATTTAATTAACTTCCTGGATAAACGAGGAGTAAGAGATAATGGAAGAGCATCATCAGAAGAGGGAAAATCAACCATTGACAGTTGATCGGCCATCTAGTCAATGTGTTTCTCTGTAATCGCTCTCCTAAGCCTCCTCAGAGGAACATCAACCTCTATAGGAGCTCCATCATTGGGAGCCAGCTCTTTAGGAGTCGGATCCTTCAGGGTTGGTCCCTTGGGAGCTGGGGGCTTTATAGCATCCCTATGGACCGGAGGCTTCATAACATTCCCAATTTTCTTATCTCCTTCAATAGAAGATTGGGAGCCATAAGTAGCACCACTGTAGAGGTCAGGAAACTTCCTCTTCTTCATAACTTCAGACAGATGAGTATCAGAATCAGCAGTAGTCTCTGCATCAAGATCAATTACCAGAGCAAGAAAAGCAGTTGGTTTGGCAATAAAAGAGGAAATAATGTTCTTATACTGGAGAAAATAAGGAGCATGCCTCACGTGCTCCTCAACAACTACTTTGTGAAGTCCCCAGATAAACTTGAACTCTTTTAAATTTACTTCGCTCTCTTTGGGGCACTTTCTTTTTTGCTCAACTGCAAATCAATTTATAAAACAATTGTCAGTATGACATTTTATCGAACATAAACATGGAAAATTTACTAAAACATAAAACAACCTATTCCATTTCCAAAGAGAGGACATCTATCTAGGTTCTTGGTATTTAGCACCTCCAACTAAAGGGGCATGTTGCCAATTTTTCACAACTACCCCATGATCAAAATAATCCATATTAGAATGAGGGAGATTAACTACCAAAGCTTTACTAACAACCCTAGTTTTCAAATAAAATGTGGTATCACTAGCTACCCACTTATAACAATACATGATTTCTAAAATCCCTATATGGGTTCCATAAATTTGATTTAATTAATAAACTCCATTTACAAATCTCAATGTGTTGGGAGCCACTCTTACAGGTACAATGTCAAAATATTGGTAAAACTCCAAACACAAGGGATTGGGAGGAAACGTGAAACCACATTCAGTAATAATGATGGAGGGAAGCCAATGACCTTTAGCAAGAGAGAAGAAATTAGAAGAAAAAGTGGGATTTTCTAATACAAACCAAGATGAAATATTAAAATCAGTTCTGAACTTATCAAGTGACTCGATAGAGTAGACCATGATGAAGAAAACAAAGAAGAAGAGAAGAAAGATTTTTACAAAGATTTAAGGATTCAGCAAGTACTGAAAACAGGAAAGAAAATGATCGCACGAAAGCAAAAAACCATGTGGCAAAATCAGAAGAAAGAGGTAGAAGATAATAAAAGTTTTACCTCTCTTTTTATAATAGGCATCGAAAATTGGGAAAAGTAATGATAAAAGAGAACGACGTTTGGGTTTACGACGGATAATAAAGGAAAAGACGAAGATAGCCTTTAAAAGTTCGCTAAAATTTGAAATATTTTCGAAAATTTCCATTCGCGCCCAAATTTAGTAATCAAGTAATAAAATTCACAAGTATGGAAGGTCTGCAGCTAAACAAAATAGCCCGATCTACTTTCAAAGCATAATATTCCACACTTTCGCATCAACTCCAAGTATGAAACATTAGGGGCTTCTGTTGATACCAAAATCTACCATCCTACATGGACCAATTATAAGCCAACACGTGTTATCCTATGTCGTACAAGTTCAAGTCAACATAACAAGGAAGCCTGACCAACATGGTTATCCGACAAACTGGGAAGCCCAACCAACCACTAAAAATCCATTTTGTATAGCCAACCAAGTTCCAGTAGTATTACAGTCTACATTGCATGTGAAGTGACATCATTCATATAATTAATTCTCATTATGTATTGATTTAAATGCATAACAAATAAAGGTATTCCATCCATTTATACGACAACTATCAACATCCCTTTTGGGTTATAAATACTTTGTATCACCCTCATTTCAAGGGACCGAAAAAATAGATCAAGGCAGTCAATACATAATAGTGGACATAGGCTATTTCTTTGAGTCGAACCGCTCTAAAAACCTCTTGTGTCTTGTTTGTTGTACTTACTTTTAGCTGTTGATCAAACAATTAGGCCTAGTCTAGTTTTTTTGCTTCAACAACGGATAAGGAAGACGTGAGGTGTAACATCTATAGCAATACTTACTATAGGAGAAGAACTTTTGATATTCGTTCTTGCATTCAAGTCAAACTCTCCTTTTTGTCTGTCACTGAATCTCCACTACTTGACTTGCGATTTGAGTGATAATGAAGACAAACACCTCTTTTTTGGACTGAGCAATTTGATCTAGAGCTTTGGACTTCCATACTCATCTATTGATGTAGGTTCCCTACCCATAATGAACCTTTTTTATCTTTTATTTTCTTTCATAGTTCCTTTGTTATTGGTAGCTCATACTGAATTATGAAAGGCAGTACGTGAGAAGAAAAAAATGGGTGTTCACCATGAAAAATCATTGTAAAATAACTATTTACGTCCACTTTTTTGAACTTTTCTTGTATGATGTCTTTTATTTATTTATTTATTTTTACATAAATTTTCATTCTTTACTTTTTCCTTAGAAATTATATTACTTTTAGTTCAATAGCTTGGACAAAATTGCACCTTGTCAATTGAGTAAACATGGTTTCAGCACCCAATGTGTTCCAAAAGCGTTACCCGTATTTTTATACTTGCGAAACTAACTAGTTTTTACTTGAGTCATTGATCTCTTTACGAAATATGCTAAAGTATTTTTGATAACCAATGACATCGCTATTGAGTATACTGATGAATACTTTAATGCAATTTTATTCTGAGTACAAGACCAAGCTATTGGGAGAAATAGGCAAGGTGATACCAGGGATAAAGTTAGGCAAATACAGGATAAGTTTGAATACGATAAAGAAGAATATGAGGTAGAGGTTGGAATTTTTTTTTTTGATAAATTTGATATAGTTTGTGTATTTTTATTTTATGTTTGATTCCTCACCTTCAATAAAATGGAAAATTATTGGGCCGACAAATTAAAAGCACTATCATAAAGTTTTTAAACAATAGCAACTTGAGTTGACCTAATTGGTGCTCGTTTTCAGTTGTGTAATTCAAGGTCAAGTTAAGCTCAACGATGTACAACTAAAATTATAAGAGTTGTGACAAATTCCAAGAGGCTCAACTACTGAGCCTATGACAAATTCATCATAACTAGTTGATACGACGCAAATATTGCGTATTTCATCCCTCGAACCTACGTATTTTAGCCCCCGCGGGTATCTTATTCCCTCTATTTATGCTCGTTAACCAGATAACCTCAGATTTCTATGTTAACATGCTTTGCAGGAGTTAATTGGGATTTTATAGGTATTTGGATGCTAAGTGTGACGTTCGAACGCATTCCGGCTATTTTGCGTACGCAATCGCACGTTCAATGGCAATTCGATCAATTCATCGCTTGGGCACCTGGCCCAACATCTTCACGAAAGTTCTATCCTTCCTCACAATCTTCGTGTGGCCGTGAACGCTGCACAATTTCGAGTCCGTATGAAGAAGTTACGGCATTTCTAGTGGAAGGGAAAACCAAACACACCAAAACATGAGGAAATTACTGCAGACCTGATTTGATCGATCGATATCGATTGATCCTTCAAATTTTGCCATCGAGCTAAGGCAGTGGGATTAGTTTTTAACCATTGATCGATCGATCAAAGGGATCGATTGATCGATCCTCTGTTTCCAGCTGATATTTTTGCTTTTCTTTTATTTTTCCTTTTCTTTTCTAATATAAGGGATTTTTGTTGTAAATATCATATATAATTCATTTTAGATAGTTTTAGGTTAGGGTTTGGGGGTTTGAGAGCTCATTTCTTCTTCCTCACTTGGTTTGACACCCATGTGGGTTTGTAAGTTGTACTTTCATCTTCCCTCTCCATTAATATAGTGTGTATTTACTTATTTGTTGCTTTATAGTTAATTTACATGATTTCATAATTAAGTTTACATTCTTTCTTTCCTTGCTTTCTAGTGTAGTTTTATTGCGTTTATTTACCATGTTTTTAATATGCTTTCTAGCTAAGTTAGTCTAGGTTGTGCCGGATTGAACTCATTCCGGGTTGACATGTTTCTTTTCTTTGGTGATGGAGTTTATGAGTCTATTTCAGGTGAGTTATCCTAGTTATTACGCCTAGGGGATTTGATGGGGAATATCATGTATGTTTCGTGCTTATGACCTTGCGTGCATAATTTACGGGGCTATTTGTTGACGCCAAAATCGTATTAGGATTTTATGCGAATTTAGGGGGCGAGACAACCCTTGATTCAATTAACTGTCGAAACGAGACGCATTTGTAATAAATCGTCGACCCACGTAACCATTTTATACGAATTAACTCGGGTGAGGGATATTCGGCGCAACCTATAATTTTTACTCACTTTTTAATCTAGCTTTATTTTCCCTCGCCTATATTAAATCTTTCCCTTTTTGCCTCTTTTCCTTTTTGTTCATATTCATCTTTTACACTTTTATTTTAGGAGTATTAAATCCTATTAATTCTAGCAACTTGTTTCTGTGGATTTTCGATACCCGACTTTTATTTTCAATACTGGTCACGCCCAATATTGAGTGGTCGCGGACTTGGGCCGTGACCAGTCACAGGATTTGGTGTAGTGTACCCATAAAAATCAAATGGTTTCCTCAAAATATGCCCAAACCAACATGCGACAAGCCCAATAATAGTGAACAAGATTTCATACACATTATTAACACAATGAACGAATTCAAACAAAAGTCTAAATCATTGACATTATAGAATGCACCTCATAGAATCGAAACCTTAAAATGTGGGAGGGGAGTGAGCACATGCAAAGTGTGATTTGGCAAAAACTTATATAAACCGAATAAACATTAAAGTAGGCATATATTCATTCCTTAAGGGCATTACACTCATCAAGTGAATTATTTTCGAAACAGGGAGTTAACACACGGAACATGCGGTCATAAAGAGTAAATGTAAGGGGAAACTAGGCCGCACACACGTCACAAATGAAGAACACTAAATATAAAATGAAAAACTGTAATCTCAATGAAAGATACCACCCATTAAAAGAGGTGAAATGTATTTTCACGGATTATCAAAACTGTTTAAACCTTTGAATTACATCTACTTACGATCACATATGACTTTAATAGGGTTGTAATGTAGGCTAGGCTAGGGTGCGAAATGAAAGGAATGTTTGTACGGATTCAAAGTGTTCGGAATGAAAACATGGAATAATGGGAAAATGCGGGCAATAACAAAATTGGAAAACCAGTTTCAAAAAGGCATTAGATATACAATTGGAGAGTAATCAAAGCTTATTGAACACTATATACACAATATATAACTTTCTCTCTCTTTTATTTTCTTCTTTTTTTCATGTTTTCTTTTGCTTTTTACTTTCTCTTTTTCTCTTTTTCACTTTTTCTTTTTATTTTCTTTACTTTTCTCATTCTCAAATGCCTAAATTTCAATCGACATCATTCAACCCCAAGTAACATTCCAAACAAAGGTATGGAAGGTGTTTGTATGGTTTAAAACTCCAATTTGGAGTTGGTTATGGGATTTTGGTTATGAAACGAAAAGCTAATATTTAGGCTCAAAGGGGTTGACGAGGGGAAACATATAACTTGAGGTCAAGGATAATATGGGTGATATAACAAAGACGGCCTATGATCATTTCACAAAGTTTACGCAGTTCTCAAGTCAAAACAATATATGAAAATCATGCTCAAGTAACACATTTCATATATGAACTCAATTAATGAACGATCAAATGAAAGAATAGACAGATTACCAATGACTGTAACATTTTCAAAGAGAAAAGAATAGTGTATACATTCACAAACGACGAAAGGTACAAAGCTTACTAGGTGTAAGTATATACAATGCAACAAAATATTATCGAGTTATAAAAATCTAAAACCAAATCGATAAAGCAAGAAAAATACATGTGCTCATGGGATTACGGTTTAATTCATGAAGTTATTCATAATATCAATAAGTGAGGAATAAAGTCTAATAACTTCTAAAATCGAGAACATGCATCATTGAGTTGTCTATTGGATCGTGTAATTATTGAAATATATCATCGGAAACAAAGGAAAAATGCCCAATAAAGCATAAAAAAAATATTTTTGAAATTTTAAGTAAAGCATACTAAGTAACTAACATGTGAGCAAAAACATGAACTAAACAAAGAAATGGATAGAATATCCCACACCCCTAACTTAAAACCTGACATTGTCATCAATGTGAATTTAAACCCAGTTAAAGAGAGGAAAAAACGATATTACCCAAAAGTGGCGCGATCCCCATAAGAACAAGTCCAAAGAATCTACAAAACAAGTTAGTACCGAGCATAGCAAAAACAAATAAAAAAAAGTTAACTAATTACAAGAGACTAAATTAAAAAGGAAAGAAAAGATAAATAGAATAAAAATCTAGATATATACAACCTACTATTTAGGCTACACACTAACTATACACTAGAAGTCTAAATAGTTGAGGGTCCACCATGAAAACGATTTGACTTTGGAGGATAACCGCTGTACCCTCACTCTCAAGCATGCCTTACGAAAAATATGAATTCCATTTGAAAAACGAAAGGCATGTGTAAGGAGGAAGAAATAAACCATCGTCAATTAAAAGTTTTGGAGGGACGATAGGGGATTTGGATTGAATGGGTGACAAAAACATGTGGGGCCGAGAAAAGAAAAATATCCTCCCAAGGATTTTGAAATTGTAATGGGAGGTGGAGCAGACTAAGGCAAAGATGCGATCGTGGAAGGCGACTGGAGAAAGTAATCCTCATCGGCGAAAAGGTTTAAAACATTAAAGTTTAAAACTGAATCATTGGGTACTTGTGACAGTGTGATAACAGAAAATGAATACGGGGAGGAAAGAAATTCAAACTCAAGAGATGAGTCATCATCGCTTGAAGATTGAGTTTCGAAGGAAATAAGATCATTTTCAATGAAATGTTCTTCTTTGGGGGACAAAGAAGAAATCATTTCATTGCAAATAAATATTATGTCATTTTCATCCTCTCTTTCAATATCTATTATGCAATGGGCAAAGTCAACAATGGTTTGTTCCAAAGTAGGTACAAAGTCCTCATTTGGTTCAAAACATTCCTCGACTTCAAAAGTCTCGGATGCAAAATTATCGTTGGACTCAAATAATAAATCTAATTCGTGTTGCCATAAACTATTTTCTTCCCGATAACAATTATCAATTTTCTCATTCTCAAGCATACGCAAGCCCTCGTTAAAAGTCATAGGCCGAGGTGCGGATACTTGAAAATGGGAACTTTGAAAATTATCATCGGACTTAAACTTAAACTCATTATTATTCGAATTTTGAAAACAATTGCAATTCATTTCAAAATTACTATTCTAAGGAGGTAGAGGCCCAAAATCATTATCATCCTTCTCAAACTACACGCACCTTAAAGCTTGACTTTTGTAATACTCGCCCAAAGTCATTTTAGATGTTGTAATTTTTTGGGATTCTAAGTATTGACCAAAAATCAAGGGAGTATGTGGATTTTGAGAATTATCATAATGATTATCGAAAGGATTGGAATTAGACATGCTTACCCCAAAGATGGCTCGAAGTGGTGAAATCCACAAAGTAAATGCGCATGCGAGAAATTCGAGCATTTCTGAGTGCCCAAATGTAGAAGTCCTGCAAAAAAATTAGAAAACAATACAAATAGAAAGAAAATACTACAAAATACTAAATCAAATAAATTCTAAAACAATAAGTCCCCGGCAATGGAGCCATTTTGATAGGCAGGGTTTTGCCGCGGTGCGAGAGTCACCTACGCACCGGTCGTTTTGAATTCGTCTCACCTGAACTATACAAAAACCTAAATTACGACTGCACTCAATGGGTGAGTATAGCAGTAAGTCGGGTATCGAAATCCACAGAGACTAGTTGCTAGAATTTATAGGATTTAATACTCCTAAAATAAAAGTGTAAAAGTTGAATATGGACAAAAAGGAAAATATGCAAAAAGGGAAAGATTAATCTAGGCGAGGGAAAATAAATCTAGATCAACAAAGTGAGTAAAAACTATAGGTTGCGTCGAATTTCCCTGACCCGAGTTAATTAGTATAAAATGGTTACATGGGTCGACGAGTTATCACAAATGCATCTCGTTTCGACAATTAATTGAATCAAGGGTTGTCACGCCCCTAAATTCACATAAATGCCTAAATACGATTTTTGGCGTCAACAAATACCTCGAAAATTACGCACACAAGGTCATAAGAATGGAACATACATGATATGCCCTATCAAATCCCCTAGGCATAATAACTAGGACAACACACCCAAAATAGACCCGTAAACTCCATCACCAAAGCAAAGCAACATGTCGACTCGGAATGAGTTCAATCCGACACAACGAAGACTAAATTAGGTAGAAAGCATATTAAAAATACAGTAAAGGAAAGCGATAAATAAACACGGTCAATCTATACTAGAAATCAACTAAATGAAAGAATGGAAATAAATCATGTAAACCTAATTACAAAGAAAGAATAAGTAAATACACACTATATTGATGGAGAGGGAAGATTAAAGTACCAATTACAAACCCAAATGGGTGTCAAACCAATTGAGGAAGAATAAATAGTTCTCAAACCCCCAAACCCTAAGCTAAACTAACCTAAAATGAATTATACCAGATATTTACAACAAAAATCCCTTATATAGTAAGTGGATTTAAATTAGAAAAGAAAAGGAAAAAGAAAAGAAAAGGTAAAATATCAGTTGGAAACAGGGGATCGATCGATCGATCCCTTTGATCGATCGATCGATGGTTGAAAACTAAGATCACTGTCTCAGCTCGATGGTAAAAACTGAAGGATTGATCGATCGATCAAAGTAGGTCTGCAGCAATTTCCTCCTGTTTTGATGTGTTTGGTTTTCCCTTCCCCTAGAAACGCCGTAACTTCTTCATACGGACTCGAAATCGTGCACCGTTCATGGACACATGAAGCTTACGAGGACGACTACAACTTTCGTGAAGGTCTTGGTCTAGGTGCCCAAGTTGTGAATTGACCGAATTCCCTTGAATGTGCGATTACATACGAAAAATAGCCGGAATGCGTTCAAACTTCACACTTAGCAACCAAATACCTGCAAAAGCTCAATTAACCCCTGCAAAGCACGTTAACATAGAAATCTGAGGTTGTCTGGTTAACGAGCATAGATATAGGGAATAAGATACCCGCGTGGGCTAAAATGTGCAGGTTCGAGGGATGAAATACCCAATATTTGCGTCGTATCACTAGTACACGTTTAAGGATCTAAGTTGATGAATCTTATTTCTTATAGGATTTATGCAAGATTTTTTGGGTCTTACGCGGGAACAATAAACACTTTGAGAAGATAAGTATATAAAGAATATTAGAAAAATATGATATCCTTCTCTTTCTAATTTTTGTTTGCTGTAAAAAAATGCAATAGACCAGCTATTATATGAAAATTTCTATTTTTTGCTTGCGTAACTACAATTGTCATGGGTATTTGATGGTTGAAACTTATAAAAAAAGTATGGTTTCCAATGTTTACTTTCCAAACTACAACTATCAGTGGTACATATATTTTTCCTTTTTATCTTTCACTCCTTATTCATGAATCAAACATTCACTAATGTTTAAAGGTGTGAAGCTCTTAGAGGTTAGTTTGTGTGATTAACTACCTCATATTCGTATTTTATGTAATGAAAAATGTGGTCGTTCAACTCGTAGTTGTGCAACCTGAGGGTGAGTAACTTGTTAGAAATTATTTTTAGAAATTCTTGATAAATTAAACTGATGATTTATATTTGGTATTGTAAACACCCCATTTTAATACCCCGTAACCACTCCTTAGGTGCCTAGCACCTCCCTTCATCATTATAAACCTAAGTCATACCCCGAGTACTGACCTAAAGGCCATCGGGAACCCCCAGGCTCCGTTTGACCAAAAGTTAAACTCTTCAGCTAGATTGAGACTGAATGAATCTTCAAAGGGCACTGAAACCCTTTTCCAACGGTCCATCCCGTGCATGATTTTGATTTACGGTACGGGCGAACGATCCATTTTTCCCTGAAATATGATTAGGAGGTCACCAGACGCTCCCAGGCTCTGTTTGACCAAAGTCAACTCTTCAGCTCAATTGAGACTAAATTAATCTTCAAAGGGAACTGAAACCCTTTTCCAACAGTTCACCCCATGCACAATTCTGACTTATGGTATGGAAGAACGATCCGTTTTACTCCGAAAGATCACCAAACATTTCCAGGCCCCAGTTGACCAAAGTCAACTCCTCAAACCGATTCAAACTCTTTGGAATGTAGAAGTACATATATTAACCTTTCCAACGGTCCTCCCCGTGTGCAATTCTGATTACCATGCAGACGAATGATCCGTTTATGTTCGATGATTCCCCGTCCAAAGGACTGATGAACTCTTTCGAACCACATTTGACCCAAAGTTAACTCCCAAACTCGGGAGCAGTCTGAAATACTATCTAAGGTCTCTGAATTACCTTTTCAACGGTTCACCCCGTGCGCAATTCGGATCAATGATTTGCGCTCTACGACCAATTTTCCAAACCCTGCCTATCGGCCAAACGGCAGGTTCCAAACCCTGCCTATCGCCAGTGTGCCTAAACACAACTGCCGATTGGCAAGACCATGGATATGATGATCGTCAATTCCCTGGGCCTATAAAAAGGAGGTCCTGATCTCATTTTAGAAAAAGGAAGAAGATCTGAAACTCATCTCTCAGTGAGCTCAGGAAACCCCTTTCCAACCTTCACTTTTCATCATCCTTTCATCAAACTTGGTGAATTAACTACCTTCCATCATCACTCAAGTGCAAGGGATGCTCTCCAACATCCAAGATCAAGCTCAAGATCTCGAAGAAGGTCCAACTTTTTCAACTCTCTCTTTAAATTCCCCTAAATTCGCATTAATTTGTTTTATTACTTAACACTTTTATTCCCTCATCTCACATATCCTAATATACTTTTTATTTAGTATTATTGCACATCTCTTATTTTAATATAAATAAAACCCCCAAAAAAAGAAAAGGAGGGTTTGCTCTTAAATTTCAAACGGGAATTCTCACACTTTTCTCACACTTTTTTCACAACTAAAACACTTTTTTTTTCGCAAACACGCATATAAGAGAAGTCCCTGATTGGATTTATGGGATAAATCCTACCCCTCATTGTTCATACGAACTATGTGGACTTTGATGCCTCTATAGGCTATGTAGGCATCTCGAGGTAAAACCCGAGACTCGAGTCCTTTTCCCCCTTTTTTTCTACTTTTTATTTTTATTTTTTCTATATTCTTTAAACTTAACTCTTTTAGACTCCCTATATACATATTTGTTCTTAGTGGCGTATTATCCCGCATACGTTATCATTCAATTATAATGATCAATGCTAGCATAATCACGTAAATCCTATTTTTTAATATTACTTTTAGGAACATTCCTACGGATGACTCGCTTTATCTCTTCCATGATACAAGTCGATGATTCCTATCTCCACTATATATACACATGCACACATATCACGGGGAAATAAAGGAAAAGAGCATTAACCTATGAGAGACTGTAAGGGAGGAATAGGTGCCTAAAGCCTTCCCATTTCGTAACTTAGCCTCCGGACCCTTTTTGAATCATTTTGGTTTCGTATGTATCATTATGTCGTTGGATGATGTCCTTCGGGATGGCTCCCTTTTTTCTTTTGTCTGTTTTGAGTAAAATAGACTAGCGACTCAATCTCTCTACATTTTCACCTCATCACCGACATCGGACGAAGCACTCTCGAGATGGATGCATGAGACCAAGATCCTCTCGACACGAAGGGGAGACACCATCCTCTTTTTCATCTCTCCCGCCGCGAGGATCGGAGGGGATGGCCACAGTGGCGACTCCGCTGGGGATTGTTTATTTTGAGGGCTATACTCTATTTAGATGGGTGTTATATTTGTTTATATTTTCCCTTATTTTGCATGATCCCTTTTACTATTCATGTGCACCTCATGCTTATGCTTACGCACTTGTAAAAAATTCTACATGTACACTTCACACCACATGCACCTAGGATCACATATATCCCCATGTTGCATGCATCACCCATCCATACTTGGTATACCATTGGTACTCGTACTTTGCTCCCTGTTAGGCATGATTAAGAAAGATACTCTCATCAGAAGATATTAATAAGAGAATCATGCATGATTCACACGATATCACCAAAGAGCATTGTGATTGACCAAATTTTGTCCAGTAACTGGAGGGCCACTTCGTGATGGGCGCTGGTCCGGCAGGGTGCAGTTAGCCTAAGCGATATGACTCTCACCTTCCATTGGCCAAGTATCTTCAAAATATATCAAACAGTTCCCTCACATCGTACCGCTTTGACCGAAGTCATGATGGGAGGGATATCGCAGGGAACTCGTTCATGTATGCTGAGTATATCGAATTGGCTCTCACACGTACCGTCCCCACGAGGTATATAATGAGGCAATTCATGTACACTCAGGTATATCAAATGGCTTGTCCACACGTACCGATTTCCCTCAAAAGAAAGACGTATATCATGGAAGCCACGCCAAAGGGGGAACACTTTATGATTCACCCAACCAACTGTATACCCGCATATAGGTGTCAATACTAGGACACTCATGTTAGATTGTCGATTTTAACTCGAAACTCTGTCGAAATTTTGGGTCGGCTTGTCGCCTAAATTTTTGTGCATTTTGAAAACGAGACCCTGCTCGTGAGCTTGGTCACAAGTCCAACCATAGCTTTGCATATCTTACAAACCCAAATTTTTCAGGCTTAGGTCCCGTCCGGCATTTCATTTTGCATTTAGGAGAATTTAATACAAGTGAGAACATAATAATAATAATAATAATAATAATAATAATAATAATAATAATAATAATAATAATAATAATAATAATAATAATAATAATAATCATGCTGAGACCCCTCTCCCAAATATTTCTCCTTACTTTATCAAAAATCCAAAAACATTGCTCCCCTCTTTATCAAAAATCCAAAAATATTTCTCTTTTCTTTATCAAAAATCCAAAAAATATTTTGTCTTTCAATCTAAAAAAAATGTCAAAAAATATTTTCATCCTTTTTTTTAGTAAAAAATAAATCCCATATTATGCCTTCTTAGGTCGATTGCTCGCCCTTGGCCTGGCTTTTTATTGGCTTCACTCTTCAGTCAATTCACCCCGGAGCTCCGTCTGTTCCCCTGCTACTTCTTTTGAGTCCGGTATCCATCCATTTTTCATGGAGAACACAGATCAAGTACCAGTTGTGAAGCCAGATCTAACGATAGTTTTAGCTCATCTCGTGTCTAAGATTGACAACCTTCAGACTGGGGTCTGAGACATGCAATGAAACCTGATTATTGTTCCTCAAGAGCCCGAATCCCTATTTCCTCATGCTATGGGTCCGCTCGAGCCTATCTGGGTTCCTTAAGAGTATCAGCACGCTCCACGTGCCCCTCCTATTAATAGGCCACCTCCTGCCCAGCTTCCTATGGAAAACCTTGCGCAGCCTGGGGCTAACTTGCCTCTAATCATTGTTTCAAAAGAGGAAGAGCTGAACAAGGTCAAGGAAAATCTTAAGATTCTAACTAAGAAGTTCGATCAAGTCTGAATCTCTGGAAATTACATGGACTACACCCACATGTACCCTTATCCTAAGGCATGGTTACCCAAGAAGTTCAAGATGCTAAATATCAAGAAATTTGGAGGAAGTGGACCTCTAATTGTTCATCTTCACAGTTTCGCCATTCCATGACTCTCCTAGGGGCTTCTGAAGAAGTGATGGCCCAATTATTTCAGCAAACTTTGAAGGATAGCACCCTCCGATAGTTTTTGTCTCTTGAGGAGTTCATAATCCGTAGCTGGGAGGATGTAGCCTGGGAATTCATGTCTTAATACAAATACAACGAAGATCTTGAGGTCACCCGTTGTGATTTAAAGTTTTTCAAACAGAACTCTGGGGAATCAGTCAGTAACTTCATAGCCCGATGGAGGGAAAAGGCAGCCACTCCATTCGAGGAAGAACAAGTCAACATAGTGAAGAAGAACTTCTTGCCCCATGTCCGAGAAACCATGGGAGGAAAATAATATCCCCACTTCCGATCTCTCAAAGAAGCAGGAGTAAAAATCGAGGAAGGTCTTACTAAAATAGAGGTTGAATCAAAGAAAGTGTTCAGACAGTTCACCCCTAGAAAGTATGACAAACCGTCTAGTGCTACAATTTCAACCGTAAACAATATCTCTCAACCAACCACTCCGTGGGCACCAGAAAGTCGTCCCATCCCAGTCCAAAAGGAATAAATCTAGCTCCATGCTCCCCTCTCTAAATTTTATCAAGCCCTGCTAAGTCGAAACCTTATCCAACCCTTGGATCCCCGTCCATTACCAAATCCACTCCCAAGAAACTTCAAGGCAGATGCCCATTTCTCCTTTCACTAAACTACTGGCCATACCACCGACCAATGCTTTCACCTCCGAAACATAATCCAAGGTCTAATTGATCGGGGTACCATTTCCCCGCCAGCCAGTCCTACGAAAAACACTACTCACAACCCACTCCCAAATCATACCAATACTATCTTCCTAGAAATGGACCCGAAATTTGATCCCTCAACTCAAATCACACACATACACTTTCCCAAGCCTCTCCAAACTTTCCCATATTTCCTCTTACACCCTGTCAGCCTCACTGATCAGGCACTGTCACTCCTCACCAGAGAATGCATCATTGTCCGTACCATTCTGAAGATAGAAGTATGATATTATTAGAAGTGTTAAAACAAATCCTAGAGTTCGGGATGAAATTGGCCTCACGGATGATCATTGATTGCCAGAATTTTAGTACGCTATATTTGGAAGCACGGAAATGGGCCCGAGAGTTGGACAGTTGGGTGGTACCAACCAATAAAGTCAGCCTAGATGACGTCGTCCAGATCATGGAAGAGTCATTCATGAAAACCAACGATATTTGCAGTATGACCGAGTTACTTGATACTCTGAAGCTACAAGGACGCTTGGTCCCTTCACCCTTACTCATCCCCACAGAATGGGAAGACCTGTATGAAGAAGCCATTGAAGTTGTGGAATGCATTAACTTTACATAGAAATACGAAATTGTTGCCACCTGATGTGGGGAGGAATTTAAAGATTCAAATCAAGGGAAAGCTTCAGAAAAAACTGGCCCGATAGACAACATATGTGGGATGTTATCATTTCAGGAGATCCTCAGAGAAATAAATGAGGAAGCAGAATAACCCGAGATCAATGAAGAAATAAGTTTCATGTTCTTCCCTTCTTCAGTTTATTATATGACTAGATCAGGAAGGCATTACCGGATCCCAAGCTCACCACCAGCCAATAACAAAGGGAAGGGCGTTAAAAACCTTCATATGCTAGAAATAACCCTCGAGGAAAGCAAGATCCTCGATCAATTGAAGAAAACTCAAGCTAATCTCACTCTACTGGGTATTTTCATGTCTTCCCAGCTGCACATAAATGCTTTGATCAAATTGCTCACTGGACCCACAGTCCTCCTTCTACCACACTAGAAGAAGCGATAAATTTAATCGGATCCTTGACCTCTACCCGAATGTTATCCTTTTTCGAAAAAGAAATCCCCAGAATTGGGCCTAACCACAATCATGTATTCAATATCTTCGTCGAAGTTATGGGTAAGATCGTACCACTCTCTCTTGTCGATAATGGATCCGCCTTGAATGTCTTCCCATTAATAACCTACAAATGCTTAGGACTGAAAGAAATGGACCTCGCTCCAACTTCCACTGCTGTACGTGCCTACAATAATACTCTTCAAGAAGTGATGGGATCCATAAAACTTGTAATAAGGGTTATCCCTATAAATCATGTCGTTGAATTACAAGTTATTAACATCCCAGCTTGTTTCAACCTATTACTCAGATGACCTTGGATCCACAGTATCAATGGTGTATCTTCCTCGCTCCATAAGAAATTGAAGTTATTCTTCAATGAACGCATCATCACCATTTTGGGAGAAGACGATAATGCCGAGGGTGCAAGCACCAACAATCCTATCCTTAAAATACAATAAGGGACAAATGATATGCTCCTATCGAGATTTCGAGTTGAACCACTTTTACTCCCGGTAGGGAACGATTTTAAAGAAAAAGTTTTTCCAGAATACAACCCTCATGGAAACGACAATGTGATTCAGATGTTCAGAAATATTCACTTCATGCCCGGACTGGGGCTAGGGAAAAGACAACAAGGGATACTTGAGCCCATTCAACTGAAGAAAACTTTCCCTCCTTGTGGTTTGGGGTATCAACCATCAGAACAAGAGCTCAAAATGATCTGCCAGTCTCAACTAAAGAGAAGAATAGACTGCATCCAGACTATCCCATATGACTCCTTGAATGGACGATTCATCAAAGAGGGTGAGGGCTTCCCCTTTTGTGGCTTTTCGGAACTATGGTATTACCATACTGATAAGAAGATGAATCCTGGAATGGAGATCTTTTTCCAAGACGACTATCCATGGGCTGAAAGTTCCTAACACCATGTACAACTACTTATCATAGATTCCGAATATTCTGAGGGAAGTTCCTCTGAATATTCCTTCAACTTACAAACACTAGGGCTGACACTCTGCATGGTTCATTTAGGCTCCAAATCACTGGATCAATCCCACCTGATTAAAGCTACTGATACACCTCTCCTCAAATGGCATGCTACGCTAGTTCTACCTGTTGAAATCCCAATGTTTACCCCATTTCTTCTTATGTTGTCTATCCTTGTTTAAATGTAATCGAGACCTCATTTGATGAGGTTCTCAATGTTGTTTTTCTATCAATGAAATAAAATAAGATTTTGAGTATCTTGTTGTCCCTTACATTAATTGTTTAGATTCCAATCAAACTTTTGATGATAATGATTTTGCAAATGAACAATTCTTAACTGATCTAAATAAGGTTAATAACAAATAACATAACCGCTTTCAAGTTAATGAAGAAGAGACTGTTATTGTTAACCTCAGTTTTAGTAGTCAACTGTGCGAGATTAGGATAGAGGCTACCCTTAACGAGCATGAGCGCGTATAACTCAATGAATTATTGAAGGAATTCGTGGATATCTTTGCATGGTCCTATGAAGGTATACCCGGCATTATCCTGAAATTTCTCGGCATGATATCCCCACTCTTCCAGATTACAAGACAGTTAAACAAAAGCTGAGAAATCTCCGCACCGAATGGTCTCTCAAAGTCAAAGAAGAAGTGGTAAAATAGCTGAACGTGGGTTTCATTCGTGTGATCGAATATCCCACATGTCTAGGGAACATAGTGCATGTGCCAAAATCAGGAGGGAAAGTTCGGATGCGTGTAGACTATCGGGGTTTGAACAAAGCCTCTCTAAAGGATGACTACCCGCTACCCAATATTGACATGATCGTGGACAACATAGCCAGTCATGTTCTCAAGTAATTCATCGACGGGTTTTTTGGATACAACCAAATTAAAATGCACCCAGATCATCAAGGAAAAATCGCGTTCATCACCCCCATGGGGAACCTTTTGCTACACTATTAAGACATTTGGTCTCAAAAATGCTAGGGCTACCTACCAGAGAGCTTCCACAATCATACTACATGATCTGATTCACAAAGAAGTCAAGGTCTATGTGGATGATATGATTATCAAATCCAAAACTAGAGAAGGTCATGTTCCCACTTTCCGAAAGTTCTTTGAACGACTGCGATGATATCAGATGAGACTCAATCCACAGAAATATGTCTTCGACTTTACAAAGGGAAAAATCTTAGGATTCATTGTCAGTGATAAGGGGATAAAAGCAGATTCTGCCAAGCTAAAAGCCATACTTGAGATTCCACCTTCCCAAAAGGAGAAAGAAGTCCGTGGTTTCCTTGGTAAATTGCAATACATCAGACGGTTCATCAACCAGCTAACCTCCATGTGCGAACCTATCTTCAAACTCCTTCGAAAAGATTCAACCAAAGTTTGGAATACGGCCTGCCAAGCATCTTTTAACCGAACCAAACAACATCTGACCCAACCTCCGGTACTCATTCCACCACAGCCTTGTCTCCCCTTGCTCCTATACCTAACCATAACCGACACTACAGTTGGGGCTTTGCGAGCCCAATACCTTGAAGATTACCGTAAAGAAAAAATTATCTATTATACCAGTCGCAAACTGGTCGGGTATGAAGTCAACTACACTACTTTAGAAAAAGCATTCGTCACGCTTGTTTGGGTCACCCAAAAGTTGTGACACTACATGATCGCCTTCCCCATTAAGCTTGTATACTAAATGGATCCCATCAAGTACCTTTTTGAGAAACCCGCCTTATCCAGACGAATGGCTTGATGGTTGATGCTCTTAGCTGAGTTTGATATCGTGTACATCACACAAAAAGCCATGAAAGGAAGATCCATCTCCGACTACCTCGCTGACTACCCCCATGGAAGAAGCTGTTGTATGGATCTCTGAATTTCCAGATGCAAACATCCTCTCCGTTGCTCAAGATGACCTTTGATGGAAAATGTTCTATGACGGCACGACCAACAAAAAGGGATATGGAATTGGGATACTTCTGATCGCCCCAGATGACTACCATACTCCCATCGCCATCAAATTGGATTTCTCCTGCACCAACAACATGACTAAATATGAGGCGTGTACGGTAGGCCTCAAAGTTTCTCTCAATAAAGGTATTCAATGCCTAGATGTCTACGGGTATTCTTCCCTCATCATTGGTCAAGTTCTCAGAAAATGGAAAGTCAAGGACGAGAAACTCCAACCATTCTATGCCCACCTATAAGAACCAGACTCCTAATTCTAAGACATCACCTTCCATTACCTACCTCGAGCAAAAACTAACCTAGCCAATGCCCTTGCTACCATGGTCAACATGCCTGAAGGAATAACAATGGCCCCCTTTCTAGTCCAAAATCAAGATAAGCTAACCCACTGCTACCACATTGAGATCATCACCAAAAAAGATCCCGATCTAGCCAATTGCTGGTATTATGACATCTTCTCAGGCATGATAGGTATCCCGAGGGTTCCAACAAGAAATACCGGGCAATCCTTTGAAGATTGGTCGCCTAATACATCATCTATCACAACGCACTATTCAAGAGAAACTTCGATGGAATCCATCTACACTGCATTGCGGGGCTGCCATTAAAGAGGTGATGCAAAGAATCCACAACGAGGAATGCGGACCCCATATGAACGGTCACATGCTTACCAAGAAGATCATACAATAAGGCTACTACTGGACCACTATGATCCAAGATTGCACCGCCTATGTATGGAGATGCCTCAAATACCAGAAGTTCTCCAACCTTCAACACCTGCCTCCGTGAGAATTATACAACATGACTTATATCTGGCCATTCTCCACCCGGCGCATCAATATCATAGGGAAAGTTACACCCAAGGCTTCCAACGGGCATGAGTTCATTCTAGTTGCCATTGATTACTTCACCAAATGGGTCGAAGATGAGTCATACGCAGTCCTGAATGCCAAGAAAGTGTCCAAATTCATCAAGAAATACATCATCTGCCGATATGGGGTCCTGCATGAGAAAGTGTCAGATAACAAGTTACATTTCGAGGCAAGTCACAGAAGTAGTCAACGAGTATGGGATCTAGATACACAAATATTTTCCCTAACGACCTCAAACCAATGGTGTAGTCTAAGCCGCCAATAAGAACCTCAAAGTCATCATCAACAAGATGATCGAAAGCTATCGAGATTAGGCCGATCGAATCCCATACGCCCTCTGGGGCTATTGAACCTCAATTCGAACCTCTACTGGGGATACCCCTTACTCTCAAGTTTATGACATGTAAGTAATCCTACCCTTAATGATGGAAATACTCTCGTTACGTGTCATTCTTAAAAGCAAGGTCAGTAAGGAGGACTAGAATCAAAGTTGCCTCGACGAGTTGTCACTCTTGGATGAAAGGAGACTGAAGGCATTGTATCACATACAAAGGTACCATCTCCACATATCGTGTTCATTTAATAATATATTCAAGGATTGCGGTGTCCGAGAAATGGATTTAGCTCTCAAAGAAATAGTAGAGCCCATCTGGGACCCTAGAGGGAAATTCAAGCCCAATTAGAGAGGCCCATACATTGTCAAGAAGATCTTGTCCAGTGGTGCCGCCATGCTCATCAACTTAGATGGAGAAGAGATGGATCATCCAATCAACCTAGACCATATCAAGAAATTTTACACCTAGTCCGAAATCTCGGCGGGCTACGAATCTTTTCATCTCCCTTCTATTCTAAAAAAAATAAAAATCTTCATTTCCCTCTACCCAGAACTACGTGGGCCTGATCCTCTGCAAAAAAAATTCTCAAGAAAATTAAAAATTTTAAAAAACCCCTAGAGGTACGTAGGCAACTCATACATCTTACATGAGCACGACCCTTTATTTTTTACAGAAAAAAACTATTATTTTCTTATCTTCGAGAACGATAGTTCATTCTAACATATATTTGAACAAAAGGATTATGCATGCCTTAGCGATCAGTATAGATAATTCAAAATAAAAAAATCATCAAAAGGCACAGTTGGATGACCAAAAACTTGTTTATTTAACTAATAAGAAGTTACAGTGCAACTACATAAGGAACGGATAACTCCCTTCCCTATACCCTCCTAAAAAGCCAAATGCCTCATCTGCGCATTCACTCTAATCAACCCCGTGTCCTGAAGGGTCATCCCCCAGGGGTAAAAACTCACCTAAAAAATCCCCAGAAAAATATAAGGAAATATGGAATCAGAGCACCCAAAGGTATTAAACTTAAGAAGAAGAAAAAAGTCTTACCATATCACTGGTCAGGCCATTCAAGACCTGACGCATCGCCTCTAGAGAGAGACCTCCTCAACTACCGATCGTCTATTCACCATCGATACAACCGACAAAAGTCCCCAACAGTATCGTCCTTCAAAGCGATTAATTGGGTATTACACCCAATCACCTCATAGAACCACGTCTGCCAAAGACAAAAATTTGCAATTAAAAAGAGAGGCATAAGGAAAATGCGAATGCATGAAACGAAAATGCAGAAATTAAAGAATACCACAAGAATATACATGCCTCCAGTGAAAGTCTACCAGAAGCACCGACTGCATGCATCCAGAGAAAAATAAAGTGTCGCCAAAGTCAGCCTCCCCAAATCATAGAGATGGATGTTCGAAAACATTCTTAGATATGGTAAAAATCATAAATGGACAACGTCGCCGCTCGACGCCACCAGAAATCCCCCCCAGCACCAGTAAAATAAATAATCGGTCCATCTGTCTCACCTGTAGCCCATCGTCCACATCAATCACCCTACCCAATAAAACATCCTTCAGCAGCGGCAGACGGATGGAGTCCCCAGACACTATCCTCCCCACATCACCAAGTACCGATCGCACCACCTCCGCCCTCACTCGTAAAGAGCGATCCACATCTCTGCTCTCCATCGCAATCCAACCCCAACATCTGCTCCACATCTATGGGAGTCACATTCATCTCCCCGAAACCAAAATGAAAGGTGTCGGTAGTATCCCATCACCTCTCCCCCAGAGCGCATAAGACCGTCGTCGAATGAGGCATCTTATCCAGCACATACGCCAATCTCCCAAAGCCTACTGATGATACCACCCAACGCACCACAGGTGGAAGATGCTCCCAAACATCCTTAAGCTCCGTCGTGCCTCGAGCACGCATAGTCGACACAGAAATATCAAACTGCCAAAAGAGAAAAACCTTTTCAAAATCCAAGAAAAAATCAAAACCATAAAAAAGGAATGCCAAAAGTCATTTTACTTACATAACCTCCATGGTTCACCACCCTCGAAGAGCGATGATGCGACAGCTCCCGAAGCAAAGTCCGCTCGCTCATCCATAACTGGATCGAATGCATCAAAAGAGTTATCGCTCCCCAAAGCAAGAGGCGCCCTAGCCCTCCACTCCACGTTTGCCCAGTCGTCAGCATCCAACCACTCCCTATGTACTGCAGTGCTCACAAAAGTGGCCATTTTTTGGATTGCAGAATGATAGAACGATTCGCAGAAGAAAATTGCAGAAAGAGAGAAGGTAAGAAGCTGTGAAAAATGAGGGGAACCCTCCCCTTTATATAGGATGCCAAGGGTCATGCCAATCGGTATTGCACCCCCACATACCAATCGGCACTAATCCTTTGCCTGATCAAGGAAGCTCAAAAGTCCATGCCACTGCCAAATGGCACCCCCACACCATGCCGATCGGCACCCCCTTAAATTTTAGTACAGAAATTTTCAGAAAATACCAGAAAACCCTGAAAAATCCTCAGAAAATTCCTAAAAATCTCGAAAAGGATTTAGAACATTTTTAACAAGAAAATTTCACACTTCCTCAAGAGGAAACGCTATTTCCCCAGTGAAACTCTCAAAAGCCAAGTGAATCACTCCCCGCTAACGTCCCTAGAGGACCTCCAAAATATCCAAAACATCAGGATCATCTCTTATTCCCCAAAGGTCTCAAATTTCACCAAGAAATACGTCCAAACCTTGGACCACCTAATCATTTGCCCATCATGAAATTGGTTGTTACCCTGGCAAAGTCTCCAAAAGACACGAGGATTTCCCCAGCAATCAGCTCCCCAGCTCGAATCAAAATTACGAGGTAATTTTCCTGTCAGAGTTCCCCGAGAACATCTTAACCAAAGCCCTCAAAATTGGCTTCGACCCGCAGAATTGTTCATCTCAATTTAAGCCCTCAAAATTATCTTTGACTCGCAGAATTGGTCATCTCAACTTCAGCCCTCAGAATTGTCTTCGACCCGCATAATTGGTCATCTCAACTTAAGCCCTCAATATTGGCTTCAATTCGCAGAATTGGTCATCTCAACTCAAGCCCTCATAATTGGCTTCGATCCGCTGAATTGGTCATCTTAATTTAAGCCCGCAGAATTGGTTTCGATCCGCATAATTGTGATCTTAATTTTAGCCCTCAGAATTGGCTTCGACCCAAAGAATTGGTCATCTCAATTTAAGCCCACTGAATTGGCTTCGACCCACAGAATTGGTCATTTTAACTTAAGCCCTCAAAATTGGCTTTGACTGGCAGAATTGGTCATTTTAAACTCAAGCCCGCAGAATTGGCTTCGACTCACAAAATTGATCACCCTCATCCCTAAGCCCTTAAATTTGGCTTCGACCTGCAGAATCGGCCACCCTCATCTTTAAGCTTGCAGAATTGGTCACCCTCAACCCTAATCCCTCAGAATTGGCTTCCATCCACAGAATTGGTCACTCAGAATTGGCTTCAACCCACAAAATCGGCCATCCTCATCCTTAGGTCCTCAGAATCGACCTCGATCCTTTGATCATCCTCTTTTAAAGACATCATGTGGTGTCTATTCGACGGCTATCATTTATTCCAAACTTACCCATCGAGGGGCTCTATAGACACCCCATTCTAATACCCCTTAACTTCTCCTTAGGTCCATATCAGCTCCCTTCATCATTGCAAATTGAAGTCATACCCCGGGTACTGACCTAAAGACCATTGGGCACCCCCAGGCTCCGTTTGACCAAAAGTAAAACTCTTCAGCTCGACTGGTACGGACGAACGATCCATTTTCCCCGAAACTCAATCAGGAGGTCACCGGACACTCCCAGGCTCTATTTGACCAAGGTTAAATCTTCAATACAGTCAAGACAGAATGAATATTTTAAGGGAACTGATACTCCTTTCCAACAGTCCGCCCCATGCACGATTTTGACTTACGATACAGACGAATGACCCGTTTTACTCTCAAAGGTCACCGAACGCTTCCAGACCCTGATTGACCAAAGTCAACTCCACAAACTAATTCAAACTATTTTTAATGTCAAAGTAAATCTCCTAAACTTTCCAACGGTCTGCCCCGTGCACAATTTTGACTTACTATGTGGACGAACGATCCGTTTGCATCCGATAATTCCTTGTCCAAAGGATCGACGAATGCTTTTGAGTCACATTTAACCCACAGTCAACTCCCGAACCCGGGATCAGTCCAAATACTTTTAAAGGTCTCTGAAATAACTTTCCAACGGTTCACCCAATACACGATTTGGATCAACGATTTGCGCTCTATGACCGATTTTTCGAAGAAACCTGAAACAGATAGCCAAACGGCAGGTTCCAAACCCTACCTATCGGTAGTGTACAGAAACACACCTGCCAATTGGAAGGACTAGGGCTATGCCGATTGGAAATTCTCGGGGCCTATAAAAAGGAGGGCCCGGACTCATTCCAAAAAAGGAAGAAGTTCTAAAACTCATCACTCGCAGCGTGCTCAGGAAACACCTCTTGAAGTCAGCGTGATTGCCACACCCAAATACCTTTCCAACCTCCACTTTTCATCATCCTTTTCATCCAACTTGGTGAATTAACTATCTTACATCATCACTCAAGTGCAAGGGCTGCTCTCCAACATCCAAGATCAAGCTCAAGATCTCCAAGAAGGTCCAACTTTTTCAACTCTCTCTTTAAATTCCCCTAAATTCACAAATTTGTTTTATTACTTAGCACTTCATTCCCTCATCTCACATATCCTAATATACTTTTTATTTAGTATTATTGTACATATCTTAATTTCATATAAATAAAACCCAAAAAAATAAGAAAAAGAGGGTTTGCTCATAAATTCCAAACGGGAATTCTCACACTTTTCTCACAACTAAAACACTTTTTTATGCACACACACATATAAGAGAAGTCCCCGATTGGATTTGTGGGATAAATCCCATCCCTCATTTTGCATAGGAACTACGTGAACTTTGATGCCTCTATAAGCTACGTAGGCGTCTCGGGGTAAAACCCGAGACTCGAGTCCTTTTCCCCCCTTTTCTACTTTTTTTCTATTTTTCTATATTCTTTAAACTTAACTCTTTTAGACTCTCTATATACATATTTGTTCTTAGTGGCATATTACCCCACATGCGTTATCGTTCCATTATAACGATCAATGCTAGGAAAATCGCGTAAATCCTATTTTCTAATATTACTTTTAGGAACATTCCTACGGATGACTCGCTTTATCTCTTCCATGATACAAGTCGATGATTCCTATCTCCACTATATATACACATGCACACATATTAAGGGGAAATAAAGGAAAATAGCAATAACCTATGACTGACCATAAGGGCGGAATGGGTGCCTAACACCTTCCCATTTCGTAACTTAGCCTCCGGACCCTTTTCGAATCATTTTGGTTTCATATGTATCAGTATGTCTTTGGATGATATCCTTTGGGATGGATCCCTTTTTTCTTTTTTCTGTTTTGAGTAAAATAGACTGGCGACTCTATCTCTCTACATTTTCACCTCGTCACCGACGCTAGTCGAAGCGCTCCCGAGAGGGATGCGCAGGACCAAGATCCTCTCGAGATGAAGGGGAGACACCCCCTCTTCTTCATCTCTCCCGCCGCGAGGATCGGAGGGGATGTCCACAAGTATGTTTATTTTAGATTCTAATATTCAAATATGCATTGGAGTTCTTTCTAATAATGTTCAAGAGTGACTTTGCATAATTTGTTAGACTGTGTCCATAAAAAGGATGAGGATATTTTGTTTTAAATTTTCTTGGGTTTATATATATATATATATATATATATATATATATATATATATATATATATATATGTATGTATGTATGTATGTATTATCCAGTACAATGGTCAATGGGATTTATTTGGCTAGTGACAGTGAGCAATGTCGTCACATGGTTAACCTCATTCTTATGTGTAAAATATTACGCTGGCACTGGATATTGTTGGTGAAGATAAATGCATACCAATATATTATATACATTTACTTCATGGCATATAGTCTATGGATACATTATCTTTTATTGTTTATTTGATTTATGCAATATCCTATGTGTGGTTTGGATCTTCTAATGACAATAATGCATTTTCAGTTACTCATAGTTTCAAATTATCATATTGTTATTAGTTTAGCAAGCCACAATTGATGTTGTGGATTCAAATTTTCATCTTTGTGTACAACGTAGGAATTAGCCTTATTTTGTTTCTTTTCTTCAAGAGCTAGCAAAAGGCAATTGGTATTGTTCACACTGCACTTGTCAAATTTACAGGGATTTGGTAAATGAAAAGGAGGCTTCAAAATTCCATGTTGCAGTGACATGTTTGCAGTATCAACGTTAATGTAATTTTATTCTCTTAACTTATTGTAGATTATTTAGTTAGATTTAAGTGTGTTTAGTACCAAGGGATGATTTAATTTACATGTTGTTAGGGGTTTATTTGTACTATTTATGTTGTATAGGGCACTTATGTGTAATTTTTGAAATTTCTTATTATACATAGAATCAGTGAGTTTGGGGAATGATATAATATATTCATTTGGTTTATTTTTAAAACATCTCATTTTTTGAGCGATTATATTAGGATGTTATATTGGATGCATTTTATGAAAACATTGTATTATGAGTGGAGGGTTATATAAAATATAAATGTTGAATATAATGTCCTTATTTTTTTGGACTATTTATGTATGTGTTCTTCGTATTTGAATAGTGTGGTAAGCATGATTGAATTTTTATAAATTCTGGATAGGAAGTCAGATCTTGATATATATATATTATATGAATTAATATTACTAATTGTAAAATACCCAAATGTAGTTAGTATATAAGAGTTAGTAAAGATAAAATACCATTGGTAAATCCAGAATTAGTAATGGTAAAATACCGTTACTAAATCCAAAATTAGGAACGATTAATATTTGTCACTAATTTTGTACCGCATGCTTTTTTTCTAATGAAAAATTACCATTACTAATAATTTTTGTAATGGTAAAATACTGTTATTAAAGGTGCATTTTTGTGTAGTGATATCTGATAGTCTAGAGTAGAACTCATTAAAGGATTCATTCTCCTCCATCCTACTAGTTCCAAACTTAGTTGTAAGGTTTTGGAGTTTGGAAGCCTTAACAACACTATTACCCTCATGAGTGAGTTGGAGTATGTCCCAAGCCTCTTTATATGTTTCACATGTTATAATAACGGAACTCCTCCAGTGTGAAAGCACAAAACAAACCATTCAGGCAACGTGAATTATAGTTGGATACTTTAAGATCATCCTCACTCCAAGTTTCAAAGAGTTTACGGATCTTATAATAACTAAGGATGTGGTTGAGGATCAACCCTTAACAACTGCTTTCCATATATATTCATCGAATGACTTAAGCGCTGATTTCATACGTGCTTTCTAGTATGCATACTTAGACCCATCAAATAAAGGTGGTCAAGAAACGATTGACCTTCTATATAAAAATAACTAAAGTTCATGCCTAAATAGTAATCTAACACAATAACTTAGTGTTCTAGATCTAATACAAATTTGAAAGAGTGCAGGGATATACATAATGGTTTAAACAAAAGACAAATTTTTTAATATTTTGAAATTAAATATTAAACTTAAACAAGTTTAACCCATATTAAAAACGTTACACCGATTTTAAACAACTCATGATTACACAGATTACTGGTTTTTATCTTAACCTAAGAATGCATCTAGGTGAGTGGAAGATAAAATAAGTAAATCAAACCACATTGATCAATGTCCGAGGAAAACCCAAATGGGAAAAATCTTGGACAGACTAACCACACAAATTCACTATTTATGGAATTACAAAGGATGCGATAGTAGACTTACAAGAATTGACGTTCTTCACTCCTTTAACCTCTGCACAGTGACACAAAAGAGACCACTCATGCACTTCCATAATATGTGAGTCCACTCATGTCTCGGTATCCAATAAATAGCTTTAACAACCGTCTATAGATTAAATGATAAAGTCCACCTCTTCTTCACCGCAACACCACAAACACGGAGTCTATGATGTGTAAATAGTAAATACTAAGTCCACCATATGAAATAATTCTCAACAAGGTTAAGAGAATAAACCAAGGGTTCCCTAAACAGGATCTTAAATCATAATATGATGAACGCTTGGATCCTAAATAACTGGGGTGTTAACAAGGGTTCTGAAGAGCTTTTTTGTAGAGTTTGGGAACTTGAAAGATAAGTTTTTATCTCACATAGAACTGTTGGTCCACACTCCTATTTATAGGAGGTTTTCCAAAAATGATATAAGGATGAAACACTTTGATAAACATCTCGAAATCATAAAAAATCCAGAGACTTGTTCGACTCACTTTGAACCTTATTTGAACTAATATAGGAACTCGTCCAAAAACGTATCCAACGAGCAATCAAACGAGATTCCAAAAAAGATCACAGTTGGTTCATTACAAGTTCATTGGAACCCATCCTAACGAGGTACGATATCTCATTCGAATGACATACAATGTCACGTTCTAATGAAATCGGGGAGAAAAAAATTATTTTAAAAAAAATTAAAAAAGATAACATAATTTTAAAACATTTTAAAAACAATTTTATAAAACCTAACACCCAAATATAAAATCTCCAAGGATCAAAATATTTAAAAATTCATACGTGAGAGATTGTTGAAACATGAAAAGGGAAACGAGCATAAAACATGACATGATGATGTAGATATTTAACTTGGCTACTACATGTTTAAGAAACCATGCCATAGTATTGATAGGCCAACACACTCAAATCCTAACTTAAGACATAAGTATATTTGCTCAAACACAGAGTAAGTCAAAACATACAAATTGACTCTATGAGAAAATTTGTCCTTACAATTTCTAAGTAATGAGGAAAGTAAATGTGAACCGTAAGGCCAATTGTGTAGTATATATCATTTAGAAGGGTATTCAGAGCCCTAAGGAAGTCCATTGGGTTACTCTTAATTTCAAGAGTTGACTGAAGTTAAATAGAGCTAAAAAACATCTGGTGACCTCTGGTGTAGGGTGTCGAAGTAAAAAGATAAGTAAATGTGAACCATAAGTCCGATTCATGCATGGTTTTGATTGTTGGAAAGGGTATTTGGATCCATATGAAAATGAATGACGCTACTCTCAATTCCAAGAGTTAACCAAAGTCAAATGGAGCTAAAAAAATGTTTGGTGGCCTATAGATTAGTGTTTGAAGGGAAGGATCAGGGTCCGAGGGTTGAAGGATTGTGTTTGGGACCTATAAAGGAATTGTGTTTTGGACCTGCGAAGGTGCATGAGGGCTACTAGAATGGGGGGTAATATAATTAGGTGTCTACAAATGTATTTATGAAGTTACTTATACTTTAAAATAGAAGAACTTGATTAAAACATATTTCCCAAAAATAAATATCTCGTTCAAATCAGGGACCAATGAAGGCCCCTTTCAATTGAGGTCCTCTCAAACGAAGTTTTTATCTTATAAATGCCATAGGAAGAAAATTATGGTCCTCGTTCAAAACCTTCTTCTGTCGAGGTCCTCTCTATTTAAGTAGTTTATCATACAACATTTGATGTTTATATGAAAATAACAGCGATAGAAACTTATTTTAATCGAGAATATCTCGATTGAATTAGGTCGTAATTTTTCTAGGATCCTTGTAAAAAAAAATTAAAAACCTTTTCCTTAATTATTTAAAATCAAGTCTTGTCCTCTCAATTACTTAATTAAAATATAAACAAAAGGAAATATACTAAATTCAAAAAAATAAAATATACAAACCTCAAATTGTTTTTCATTTAAATGTCCAGTCTAATATGTTAATAATTTTCATGGTGATTCTTTTTATCTTCAATTGATGTACACTTTATAAATCAATAGATTTGATATAAACACACCATTACAAATGTGTTTCCTTAGAAGTAATTCTAATATAAATAAAACTTAGGGAGTGTGAAACATGTCCTTACCACCCTTTCACAACAAGCCATACCTTCAAAGTTTCCAACTTCTCATCTACCCTAATATTATTCTTGTAGATCCACTTGCAGCCAATAGTTTTTATTCCATCTAGAAAGTTTACAAGTTCCCAAACCTTATTCTAATCCATCAAATCCATCTCTATATTCATAGCCTTAAGAAAATTCTCAAAGTCCTTATCTTAAAGAATCACATTGTCACGACCCCAACATAATATTAGTAGGGAATGAGTGTCTTGACATGCCACCAAGGCATTTAATGTTATGGCATTAAAATATTTCTTAAAATAAATGTACTGAAAATACATTCACATGGTTATGAATCGTAAACTATTGAAAAAAATGGACTTACCTAATCAGAGCTTTCTAAAAGGGAGCTTCATAAATATTAAAGTATGAACGGATTACAACTTATGCCAATATTTAAAACTTATCACTAAAGAGCCAAACATGCTCTATATCCTAAAAAAAACGTTATATTTAAAAGTATAATAAAAAAGCTTCTTAAGCTAGATCTTCAACATAGTCCTTCTACACTCCATCCTCCAGTCTAATTATTTCCTGAAAAATCGTTATTTATACAACGTCAGCTAAAAGCTGAATAAGATTTAATCTCCCGACATTCCAAGGTTTTCAGAAAATAGATACCTATTCAAGTCAAAAGAGAAAGGATATACATATATGGACAGGAACTTGCAGTAAATAGATATATATTTTGAAATGATAGTATATATATCACAATTGGATAGCTCAGAATAAGAAGAATGCCACAAATCAAATGTGATATCTTTTTCTTTCAATCATATTATTTTAATGGCCAAGTACACTCTAATACCGTGTTCTTCTACCGTATTATACCCCGGTAGTTGAGGGTCAATCGAACTAGTTCGTCACAACGCCTTATTTAGGGCACAACAGCGATAACCCAACTGGGAAGGTCAGTCAATAAAGAGGTCCCTTAGGCGGAATGTTATTTCCAATATTCAATATCATTTTCAATACTCATTTTAATCGGTATGTGTATATGGACAAATATAAACATATCACAATGAATCAATCATCGGTATCAGATGCATTTTAAGAATAAAAGCAGTTCAAAAGATACATAGTTTGCATAATATCATATAATTGAAATGTGCAAGAAATGACATAGAATACTCACAAAAAATATAGGCTCAAAACTACAGATATCAAGTCTTGGATCACACATTAATCTAATAAATATAATAAAGGTTTAATTATGTATTCTAAATAAAGTCCAATTCTAAATATTGTGTTTTAAATGCTAAAATAACTTGTTGAAAAAGGTTACTAAAACCATTTTCTCAATTTTAAATATTCATTCAGCGTATTTAAAGAATTCAATTCATAGTTCTTCTTAACCAGTCGGGTCCCAATAGAGATGGAGGGTCACAGGGGAACCACTTAAATACCATCTCATCTAGACTGAACATTTTCAAATTTATTCCTAGTAGAGATGGAGGGTCGCAGGGGAACCACTTAAATACCATCTCAACTAGACAGAATTTCACCGGGACTGACTTTGGAATTACTTAAATGAGATTCCATAATAACGAGCAATTACTTACAAAAAGGGTATATGTATTTTCACACAAGTTTACATATTTTGAAAATAAAATCCATTTAGATTGTTTCCAAATTTTAAGTTCTCATTAGTGGAGCCTTTAGTGTATATTACTAGCATAACTACTAAGTAAATCTATAAAACAGGAAATTAAAACTATAAAAATGCATTACAACATTTAAATAAAATCATACCTATGAAAAGAATTCTTTCTTCAAAATTATCGAACTCCTTATTAAAATATTTCCCAAGATTTCTATCACTCTTTCTTACTATAATTCTCAAGGAATTGGTGTGAGTTGCAAATGATCCCAAAGTCCATGTTTATAGGTTTCCAAAAGTATTACGGTGTTAACATATGTCTAGGTGATCAAGCATTTATGGTGGCAAGTCATCGTCTGGGTGTCACGTTTCGGGGTGGTCTTGCAGTCTTAACATCACCAAATGATGACAAGTGTTTTAGCTTTCTCTCTAAAGACGATACGTGTAAGGTGGAGGTGACCACCATGTGGTGGAAAGGTGATAAGGGCATAAGGGTCATTTTACACATGAATGGTATTTTGATAATTTCACACTATATATTTTTAATATTTCTTAAAGGTCCTTGAAAATATTTTATTTACAAAATGGCCCTTTTATATTTTTTAAGTCCCTAAATTTTCATAAAATTATAATTTCTACCCCAAAACTTATTTTTTACCTTAAGATATGTCATAAGACTTCGATTTGATCCAATTTACGGTTGATTCTTCATATTTAAAAATGGGGTTTGTTATATTGATAGCCAATAATATCACATATCTAATAATACAACATTTATAAGATAGTAAGTAACACATGAGTGTAAAAACAAACTATATACATATGAGCATATAAAAGTGGGGTCATTACATCTTACCCTCCTTATAAAAAGTTTGGTCCCCAAACTTGACTCATATTAATTTACAAATAAGTATGGATATCTCTCCTTTATTTCATCTTCCCGCTCTCGCGTTGCTTCTTCAACTGAATGATTTTGCCATAATACTTTGACTAGTGGAATTATCTTGGTTCGTAATATTTGATCTTTATGGTCCAAAATTTCTACCGGATGCTTAATGTATGACAAATCTTCTCTAACTTAAAGAGGTTCGTGACTTAAGATATGTGTTGGATCTGGGACATATTTCTTTATCATTGATATGTGAAACACATTATGTACACTAGAGATTTCAGGTGGTAAGGCTATTTTATACGCAACAACTTCTATCTTTTCAAGGATTTCAAAAGGTCCTATGTATCTTGGGCTCAACTTCCCTTTCTCCTCGAATCGTATTACTTCCTTTAAAGGCGATACTCGCAAGAACACATAATCTCCTTTTTGGAATTCTAACTGTCGTTGTTGATTGTCAAAATATCTCTTTTGACGGCTTTGAGCGATTCAAAGTCGGTCTTGTATTAATTTCACTTTCTCTATTGTGATCTGAATCAATTCTGGTCCCAATAATTTTCTTTCTCCAACTTCTAGCCAACATGCAGGAGAACGATGCCTTATACCATATAACGCTTCATATGGAGCCATTTGAATACTTGTTTGATAACTATTATTATAGTCAAACTCTACTAATGGTAAATGATCATCCCAATCCCCCTTCAAATCCAGTATACATGCCCTAAGCATATCTTATAAGGTTTGAATGGTTCTTTCAGACTGTCCATCCGTTTGAGGATGAAAAGTGGTGCTGAAATTCAATTTTTTCCCCATGGTTTCTTATAGGCTTTTCCAAAAGAGAGACACAAATCTAGGGTCACGATCAGAAACAATTAAAATTAGGATTCCATGAAGCCTAATAATTTCCCGCGCGTACAACTTGGCTAACATTTCCAATAAATAGGTAATATTAATGGCAATAAAATGATAGATTTATTTAATCTATCAATAATTACCCAAATAGAACCATTACCATTTGAACTCCTTCGTAAACCTGTCACAAAATACATGCTAATATGTTCCCATTTCCATTCTGAGATAGGTAGAGGTTATAATAATCCTGATGATTTTTAAGTTCAGCTTTTACTTGTTGATAAACCAAATAGTGAGATACAAATTCTGCTATCTCCCTTTTCATATTGTTCCACCAAAACACTTCTCGAAGATCTCTATACATCTTGGTATTTCCCGGATGAAACGTAAATTTCGAGCAATGAGTTTCCTCTAAAATTTCCCTCTTTAGTTAGGCATCACGTGGAACACACACTCTATTTGCAACCCTCAATTTATCATCCCATATCACAAATTCAATTCTCTTCCCTTCAATAACCTCTTCTCTAATCTTCTTCAGTTGTGGGTCCTTTACTTGTACAATTTTGATCCTTTCCATCAACGTGGGTTGTACTTGTAAAGTTGTGATTATTCCTCATTTGCTATAAATACATACATCTATTTCCATACTTCTCAAATCCCTTAACAAAGGTTCCTGATTTGTAATGAGACATGCAAAATTTATTGTAGACTTCCTACTTAAAGCATCATCTACTACATTTTCTTTCTCTGGGTGATAATGAATATTTAAATCATAATCATTCATCAATTATAACCACCTCATTTGTCTCATGTTCAATTATTTCTGAGTAAATATATATTTTAAACTCGTATGATCGGTATAAATCTCACAAGTCTCACCATATAAATAGTGTCTCCAAATCTTAAGAGCAAAAATAACAGCAGTTAATTCTATGTCATGGGTTAGATAATTTTGTTCATGTGGTTTTAATTGTCTCGAGGCATAATCTACTACTTTTCCATTTTGTATTAGCACACATCCCAACTCATTTTTGAAGCATCATTATAAATCACCAATCCTCCTATCCCTGAAGAAATATTCAAAATTATGGCATTTACTAATCGATTCTTATGTTCTTGAAAACTATTCTCAACTTCCTCAAACCATTTATATTTTACCTTCTTTCGTGTTAAACAAGATAGAGGTTTGGAAATGCTAGAAAATCCTTCAACAAAACCTTGATAATAACTTGCTAATCCAAGGAAACTACGAATCTCTGTTACATTAGTTGGTCTTGGCCAACCTAGTATAGCCTCGATCTTTTGAGGGTCAACCAACACTCCCTCCTAGGAAATGACATGTCCTAGAAAAGAAACACTAGGCAACCAAAACTCACACTTCTTCAATTTTGCATATAATTTCTCCTTCCTAAGGATTTGTAATACTATCTCTAAACGCTTCTCGTGTTCTTCAATAATCTTAGAATAAATAAGGATGTCATCAATAAAAACAACCACACATTGATCCAAATATTTCCTAAACACTATATTCATCATATCCATAAAAATGACTGGTGCATTAGTAAGTCCAAATGGCATCACAAGAAATTCATAGTGACCATATCTAGTACGAAAAGATGATTTTGAAATATCATCTTCCTTAATTTTTAATTGGTGATAGCGTGACCTAAGGTCAATCTTAGAAAATTCTTGCGCACCCTGTAGTTGGTCAAACAAATCATCTATATGAGGTAGGGGGTATTTATTCTTAATATTTACCTTTTTCGGTTCACGATAATCTATACATAACCTCATTATCCCATCCTTCTTTTTAACAAATAACACTGGAGCACCCCAAGGGGATATACTTGGTCTAATAACCCCCTTGTCTAACAAATCTTGTAATTGAACTTTTCCTTCCCTTAATTCTAAAGGTGCCATGTGATAAGGTGATTTTGAGATTGGTATAGCTCCACGAATAGGTCAATCATAAACTCCATTTCTCTACTAGGAGGTAGACTGGGTAAATCATCTGGAAAAATATCTGGAAAATGTTTGGCTATAGGAATATCTTCTAAACTAGGCTCTTTCATTTGAAAATCAATAATACTTTACACCCCTTTTAAATAAAACTATAGGCTTGCATTGCAGAGATAATACCCATGGGAGATAGAATGCCTGTTCCTTAAAAACTGAATTTTGGTTGGTTAGGAATTTAGAAAGTAACTCTCTTCTCAAAAAAATCTACATTAACATGATATGATGCTAACCAATCCATCCCCAAAATGACTTCAAAATCTCTTATGTCTAAGACTATCAAATCGACAAACAGTTTATGACTACTGACATCTATAGGGACAGATTTATATACTAATGTACCCGTCAATAAGTCACCAGAATGAGTAGAAAAGTGTATGTTATTATTCAAGGGTTTAGGAATATTCAGAAAGCGATTAACAAAACATAAAGACACAAATGAATTGGTAGAACCAGGATCTATTAAAACTTGAAAAGGTTGTGCACATATAGAAAGTGAACCTTACACTACTGCATTAGAAGCCTTTGCATCGAAAAGATTAAAAAATTTACCTTGTCTTCCATGATCCTTATTGTCATTAAAAGTCTTTTTTGGCGACTTCTCTTTGTTAGGGAAATCTCTCATTTTATGTACCTTTTGGCCACACCCAAAGCAATTTCCTGTCTCCAGGTAACATGGTTGCCCTCTATGAATATTACCACATCGTTGGCATCTATTAACATTAAAGGGTTTGTTCACAAAAAGTAGCCCTGTATTGGGTATAGTCCTAAAGGGTTTATTATTGGGGTTCCTTCCTATTTGTTCCCCAAACTTCCTCGTCCCCTCTCTAACCTGCTTATATTCTTGATTATCCTTCTCAGCTATCGTTGCCCTAATCACCACATCATTATATGATGTCAACTTCAAGATGGAAATTCTACTATGAATATTCAATCTCAACCCACGTTCAAACTTCTTGGCTTTTAAAACATTGGTTATCTCAGAATGAGGTGCAAAGTGGGATACCTCGGTAAACATCACCTCGTATTGACTAACCGTCATATTTCCTTAAACTAAACTCATGAAGTCGGTTTCTTTTTGGTCTAGTACCATTTCAAGAAAGTATTTCTCATAGGATATCACTAAGAAGTCATTCCATCCTATGGGATTATTCCTTTCCTTGTATAATTTCTTAGTCATTCTCCACTAATGTTCGGCTTCACCTTCTAACATAAACGTTCTAAATGAAACTCTTTATTCATTAGTACACTTAAGAACATCGAGTATCTTTTCTATTTGCATCACCCAACTTTCTGCTTCAGTGGAGTTAGGAGTACCTTTAAAAGACGGAGGAATCAACTTCTTGAACTATTCAATAGTACATTTACTTAGTTCAGGAATCCTTGGTACTCCATTATTCACCTGATGCTCCACAATATTTGCTAGACTTTCGATCGCCTTGTATGCACCTTCTAGTCCTTCAAAACTCGAATCACAAGTTCCCATAGATGATCTTCTCTTCGTCATTTTCTACAGTCATGGAAAAATGTAAGATCTACTATACTATATAAAGATTGAAAACTAAAAGACCAATTATAAATAATATAACACATAGGAGGGTTATTATATAAATTGGATATTTAATACTATCTCCTAAGGATGGAAACATGAAATCTATAATGCTCGAAACCTATGTTCAACAGTCTACGGGTTCATAACCTATGCTCTGATACCACCTATGTCACGACCCCAACCGAATAGTAGTAGGGAACGAGTGTCTTGACATGCCACCAAGGCATTTAATATTATGGACTTAAAATATTTCTTAAAATAAATGCAACGGAAATACATTCACATGGTCATGAATCGTAAACTATTGAAATAAATGGAATTACATCATCAGAGCTTTCTAAAAGGTAACTTCATATATATTAAAGTATGAACGGATTACAACTTATGCCAAAATTAAAAACTTATTACTAAAGAGACAAACATGCTCTATCTCCTAAAAACAAACGTTATATTTAAAAGTAAAACAAAAGAGCTCCTTAAGATACATCTTCAACATAGTCCTTTTACACTCCATCCTCCAGTCTAATTATTTCCTGAAAATCGTTATTTATACAACGTTGGTTAAAAGTTGAATAAAATTTAATCTCCCGATATTCCAAGGTTTTCAAAAATTAAATACTTATTCAAGTCAAAAGAGAAGGGATATACATAGATGGATAGGAACTTTCAGTAAATAGATATATATTTTGAAATGATAGTATGTATATCATAATTGGATAGCTCAGAATAGGAAGAATGCAACAAATCAAATGTGATACATTTTTCTTTCAATCATATTGTTGGAACACGAGGCCCCCAATTTTAAAATCTTAAAAACAAAAGATAATTTTCAATTTCCTCTTAAAGATGCGAAAGCGAGATGGTTCAATTAAACACACACAAACACCAAATTTCAAATTCTTTTCAAATTAAAATAAAACAAAGTGAAATAAGATTAAATCCACACTTATGTTAATTTCACTCAAACCAACTTAATTCAACCCAAGTCCTAGAAATTTGCCTAAGTCATATTTTCAATATTACCAAATTAGGCCAAACCAATTTTACAAATTAAACGACGACTTGAATTAAATTAACATATGCACAAACTTAATTTAGCACCAATTTAAGTAAGTAGTGATTAAACCAAATTTTATCTTTTTACCTAAGCATGCGTTCTAGGTGAATTTTACGAAAGATAAAATAAACAATAAATCACTACGCCGCGATGTACGAGGAAAAACCGACAACGGGAAAAAACCTTGGATGGCCCTAGGCTTAAGTCCACTAAGTATGCTATTTTACAAGTACAAGAAAAAAGACTTACAACACTCGAATCGACTCCTTTCAAGCCCCGATGCTCCTTTTTGTACCGAACTTCGCTTCGCTGATAATCCCGAAACCATGCGTAGTCCCTTTCCCCATGTGAGCATGCCGCAGCCAAACCAAACTTCTTCTTCTTTGAGGGATTTAGAATTAAACCCAAACACTCTTCCAATGGTAGAGATAGAAACCGGTGCCAAAATTCCAAGAAATCTATATATATAGGAACTTGGATTAACTAAACAAATGGGTGTAACACAAGTGTTTTAAAGATTTTTCTTGAAAAATAAACACTCAAACATGAACTTTTTCTTTATAAATTGAAGCTCTATAAAACTCTCTCTAGGAGATGAAAAGTTATGAAAAAGTTAGTTCTAAAAGTTGGTTCCCGCACCTTATCAAATCTGGCAAAAAGATGGTGGGGAAAAGTAGTGGGAAAAGTGGGAAAATCGTCAAAAACTGCCCAAAAAAATTTCCCGCCAAAACTCGTTCGAACGACTTTTTCGTTTGAACGCATTTACTAACGAGAAAGGAAAATTGTCAGAAATATCATTCGAACGACATGGCATCTCGTTCGAACGAGATGTCAGTTCGTTCGAACAACCCGACAATCTCGTTCGAATGAGATTCCAGTGTGGATCGAACGACATCTCAGAAAAAAGAAATATTAAGTTTTAAGCCCAAAACTTTTTATGAAAAGTTCTAAAAAATATTTTCTAAGTAAAAAAAAGTCGTTAAAATTAATTTATATAAATTATAAATTACACCCAATTAATTATTGTTCCAATCTCCTATATATATATTAAAATGCATTCATACCTTTGGAGCAATGGAACCATGTTGGTGACGTAGAAATGAGGCACAATACACATGGCATTTGATGAAGATTTCATATCCTAGCCCCTACGTCTTCAACCACCCCATCATAGGCTTGAATGGATATAATTAAAAACTATCCTATGACATAAACGTTTTTGTCCGGAATTGAGCCAAAAGTACATTAAGACAATTGGAGAATTGTGTCCTTATAAATCTCCCCCTTTGGCTATTCCGGGACAAAAACCAACAAAAAATCCTAAAGGGTCGTCAAGCTCTACTAGAATCAAACATCCCACCCAAACTTGACTCAAGACCCAAGGATCAATCTTTATCGACGATGAAAGTTGCCATTTAGAAGACTTCCTACATACTTGAGAAAACTATCAAACGCATAGGGAATATCAAAATATTAAATGCAATTAAATATTTACACCCCCTAAATTAATTCTCCCTTTTATCAACTGTGATCTACCTAAGAAGGTCGTGACTCCCCCTATGTTAAATATCCCCCAAACAAAGATATGAGTACAATAGGAACATACACCATTTCTCCCCCTATCATTCTCCCCCTTTTTTGTTCAGGAACATACAAAGGATAACAAACTAATTTAAACATGATGCTTAGAGTGATAAGAACATGAAATCATATGGGAAACAAAAGCACAACTAATCCATGTAAATAATAATGGATACTAACTAAGATTAAAAAAAATGATACCAATACGATACATAACTATTAAGCATGTGATATCAACAGAGAATGCAACAAGATAGATACCAATTATGAATTAAAGCATAGATGGACTAGAAAGCAAGGCAAAGACCAAATAAAAATATCATATATATACATACTCTAGATATACCAAAGATGGACACGCACATATATTTAGATATAAACACACAAATGACAAAAAATAAGATAAGCTTTTCACTCTCGTACGACAAAAATGTGTAATATGGAAACGAAAGTGTTGGGGTGTGAACTAGTAACAATTAAATTTAGACCGAATCAATTGAAAAATGTTCACGAAGTTCTCAATTGATTGCAAACTTCATCACATTTGAATATAACCTCATGTGACAATATAAATTGAACTCAATGAACAAACATACACAATGCATACAAGCCTAGACTTTTGATGATTCTACAAACCAATAGAGCCATGACATTGAAAGTACAACTAGGATAAACGGACATAGTGCAAACCGTTGATATACCATCCAATCTCCCACAATAAGCATATATATTTGAATGAATAAATCAAACAAAAATAGTCCTTGGTAATTATTTTTCTTTTTAATGCCATAATTCTATTTTTAGGCCTTTGGACCACATATTTCTTTTAGGTTCAAACAAACGGTGGCTTACTATTCACAAAGGATAATAATTCCTTTCGGATCCCTTCTTCGTGCACATTTATATTTATCATTTTTTATTTCTCACAAATCTCACGTGTAACGGATTTTGACATGCACTAGTCCTCCTAAGTCACAAATATGTATATGACAAGATTAGTAGGAGAACACCTCACAAAGCTCAAATATACATATGAATTTCAAATTTCAAATTTCAAATGAGCTCATGCATGTGTGAATAGAGGCATATAAAAAATAGAATCCACTATATCAACACAAAATCCAACTACTCCATATAAGCATGGTAAAGAACATAATAAGGATTGACAATCTAAACCAAAAGTTCTAGCCACATGGAAGCGGAAAAGATGGGATTCTAACACAAGTGTATGCCACATAGAGTGTGTCAAGCTAAAATACACACAAAAAAAATCTTTTTGAGTTTTTGAACTTTTTTTAACCACAAATAAAAATATATACTCAAAGGACAAACAAAAATCATTTGAATTTTTCATTAAGCTTAAATTTCCAAGAGATAAAAATCCAAATGATAAAAAAAAATCTTTTTGTATTTTTCATTTATTGCAAGCTAAAATTAAAGAAATAGAATACAAAAGATAAACAAAAATCATTATTCTACCATGTGATTAAGCATGGAGCATAGACTATAAAATTATTTAACAAGCATACATTTAGCATGATAATATAACATGTAGTACAAAAGCTAAAGTATGCAAATCAAACTAACACATTCAACCTTTAGATTTTGCAAGGGACGAAGCATGTGAAAGTAAATGAGAATCAAATACCCTATCTTGTAAAGACACCAAGTCGGATATCCTAACCTAAACTAATGATGAATGACTATCTAGGGGGTAGGAATCTTGGCTACCTTTGTTGCCTTACGTTGGGATTTTCTAGAAAATCTTTTAGGATCAAAACAAAATTTCTTAAGATGAACTTTTCGATCACAATGTGTACAAGTAAAAACACGTCGAAAATTGGTACCTAAGGATTGATCTCTAAAGGCTTTCCTAGTTGATTCTCCTAAAATATGGGTTTTAACTTTATGAGTATATTCATTACAAGTATCAAAGCCTAAACCACAAGTGTCATTTTTAATTTGGACCGTTCCTAAAATTTTATCTAATTTCTCTAAACGACACTCCAAATCAAATTTGACTTTTTTAGAGTCTTTTAATTTATTTTCTAATTCTACAATTCTTGACTCTAATAAAACATTTCTCTCTTCAAACTCGAGAATTTTTTCATTGACTCTATTAAACCTCTAATGGTATCTCTCTCACCTTCTATATATTCAAGCTTCTCTCGAAGAGTCCTCTCACATGTCCTAATGTCTTCAACCAACACACTATCATCAACGACCTTGACACACTCTCTTAAACTCACTTCTAACTTCAAATTAGCTCTTGTTAATTTAATAGATTCTTCATAAAGTTCTTGAAAAGCATTTTGAATTTCACTCACATCAACCTCATCATTTTCATTCTCTCTCTCTTCTTCACTCTCACTACCATAAAAAATAAGGAAATCATAAACTTTGACCTTGGAAGTGTCATGTGTTTCTCTATCTTCATGAGAAGATTCATTATCAGTGCTCACATGACTAGCCATAAAATCCACAAAGTTGGGCTTAGTGGGGAAATTGGGTCCCTCTTCATTATCACTATCACTAAGGGTTACATTAAAAGAAATTGGTTGCTTACCCTCTCACCTTAGTTTAGTGGGACACTCTTTTGCCCTATGGCAATACCCTTCACAACCATAATACCTATTTGACTCGTCCCTATTTAAATTTTCATTAATAGTTTTATGGATCTTCTTGGCCTTGACATGCATAGATTTTTCAAATTTCTTAAAATCATTTTTAAATTTATCTTTGTTAAATTTAAGAAATTTTCGAAACTTCCTAGTAAACATAGCCATATTTTCCGAGTCACTATCACTTTCACTCTCTACTACTTGCTTTTCCTCCTTTTAAGATTTCAAAGCAACCCCCATATCTATTTCCTTTTCAGTTTTAGAGGGAAACATGTCTAGTTCATAGGTTTTTAAATCACCGACGAGCTCTTCTAATTTCATAGAGGCTAAAGTTGGTAAATAATTTAATACGGTCACCTTAGGAATAAATCTATCGGGTAGGGACCTTAAAATTTTCTTTACTACTCGATTGTCGGGTATTTTCTCTCCCAAATTAAAAGATGAATTAACAATATCTGAAAGTCTAGCATAAATTCATCAAAAGTTTATTTTTCATTCATTTTGATGGTTTCAAATTGAGTGGTGAGGTTTTGGAGTTTCGAAGCTTTAACGACACTAGTACTTTCATGAGTGAGTTGTAAAATATCCCAAGCTTCTTTAGCGGTTTCACACGTCATAATGCGAAAGAATTCATCCGGTGTGATCGCGATAAACAAGGCATTTAAACCACGAGAATTAAAATTTTAAAGTTTAAATTCATTCTCACTCCATCTATCGGCGGGTTTGGGAACACGTGCATTATCTACTAAATGTGTAGGTGGGGACCACCCGTTAACAACAGACAACCAAACCCTCTCGTCGATAGATTTTAGTTCCGATTTCATCTGTGCTTTCCAGTACGCGTAATTAGAACCATCAAAAATAGGAAATTTTAGAAATGGGGAAAATTCCATTTTAGCCAAAAATATTTAAAGGATCTTAAACGCAATAATTTAGCGATCCAGCTCTGATACCACTTATTGAAACACGAGGCACTCAATTTTAAAATCTTAAAAATAAAAGATAATTTTCAATTTCCTCTTAGAGATGCGAAAGCGAGATGGTTTAATTAAACACACACAAACACCAAATTTTAAATTCTTTTCAAATTAAAATAAAATAAAGTGAAATAAGATTAAATCCACACTTATATTAATTTCACTCAAACCAACTTACTTCAACCCAAGTCCTAGAAATTTGCTTAAGTCATATTTTAAATATTACCAAATTAGGCCAAACCAATTTTACAAATTAAACGACGACTTGAATTAAATTAACATATACCCAAACTTAATTTACCACCAATTTAAATAAGTAGTGATTAAACCAAATTTTATCTTTTTACCTAAGCATGCGTTCTAGGTGAGTTTTGCGAAAGATAAGGTAAACAATTAATCACTATGCCGCGATGTACGAGGAAAAACCCACAACGGGAAAAAATCTCGAGCGACCCTAGCCTTAAGTCCACTAAGTATGGTATTTTACAAGTACAAGCAAAAAGACTTACAACACACGATTCGACTCCTTTCAAGCCCCGATGCTCCTTTTTGTACCGACCTCCTCTTAGATGACAATCCCGGAACTCCACTGGAACCTTGGAATCCACCAATGAGAAACTAGGAAGCAACCGTCAACCACACATAGTGCCTTTCACCATGTGGGCATGCCGCAGACTAAACAAAATTCTTCTTCTTTGAGGGATTTATAAGTAAATCCAAACACTCTTCCAATGGTAGTGATAGAAACTGGTGCCAAAATTCCAATCAATGTATATATATATATATATATAGGAACTTGGATAAACTAAACAAATGGGTGTAACACAAGTGTTTTAAAGATTTTTCTTGAAAAATAAACACTCAAACATTAACTTTTTTTTAAAATTGAAGCTCTCTTAAACTCTCTAGGAGATGAAAAGTTATGAAAAAGTTAGTTCTAAAAGTTGGTTCCCGCACCTTATCAAATCTGGCAAAAGATAGTGGGGAAAAGTAGTGGGAAAAGTTGGAAAATCGTCAAAAACTACCCAAAAAAAATTTCCGCCAAAACTCGTTCGAACGCTTTTTCGTTCGAACAACTTTTCGTTCGAACGAATTTACTAACGAGGTTCCAGAATGAAAAAAAGGAAAATCGTCAGAAATCTCATTCGAATGAGATTCTAGTGTGGATCGAACAGCGTCTAAAAAAAAGAAATATTATGTTTTAATCCCAAAACGTTTTATGAAAAGTTCTAAAAAATATTTTCTGAGTAAAACAAAGTCGCTAAAATTAATTTATATAAATTATAAATTACACCCAATTAATTATTGTTCCAAGATCCTATATATATATATATATATATATATATATATTATAATGCATTCATACCTTAGGAGCAATGGAACCATGTTGATGACGTAGAAATGAGACACAATACACACGACATTTGATGAAGCCTTAATATCTTGGCTGCTACGTCTTCAACCACCCCGTCATAGGATTGAAGGGATACAATTAAAAACTATCCTATGACATAAACGTTTTTGTCCGGAATTGAGCCAAAACTACATTAAGACTCAATCGGAGAATTGTGTCCTTACACATATCATTTTAATGGCCAAGTACACTCTAATGCTGTGTTTTTCTACCGTATTATATCCTGGTAGTTGAGGGTCAATCGAACTAGTTCATCACAATGCCTTATTTAGGTCACAACAGCGATAACCCAGCTGGGAAAAGTCAGTCAGTAAAGAGGTCCCTTAGGCCGAATCTTTTTTCCAATAATCAATATCATATATGGAGTCTTGGATCACACATTAATGTAATAAATACAATAAAGGTTTAAGTATGTATTCTAAATAAAGACCAATTCTAAATATTGTCTTTTAAATCCTTAAATAACTTGCTGAAAAAGGTTACTAAAACCATTTTCTCAATTTTTAATATTCATTCATCATATTTAAAGAATTCAATTCATAGTTCTTCCTAATCAGTCGGTTCTGAGTAGAGATGGAGGGTCACTGGGGCACCACTTAAATACCATCTCATCTCGATAGAATATTTTTGGATTTATTCCCAGTAGAGATAGAGGGTCAGAGGAGCACCACTTAAATACCATCTCAACTAGACAAAATTTCACCGGGACAGACTTTGGAATTAATTAAATGAAATTCCATAATAACGAGAAATTACTTACAAACAGTGTATATATATTTTCAAACAAGTTTAAATATTTTGAAAATGAAATCCATTTAGATTGTTTGCAAATTTTAAGTTTTCATTAGTAGAGCCTTTAGTCTATATTACCAGCATAACTACTAAGTAAAGCTACAAAACACAAAATTAAAACTATAAAACTGCATTACAACATTTAAATAAAATCATACCTACGAAAAGAATTCTTTCTTTAAAATTATAGAACTCCTTTTTAAGATATTTCCTAAGCTTTCAATTAATATTTCTTATTATAATTATCAAGAAATTGGTGTGAGTTATAAATGATCCCAAAGGCCCTATTTATAGATTTCCAAAAGTGTTACGGTATTGACATGTGTCTAGGTGAACAAGCATTTACGGTGGTAAGTCATCGTTTGGTTGTCGCGTTCCGGGGTGGTATTGTAATCTTAACATCACCAAATGATGACAAGTGTTTTAGCTTTCTCTCTAAAGACGACATGTGTAAGTTGGAGGTGGCCAGCATGTGATGGAAAGGTGATAAGGGTGTTAGGGTCATTTTGCACATGAAGGGTATTTTGGTAATTTCACACTATATATTTTCAATATTTCTTAGAGGTACTTGTAAATATTTTATTCAAAAAATGGCCCTTTTATATTTTTATTTTAGTCCCTAAAGTTTCATAAAATTATACTTTCTACCCCAAAACTTATTATTTACCTTAAGATATGTCATAAGACTTCGATTTGATCCAATTTACGATTGATTCTTCATATTTAAAAATGGGGTTTGTTATATTGATAGTCAATAATACCACATATCTTATAATACAACATTTATAAGATAGTAAGTAACACATGGATGTAAAAACAAACTATATACATATGAGCATATAAAAGTGGGGTCATTACAAACATGGTAGTTCTTAGGATCTGGTCTATGTTCCCTCGGGATCGCACCAAACTATTCATCTAAATTCCCTATCATGTTGTTACCTAAGTCTCCCACATCGATGTGGATCTACTCATGGTCATGTATAAGTTACATATGTATCCTAGGGATTGTTAATACTCCCTAACGCTAGGTAGTATATTATTAATATCAGGTTGTGTTTTGTCTTGTATGGGTAATTCAAAAGAAACTACTTAGTATTTCCATCTTATCTCTTGTAATATCAACTTAATTTTATGTTTGTAATCCACTATATAATCACCCTCTAAGTATCGAGCATTAGTATTTATAATTACCCTTTGGTCCGTCGGATTATAATATTGACCATTTAGATCCTTTTGAGTGACCTATAAAGAGAATTGTTTTTTCATGATTCTAACTCCCCGAGCTCCTTCCTCAGCACGTGTCACACATAACCCAAAATCTGAACATGTTATGGTTTGGGCTTGCACCGAGTCCATAATTTTATGGGAGTTGTTTAGACTGGCTTAGAAGGAACTACATTCAGTATATACGTAGCCATATCTATTTCATAACCCAAAAATAATTCGACAAATCTGAATTGCTTATCATAAATTTAACTATTTCCAAAAGTGTCATGTTCCTTATTTTCACTATGCCATTTTTTGTGGAGTTTCTAGTGTAGAAAACTAGGATGTAATAACCATCTCTAATAAGTAATTCATAAACTCTCTAAGGAGATATTCACCCCATGATCGGACCATAGGGTTTGGATTAGTTTACTATGCATATGCTCCACCTCAACCTTATAAACTTGGAACTTATCGGAGGCTTCAAACTTATGGTGTATAAGGTAAACATATCCATACCTTTGGTAATCATAAATTAAAGAAATGAAGTACTCATAACCAGCTACTTCCCAGATATTCAAAGGATCACATAAATCAAAATAGTCTTTCATAGTGAAAGGCCTCTTGATTATTTTACTTTCTAAACATGATTCATAGACTATAGCTACCTCCCCTTTCAGTGAACTTAATTTCCCATTTAAAAATATTTTTTGAATTATTTTATGATTAATATGACCTAGGCGTAAGTGCCAAAGATACATTTGGTTCAGCTTGGAAGGTTTCTTTCACTTTAGGTTATTTCCATTTGAGTTACTTGTTTTAGCATTTAGCAGTTTTGGGGTCTGTCTTTATAACACATAAATCATTTCCAACATATAGGAAAAAAAGATTTTCCATTTTTGATTAAAAAATATTTATTTATTAAAAAAAATAAACATTCAAGCATCATTAGTTTAGAAACTAAAATTAAATTTCATCAAATAAAGGGAAAATAAAAACAATTCCCTAATATGATATTTTTATCTCCGCCAAAATCTACAGATTGATATTTTGATAGCCAGTGTAATTAAGAGTGCGCAGGAACTAATGGATGATTTTTTAAAATTAAACTCCCCACATACATTGTTCAATTTTTTCACTAAATTTTAATCTTTAATTAACTATAGTGTGTATATGGCCAAAGTCCCAATCACAGAAAATTAACTACGTATGCAATCACACAAATATGAGGAAAAATCCCTTTTTAGGGCAAAACCTATATTCAACACTTTTGACATTTTAATAGACAAAGACTTACAAAAAATTAAGTAAACTAAGTAGGAAGAACCAAGTGTTCAAACTTGCAACATAATACTACTCAAATCCAGAGTAGTCTATATGTGGAGGTCCACCCTCGGTATCCACCGATCAACCTTTTTTCTTTCTTCAGTACTGATCCCTCGGGTCATAAGATCAGTAGTAGATATCCCTCTCCACAAGTTTATTTTAGATATGGAACTTGTAGGGTTTCCAAAGGATTCAAAATTATATTTAGGGATGATGACTTGTGAATCAAAATATGTTTAGGAACATAAAAGTCAAGAACTTTTGCAACAGATATGCACGGGTTATTTTTTTCAAAAGTCTCATGAAAATTGGTATCAAAACAGGTATTTATAAGTCTAATATGAATTTCAAGGCGATGGCTCGTTCGAACAAAAATAAGGTTCGTTCGAACGAGATCAGTAGGTCATTCAAACAACAAAGACATTTCGTTTGATGTCTACATTTAACGAGCTTCTAACGAGAATCCACTATAAAGCAAACCAACCTTGTTAGATGTTTGTTTGAAGTAAATATCTAACGAATTTCTAACGAAATAGAAATTTCGTTCGAATGAGATTGCAAACTCTTTTGAACGAGATCTAAAAAAAATTATCTTTAGAACATAAAAATCGAGTCTCGATTTTTTTTAAAAATTCATCACAAATATAAATATGAAAAATGAAGAACTTCTAAAAAAATTATACCTTCATGAGATTTAGAGAAGTCTTGAACTTGGAGATGTTGAAGTTCAGTTCGACGCGTCGGTGCGTGTCGTTTTGTAATGGGATACGCCAAATATGCTAAAGTGCAAATAAATACATATAAAAAGACTAAGCTAAAATATTTCCACTTATAGTAATTAAACACTTAGGTTAATTAAGTCTAAATATACAAGATATTTAACAAATTTAATACGATTCTCATCATGGAGAGATCAAATGATATAGTAGATAAGTAATGTGGAAGCGATTAGAAAATACTCAATGAAAAACTCATAATAAAACGTCTTTAGTCCATGAAGGAGACATAATAATGTCTCAAGACTAATACCTTAATAAAATCCCAATGAATATTGGAATAAAACAAGCCAACTAAGTCTCAACATACAAACTAGAATGTTTCCAACACATACTAGACTGAAAGTAAATTGATAACTAAATCAAGTAGAGATCCATAATGTCTCTGAAACTGATATCTTGGGAAAATAGATGAATATCAAATAATATATGGAACAATGAAGCTAGACGGGATGTCCATCCCTCGCACAAAAGATCTACGTAATGAAATGGGTCAAAACCCTAACAAGTAACTTAGCTACTCAACTGAAAGACGTTATATGAATATATGATAAAATAAGAGTTTATATATAATCAAAATGAACGACACACCTTACTAATGTATCCTCATAATGTAATCGAATTATCTCGATTCATATCATTAATTAATCAACAGGTAACTGACATGCGCCCCTTCCTCTCGGCCATCTCAAAAACATGCAGTACGCTAAATTATACCGTTATAATGTATTAGAATTATCTCAGTTCATTTCATTTATTAATTGTTCTCATTAAGTAAACAACACGTAACTGACATACTCCACTTCCTCTCGTCCATCTCATGACCATGAGGTATTCTAAATTAAACAATCACATAAATCTCGGTTGCTCGTTTAGTAATGTCGAAATAGCACATTACATTAAATTATAAACACCATGTTTCATGACTTAATTCCACCTGGTAATCGCATGGAGGGAATTCACATATCACAGTATTGAAGTGTCCAACCATGGTGCCCACCCATTTATTTCCATTTAATCACAACGTTTCATGCCCTTACGCCACCTAATATTTGTGTGGTCGGGAATACGCATATCACAACATCGGGGTGTCCATCCACGGTGCCAACCCATTCATTTTGGTTTCCCGTATTCATTTAACATTGAAATTTAAACACATCCTTATTCACTCTCAGCAATTTACTCAAACAACAATTATCCCACCCTTAGATCATATAATTTATAATCATTATATGTTTTAATCCAATTCATACGGAGCTAAGGGATCATTATGATTACATATAACCTTTCATAAAGTAAAGAATTTAAATAAGGGGATATTAGTCTGATTAAGATTTGGAGTCATCACAACTACCCTTATCTAAATCCTATACATGGGACGTCTCATCGAAGTGAAATCCAAACAAGGAATCCCATTAGTACACTTATGTATAAGATAATTGTTAAGACAAATTAATTAGTGTTCATTATGTGAGAAAAAAATAAGGATTTAGATATATACGAGTGAAATTCTCTGACTAATGCAACACTATTATTTGACAACCAAGCCAACAATAAGTAATTTCTCATACTCCTTCTATTTTGTATGTGACAAAGTGAATATCAACATTAATCGGGTCTCAAGTTGTCTCATATGGTGTTATTATATGAATGGGACATGTAATTATTTTATAAAAGTGCATTACATCATAGGGGGTCCATCAATGTAATTCAAGTGTCACAAATCACTTATAATTTTGTTATATTAATTTGCATAGGATAAGTAAGGTCTTCCTGACAAGTATTATCTAATAAGGACAAATATGTTAAATACTTTTAACGCACAAGGTAAAACCTACTAATTAAGCACAATCTTTAGGATTTAGTAAGTCTAAATTAAAGTACAGATCATACAATATTAAATCTCAATCTCCAAATTCCACAAACGGGTCCAAAACCTAAATATCAATTCTCGTGTTTTGGGTCTGTAATTGATTTCTACATAGGAATAAAGCTCAACAAGTAATATCGGATAATTAGAACTATTTAAATTAATAGAATCGGTATGCAATTAGGAATACATAAAACCCTAGGGGTTATAGATAATTTTTAGAATAAAAATTAATTTAGGTGAATTTACCAAATATGAACAAAAAGGGAGGAGAGTAAAAATCTACTTTCCCTGAAAATGCATCTCAAAATAACTTCCCGAGTTGGTGGAGAAACCTCTTCAAAGTCCCTTCAATAAATGGTGCCAAATTCCATTTACAAGGAATATATAATATTTAGGGTTTGATTTTTAAATTGGGCAAAAATATAGGTGAGGGATGAAATGACAAGTGGCTTAAAAATGGTAGGTAGATTTCGAGGAATATATGGAATAAAAAAGGGAGGGATGGTTATCAACAAAATTGATTATGGGAGAGATGAAAGAGAGCAGTTCTACTTCAAGATGACCCACAACCTAAAAACTTGCACCGCTATTTTGATTCCTCAAACCTCGACCCGCTCTCATTTATCCCAACCGACCAATCATTAAAATCCCAACCGTCTAACAGAAATCCTACTATATAGAGAGCTATATACCAATTATTACCACGAGATAAAACACTTTATCCTAGGAAAACTTCTAGCTTACAGCCTATATCCTTAAACCCCAAAACAACCTTAAATGCTTCTTTATTTCAGTGTCAACCTGTACCGAAAATTAACACAAGGATCAACCCCTTTTTGCTTTACTTCTACCGTCAGCAAAATACAAGAAGGGGAACTATCCCCTTTTCATTTTTTCCTAAAAAGAGGTTGAATGATTGATAATTTCATAGTCTCTCTCTCTCTCACTCATACTGTACCAATATAGCCTTCAATGCACCACAACTATAGGAACCTTAAAACCCTATAGCTAAAACCTTATGACCCATTTCCTTTTATATAAACCCATTGTTCCTAATACAACCGACCCACTATAGATTAAAATAACTCAGACTAGTGTGTTATTTTGAGCCAAATAAATATCCAAGTCCATTAAAGATGATAACTTTTATTAAACCAAATAAGTGTACAAGCCCAATAAATAATTCCATTGACCAAATGAAAACACAAACCTATTAAACTCATAAATCCATCATATTAATCACATCAATTAGTCCCACTTAAAAAATAATTAATAATTAAAATTAAAATTTCCACTTCAGTTCTATTAACTAATTAAGTCAATCATCAATATAATAATAATAATAATAATAACAATAATAATAATAATAATAATAATAATAATAATAATAATAATAATAATAATAATAATAATAATAATAATAATAATAATAATAATAATAATAATAATAATAATAATAATAATAATAATAAGAAGAAGAAGAAGAAGAAGAAGAAGAAGAAGAAGAAGAAGAAGAAGAAGAAGAAGAACAACAACAACAACAACAACAACAATAACAACAACAACAACAACATCAACAACAACAACAACAATAATAATAATAATAATAATAATAATAATAATAATAATAATAATAATAATAATAATAATAATAATAATAATAATAATAATAATAATAATAATAATAATAATAATAATACTTCCATTATTTGCCTAGACAAATAAGTTTTTTTGTTCCAAACTAAATAAGGTTGTCTTTTTAATTAAATAAGTTAAAAAAATAATGGGGTGTTACATTCTTCCCCACTATTGAAAAGAATTCCATTCTCGAAATTCATAGAAAAGTAACATGTACGTGGCTTAGAATAAATGTGGATACTAATGTCTCATTGTATCCTCTAGCTTCCAAGTGGACTCATCGTTACTATGGTGACACGATTGATCATGGACCAAGGTAATATCCTTAGTGCCCAAAATTTGGATTCTATGATCTAAGATACGGGTTGGCTCCTCAGTGTACAAAAAATCCAGCGTCTAACTAGATATTGTCTAAGTTTATGATGACAAGCGACCTTACCCTCCATATGAATGTACAAAGCAATCGATACATGAAACACGCTATGTACCCAAGATAGATGCTCTGGAAATGCTAAACGTTAAGAGAGTGACCCTACATGATCCATGATCACAAATGTCCCGACTTACCACGGGGATAACTTGCCCTTCTTTTAAAAATGCATCCCCCCTTCAAGGGTGACACCTTTAGAAGTACATAGTCGCCAACCTGAAGTTCCACATCCTCCCTATCCAAGTCTGCATAACTCTTTTTCCTACTTTGTCCTATCTTAATTCTCTCACAAATCATCTTGATTTACTCTGAAGTCTCCTGAATGACTTCGGACCCCAACAAGCTACTCTCTCTCAAATCCAACCAACACGCTATTGACTTACACGATCGCCCATACAAAGCCTCGTATGATTCTATAATAATCAATTTCTGATAATTTTTGTTGTAGGAAAACTCAAGTAAACTCAAATGCGCCTTCTAATTACCCTTGAAATATAATGCTCATGCTTGAAGCATATCACCCAAAATATGGTTCACCCGTTCCCTCTTCCTATCTATTTGAGGATGGTACAATGTACTTAAGTGAAACTTCATGCCCATAACATCTTGAAAACTTCCTAAAACGTGGGATATGAAAATCAAATCACTATCTAAGATGATCAACAATGGTACCCTCTTCAATCGAATAACTTTTGCAACATACAAACGTGCATATTTCTCTATCATGAAATTTGTACAAATGGGAAATAAACATGCCACTTTTGTCAAATGATCCACTATAATCGAAATAGAATCATGTTTCAATGTAATCAAAGGCAACCCTATGATGAAATCCATCAAATTACTAACCCTCTTCCACTCAGGAATAGGTAATGGAAAAATATTTCCCAACGGTTACTGATGACTCACCTTCACTATCTAACAAGTTTTACATTAGGACATAAACATAGCAATGTCCCGTTTATCCTAGACCACCAATATTATCTTTTCATATTTTGGTATATCTTATCCTCACCTGGATGTATTGAAAATTGTAATTCATAAACATCCTCCATAAAGGCCCTAATCAAGTCCTCATTTGATGACATAACCAGCCTTCCCTTGTACTTTAAATTACCATCTGGACCAATGGTGAAAATGGGTACACCGGTGGACAAAATCTCAACAACTTTCTCCTTAAAAAACACATGATTTGTCTGATCTCGAACCACCTGCATAAGTGTGTATGGATTCACAATGACCATCCCCATAAACACATTATGTAAATCGCCGATCAACTAAAGAGAACAAATCGTCCACTAGGTCGTCACCTCAAAGCACCTGCCACTACGTAGGCCTCTCTCGATGATATTGAATCATAAACAGGTAGTCCTTTATAAATTTAAACCATCATCATTGTCGCATGTTTAAATCCTTCTGTATGAAAAAATACATAATACTTTTCTGATCTCTAAAGAGACTGAACTTGTCTCCCCTAAAAAAAACCTCCAAAATATGTAGTCTAAACACTACGGGCACTAGATCCAAACATGATTTAGATAGTTACCATTTGGGAGTTTCAAATTTTGAGATACATAACTAATAGGATGATCCTACTACATCAAAACTCCAACCAATCCATGTAAGGAAGCATCGGTGTATACCAAATACTCAACCCCATTCCTAGATAGAGACAAAATTGGATACGAAGTTAACCTCTCCTTAAGAGTGTTAAAGACATGTCTCTATCCATACAAACAAAATCTCCTTTCGAGTCTACTCAATCAACATTCCCATATTTTTTGAAAATCCTCGGATAAATCTCCAAAAATAACCACCAAATCCAAAAGATTTACGAACTTCCCTGGTGTCGTGGGATGCCCCCAATCCAAAATGGATTACACCTTCTTTGGATCTATCGATATCAGCGAAACTACGTGGCCCAAAAATTGCAGCTCTAATTTCCAAAATGCACATTTCAAGAACTTCACATGCAACTTTTGATCCTATAATGTCTGAAGTGCAACCCTCAAATTCTCAGCATTCTCATCCTAAGCTCATGAATAAACTAAGATATCATCAATGAAAATGATGATAAACTAATACAAATATGGATAGAACACATGATTCATCAAATTCATGAACATGACAGGGGCGTTGGTCAACCCAAATGGTAAGAACAGAACATATAAGAACCATAACGAGTTAAACAGGCAGTCTTTGGTGGTTCCTTCTCACGTACCCTACATTGGTGGTTCCTCGAATGTAAATCAACCTTTATGACAAATGAAGCTTCCTAAAGTTAATCAAAAAATTCATCAACTATCAGTAAAGGATATTTGTTCTTCACTTCACCTTGTTCAAGTCATGGTAGGCAACACACAAATGTAGTGAATCGTATTGCTTCATCACAAACAAAGTTGGAGCTCCCCATGGTGATGTACTTTACCAAATGAACCCCTAATGTAATAAATGCTTGATTTTCTCTCTTAACTCCCTGATTTCCATAGGAGCAATCGACTTCATGCTGGGAGAAAAATAAATCACAAAATCAATATCTCGAGTTAGAGGTAACCCTATTACCTACTCAAACACATAAAAAAGTCTCGAACAATTTGAATCGAATCTAATGAAATGGAAGTCTCCTACTTTGTCTCCTCGTGAATAGAATACAAATGTGTCATGGAACCACCCTCTGGCCTAGGCACAACCAAAATATATATCTCTTGAGCCAGAATAATAAAAATGATAGTTTGGCCAGTACAATCTATATGAACTATGTATCTAACCAAGCAGTCCATACCCAATATTACAACATAAGAGTGGGTGTTTAAAACTAATAAATTGTCCTCAAAACATAACATATCTATATAAATCCCCAAATCATAACAAATCTCTAAAATACAAGTAGATACATATAATGATGTATCTATCGATAAAAATCTACCATAAAGTCTATGAGGTAAGAAAGAAATCTCCAAAAAACAACGTGATATAAATATGTGTACTGAGCGAGTATTGAACAAAACTTGATCTATAGTGTCAAAAATGTAAAACATACCATCTACTGGTTGGACTTGCCTTTAGACCTCCTGATAGGTTGTGCCATATGATAATCCCTCTCATAATAAAGTCGGATGCTGTTGTTCAACTGGCGGTGAGGGTAGAAATGTTAGTGATTATGTCCTCATTGCTGGAAGCTACTGATGTCGATATCGCTATTGCTGTTACTAGGACCTAAAGCCTTATTATCCTAGGCTTCCCCGCTCCTTATCCTTATCACACTAGAGTATTCAAAACTTGTGCCCCTTTTTCCTCATTAAAAACTTACTAGCTCAAATGGGCTACATGCACCCCTTATGTTGTCTCTATTACTATCTCCTCTCCCTTACTTCCTTCTCTTGACTTTCTCCCTCTCGTAGATATCAATGCAGCTGGCAGATGTACTACAAGTAGTATCCTCTACCTCACTACTGCCAAGCCTTCTTGGACTGTGTGGCTAATCAATTTTGATGACTATTGGGCCCCAAAGTGGTACTTCCACTAAGTATCAGATGTTAGAATACTATGGATATTAACTACATGTGGTGCGGGGGCCACAAAATCGACCTACTATGCTAGCTTTCTAACCTGACAAACTCATCTCATTAGAGACATTTAACTTTTAAGATGGGTATCCTTTTATTAACCTAAATGGAATACATAGAAATACATGTATGGACCATGCTCTGATTCTAACTATGATAAATCGTGTAATTATACACTTAGGTTGATTAAGTCTAATTATTAAATCGTAGAGGATATTAAAACAATATAATACCATTCTTAGCATGGATAGATCAAACAATATAATAAACATGTAACATGGAAGTGATAAAAAAATCCTCAATGTAAAACTCATAATAAAATGTCCGTATTGTACGAAGGTGATACAATAACGTGTCAACATTCATACCTCAATATAATCCCAATGAATCTCAGAATAATGCAAGCCAACTAGGTCTCAACATACCGACTAGAATGCTTCTAAGATAAACTAGACTAAAAGTAAATTGATAATCAAATCAAGTAGAGACCTAAAATGTCTCTCAATTTGATATATTGGGAGAAAAAAATGAATAGAAAATGATGGATGGAATAAGGAAACTATACGGGATGTCCGAACCTAACACCTATGGCCCACATAAATAATTGGTTCAAAACCCTAGCAAGTAACTTAGTTACTCAACTCAAAGTTGTTAAACGAATATATGATAAAATCACTATTTATATATAATCCAAATGAACGACCCATTCCACAAATGTAGACTGATAATGTATTAAAATTATCACAATTCATATCATTAATTAATTATCCTCATTATTTAATCAACAGATAACTTATATGTTCCCCTTCCTCCATGTCATCTCATAAGCATGAAGTATCCTAAATTGAACTGTCATAGTGTATTAGAATTATCTCATTTCATTTTATTAATTAACTATTCTCATTAATTAAACAACACATAAATAACTTGCACTCTTTCCTCTCAATGCGGTATGCAAAATTAAACAATCAAATAAACCTCAGTCTCCTATTACGTAGTGGAAAAATAACACATCACATTAAATCATAAACATCACATTTCATGCCGTAACACCACCTAGTTTTTGCATGGATAAGAATTCACATATCACAACATCTGGGTGTCCCTCTATGGTGCCCACCTATTAATTTCCATTTGATTAGCACATTTCATACCCTGATGCTACCTGGTATTTGCATGGCTGGTAATTCACATATAACAACATTGGGGTCGGTGCCCACCAATTCATTTCCATTTCAAATGTTCATTTAACATTAACATTTTATCACATATTTATTCACTCCAAGGAATTACTCAACCCCAACTACCCCACCCTCGTGTTAAATCATTTAGAATCATTAGACATTTTAGTCCATCTCATAAGGAGTCAAGGGATTAGTATCATTACATATAACCTTTAATAAAGTAAAGCATTTAAGTAAGGGTATATTACTTTGATTAATATTATGAGTCCTCACAACTACCCTTCTCTAAACCCTGTGCAGTGGATATCTCATAAAAGTGAAATCAAAATAAGGAACCCCCTATACACTTATGTTTAGATAGAGTAATTATATAAGGACAAATTAATTAGGGTTCATTACGGGAGAAAAATAAGGATTTAAATATCTATGGTTGAATTTCTCCAAGTAATCCAACACTATTATGCAATAACCAAGCCAAGGATACGTAATTTCTCGTACTCCTTCTATTATCTACGTGAAAAATGAATGTCAACATTAATATGGTGTTAAGTCGGGCTCATGTGGTGTTCTTCCATGAATAGGGCATGTAATTATTTTGCAAGAGTGCATTACATTTTATGGGGGTCCACCAATATAATTCAAGTGTTACAAGTCACTTATAATTTTATAACATTAATTCACATAATATAATTAAGGTATGCGTGAAAATTATTATTTAACAAGGACAAACGTTTCAAAAGTACTAGTATTAATACACAAGTGTAATACACCAAAATTTTAAAAAAATAACTAATTATATCTTTGTATATTTGCGAGTACTTATCTTATGTGACTACTGACATCGCTACAAATTGTTTTTTAATTTGAAATTGAATAGAATTTAAAATACGATAATGAAATAATAATTATTTATCGAATAAAAATAATTATATTTTTGGAATAATTCGAGTGACTTTAGGGACGTTTAGGATGCCCAATTACACCTTAAAACGTTGAGTTTTAAGTCTCATGGGCTAGTATATTGTTTGTGCAAGACTTTAGACCACTTTAGGCTTAATGGGTCGAGGTTAATGAGGAACCCAACCCTACTTTTGTGGCAAAAAAAATTGGAGAGGATTAGGGTTAGCTTAGTTCATTCTTAGTACTTCAAAGAGAAAACCATAAGTCCAAAGATAGGCAATAGATAGGAAAATACTTAGAGAAGACGAAATTGAGGGCGAGTGGGATTGGAGAAGAAGGCATTAGGCTAATTTGATTGCAATATCATATCTTTGTTTAAGGCAAGTTTATTTAGTATAATTATATAATCAAGCTTGTGTTATAGTATGATTATCCATCTGATTATTAACCTAATATTAGAATAATATGAATTAGATAATCTATATAACAATAGTTAGAATTATGTTTATCAGGTAATTAGATTACAATCTATGTTCTTTGTGTATTATGAAATTCTGATGAGTCATCATGATTTAAAAAAGATTTTGTTAAATTGATGATATGGTTAGAGGATTAGAAACCCGTTGTTAATCTAGTGGATTATACTGGTATTAGATTGATTTAGTACCAAATCACATGTTAGGTTTTCCTGAGATGACTATTAGGATTTACATCTAAAAATTACGTAAGAACAACCAAAAATACTTAGAGAATTATTAGTATTGCTATTGGGACATTATACATCTAAGAAGTGATGTTTGGCGATTTTTAGGGTCCTGAAAATGATAATTTAAGTGGAATAATGGAAGATTTTTATTGGAAGAAGAAGGGTTATCGACGAATCTCGTTCGAATGACAAATGGGAGTCATTCGAATGAACTGCGCGTTCTATCTCAAATGACATTGGGAGCTAGTTCGAACGACCTTTGTATTCTCGTTTGAAAGAATAGATCGAATAAATTTTAATCTTAAATTTTAATTGTTATTCAAAAGATGTAATTAAGGTGTTAACATTAGATTTAAGATTTTTAACACTTAATTGTGTAGGATTACTTATTGTGCGTATCATGTGCAACATACTAGGTGTGTGTACTTGTGGGATACGTACTAGAGGGGATATAATTATGAGGCACAAGTGACGAAGATCGACATCCTGATGCGAAAATGATGGGTTTGACTTGGTTATGATTACCCTCGACATTAAATGCTAAAATTCCCTTTGTATTTGTGTGAGGTTCGTAGCCTGATCCTTTTATATAGGTTTAGGCAAAGGTTTATATGACTGGTCTGAAGGTGTAATGATTATCCCTAGGGGTATATCAGTTGATATAGGTACAGGACAACCTATGATTAAGATAGTACGCACGAGAAAACCCCAAAGGCAGTAGGAAAGGACTTCGTTATGTGTGGGCTTGTGATGGGGTACTTTTATGAGGTACATGTATAAGATGTACTTGTGTTATGTAGACATGGATATAGAGACTACTTTCCCTTGTAACATTGTATAATTGTGACGTATAAACGAATAAAAATGGAATTGGTACATAAAAGATTCTAGTGATGATTGAGACTTAATCATGGGGAACATATGGGCATGGGTGTAGACACATGTGATATTTATGGTTGTTTTGGGTCGGGCTAACATAAAAGCAACTAAAAGACTCAAAGAACGTGTGTAGTTGTGTTGTAAACCAAAATCAATTACATTAATATATTACAAAGACACACGATTAAAGTCTCCTACTAAAAGTTTTTAGGACATAGACCACTAGTGCAACCTCACTCCTGATCCGGTCTTGTCCGCTTCTCCATTTTTATCTATAGGATGTTGATGTTGAGCTTGAGTTTTAATGATCTATATTCCTTTTATCATTTATATTGAATTTACATTTGAATTAGTGACTTTTTCTTCAATATGGGCATGTAGTATGAGATAGTGATAGTATGTGATGATTTTATTACTTTATTTTGGATTAATATTAGAGTTAATTGTGGTTGGCCTACTTATGTTTTAGTCATTTATGTTATGTTCTAGTTTATTAGAGTTATGCTTAGAATGATACTAAACCGATTAGAATTATGTTTTATTTACTTCAGACCTGATCAATCTAGCTTATATTTTATCAGGTGTCACAGTTGGTATCATAGCATTCCAAGTTCTACTATCCTAGGGATCTTAGTTCTTCCATCTCTTTTCTCATAGCATTATTTGATACTTTGTATATTATCATTTAAATTTTTACTCTATCTTCGTATGTATACTTATATGCTTTTTCTTACTATCTTTCAAATGGTGAACGCACGATGCTGACATATTATCCGACCACAAGCAATTACTAGCATTGAGTTTGAGGCAGAAAAACCTTAAAACAACCACAACCACTTACACTACCATGGTAAGGACATGCACCCACTGTAGGTCAGGACGACTTTGGCTTTATTATTGCACAAAGCGTAGTCATGATAATAGTAGCCATGTAGTAGCAGTAGCCACGTCCACCACATCCACCCATGGAAGCATCTGTGCCTACCCAGCTTGTTGTGTTCATTTAGCAGAGAGCTATCACTTCAATCGAGAAAAGGCCTTAACAAGAGTTCTCAAGATCTACAAACCCTATTGTTGCACTGTGGTGGAGGCATGACATCAAGTGACATCTATGCCTACTATAGTGTACCGATATCCAAGGTCATATGTTATCCAGTTTTGACTTGTAGGGGATGCCCTATAGTGGTGGGAGTCTATTAAAACTATAGAGGATTTGGACTAGGTGACCATTTTGCGGTTTTGGGGGAGATTTAAAGGTAAATATTTCCCTATATCACATAATAAAGACTTTAGGGAAAATTCTGATCGATCAAAGTAGGTAGATCTCACATTTGTGGAATATGATAAGGAAATTAACTAGATGATACACTTTGATCCAGAGATAAGGGATTAAAGGAGAAGAAGATAGACCATTTTTTCAAAGCCCTATCATGGATAATCAAGCATATATTGATGGAAAATGTGGCATACACTACGTACACTCAGATAATGGATGACTCATTATGAGACTGGCAAAATTTCATGGAGTTTTTGAGTGAGAAAGAATCAAAGAAGGAAAAGTAGGGAATGGCCAAGGACTGAAGGCGGTCGATTCGGATGACTCGTTTAGAGTCAGGGAAGCTCGTAGTTTCAGTGAGGGTAAATTTAGAGGAGAAACCCCTAAAGTTATTTAGAGGAGATGATTTATGCCATCAATGCATCCAATGATAAGGCCACTCGGTCTAGGAACAATATGGACAATAGGTCTAGAGGGTCTAGGGCCAATAGGGTTAAGGTCCGAGACCTCATAATAGGTCCCAAGGGTAGGGACATCTGGGTCGTGGTCAGGATCATCCCATCAAGGTATAATGTTATCCCTAATAGTTCAACCGTAAGAAATTGAGGGTATTTTCTATGTTTATCATAGTTATGCACGAATTTTATTTGGTACGGGAGTGTCACACTCATTTGCTAAATAAAAGTTTGAATCTACATCGAGATTAGTAAATATAAATAAGGAAGTGTCTTCATATATGGATACCATAGTAGGTAGGGATGTTGCTTTAAGCCATATTTTTAGAGCGTGGCAGTAAAAATCGAACGGTTGTGTTTTTTTGCTAACTTTTTATTATTGCATATGTCGACATATGATATCATTTTAGGCATGGATGGGCTAACCCAGTATCATGCATAAATAGATTGTAGTTGGAAGATGATTACATTTTCTACTCTTAGACATGATATGTTGTTAGTTTCTATATCTATGATCGAAGGAGGGTCTAGCACACACTTATATTATATAGATGCAACCTCATTTAAGGAAGTCACGGGATTTCTATATTCTATATGGATTATCTAGGGTTTTACAAACATATTTGAGGAGGTTTCAAGGTTACTGCCATGTAAAGAAGTAGATTTTTTTATAGATTTGATGTCAGGTATTAGGACCATCACAAGGGAACCATACCAGATTGCTCCATTAAAGATGAAGGAATTATGTGAGCATATCTAAAAGTTATTAATCCAGGATTTTATATGGAGGAGTATGTCTTCGTGGGTAGGTATAGTCTAATTTCTTAAGAAGATCGATGGTTCGCTTCAATTAGGTTAGATTATTAGGAGTTGAATAAAGTCAGAATATGGAACAAGTATATATTGTCACGCATAGGTGATTTATTCAACCAGTTAAAGGTCACGTCATGTGCTCAGGGTATCACCAGTTATGTATTCGGGAGGAGGACATTTCGAAGATGGATTTTCTTATGTGATATGCTTTATACAAATTCTGGGTCATGCTATTTAGTTTGACCAATGCGCTAATAGTGTTCATGGATATGATGAATTGATTATTTCAACCATTTCTAGATATTTCATCAATGTATTTATCGATAACATTTTCATATACACACAATCAAAATAGGATCATGCATATCATTTATGATTGGTTTTGCATAATCTACGGGAACATAAGTTTTATGCAAAGTTCTACAAGTGTGGGTTTTGTTTTTGGAGGTGTAGTTCTTAGGCCATGTTGTATCCACAGTTGGGATGTTAGTGGATCCTCGTAAAGTTTTTGCAGTTGTAGAGTAGGGATAGCCCATGATTCCTACTAAGGTTTGGAGTTTCTTGGGCTTAACAGGGAACTACAAGACATTCATTTGAGGGTTCTCAAAGATTTCGGGACCATTAACTCGCCTCACATGTAAGGGTATACCTTTCATATGGAGTGTAGACCGCTAGAGGGATTTTGAGGATCTGTAAGAGAAGCTCACTATCACTTTAGTATTTGCATTACCATAGACCGACATGGAGTATTTGGTATTTAAAGTTGCATCACTTTAGGGATTATAAGAAGTGCTAATGCAGGAGGAGAGGCCTCGACCTATATCTTATGCATCCCAAAATCCTAAGCCTCATGAGGGTAATTACCCCACCCATGGTTTGGAGTTGTCAATGGTAGTCATTTCATTTATATTTAGAGACACTTTCTATTGGGTGAGAGGTTTACATTCTAATCACAAGAGTATTTAAGATTTGTTTGTGCATAGGTAAGTAAATATGAGACAAAGGCAAAGGCTAGATTTTATGAAGGACTATAATTTCTCAATTCAGTATTACTTGAGAAAAGTGAATCCAGTGGTAGATGCATTAAGTCGATAGATGAGAATTACTTTGGCAACGTTGTGAATCGAGTATGGTGAGATTTGTCTGATATATGGACAAAACAATGGAGTGATAGCTTGGTGTTTGATTTGTCGGAGGCCTTGTTAGGGGTACAGATCATTCCACCTACCATAGTGACATAGGTGATAAAAGCATAGACTTAAGACTCTTTCTATCAGGAGGATGTGCGAGGGATAGTGTCAGGCAGAGTCTTTCATTATGGAACAGTTCAGATGGTGGATTAAGATTTCATGGGCGATTGGTAGTTCAAGAGAATTATGACTTGAGAAGAGCAGTTTTAGTCGAGTCCCACGATTGACAAGACATCTCGTAGGGTATAAATGTATTTGGACATGAGTACAATATATCAGTGTACGAGGCTGGAAAAATATATCGCATACTTTATGTCTAAGTGTCCCACCTACGAACTAGTAAAAGTAGAGAACCAAAGACAGAAAGCGGAGTTAAAGCCTTAAGAGATCCCCAAGTGGTATTGGGAGAGAATCTCCATCGACTTCATAATGGGAATATCGAGGTTCGAGAGAGGTTATGATTTGATTTGGATTATCATTGATAGGTTGAAAAGGGTGGCTCATTTCCTTTCAGTGCATATATATATATATATATGTATCATGGGCAAGCAGTATGCCAAATTGTTTATAATAGAGATTGTATGAATTAATGGTGTGCCGCATGAGCTTGTGTCTGACCAGGACAACACCTTTATATATCGGTTCTGGAGAGGTTTTTAGAAAGCTATGGGGTTTCAGTTGAATTTGAGTACGACATTTCACCCGCATTCGGATGGTCAAACTGAGCGAGTGACTTAGATTTTCATGCATTTACTTTGAGCGCATGTATCGGATCTCAAAGGTGGTTGGGATCAGCATCTACCTCTTGTGGATTTTTCTTACAATAATAGTTATTATAAGAATATTGGTATGGAACCATACGGGGAACTATATGGGTGACTATACTATTTGTCGAGTTGTTAGTTAGAGTTAAGGGAACACATGATGTTCGGGGCCGATATTATTCGAGACACCTCAAAGAAGATGGAACTTATCCAAGCACGGATGAAGACAACACATGATCAAAAGTTATGCAGACAAGAGACTTACAAAATTAGAGTTTTAGGTCGAACTGTGGTGCTTCTGCAAGTCTCCACCATTAATACGGTTGTTAGATTTGGGTCTAAGGGGAAGTTGGAACCCCTCTTCGTCGTTACCTTCCCGATTTTGAACAGGGTAGGCCTAGTGGAGTATTGATTGGATTTAACCAACCATCTTTTATGGTATATGATGTTTTCAATATATCGATGTTGAGGAAGTTTCTGAGGGATGAGGATGCTTACCAGAAGATAAACCTCGACGGGATTCAATTTCTTCTCGATGTGAGTTATGAGGAGAGACCACAATGCATACTAGATCGGAGAGAGAAACTTTACAATCCAATATCATACCATTAGTTAGAGTGCAGTGGTGACACCATAGCGAGATATCCAAAGTTATTCTAATCAGGTATGAAATTTAAATTTCGAGGACAAAATTTCTTTTTTAAGGGGAAAAGAATGTAATACCCCAAAATTTAAGAAAAATTAAATAAATTAAATATGTTTATATTATTATGTACATGTCTGTTATGACTCATGATGTCACTATAAATTATGTTTTTTTAATTTGAAATTGAATTGAATTTATAATATAGTAAAGAAATAATAATTATGTAATGAATAAAAGTAACTATGTTACTGGAATAATTTGAGTGACTTTAGGGACGTGTAGAATGTTTGTTTACACCTTAATAAGTTGTGTTTTAAGTCCCATGGGGTAGTATATGATTTGGTCTAGACTTTAAACATCTTAAATCTGATTTGAGGATAAACTGGTTAAGGGTAATAAGGGGACCAACCCTTATTTCGTGGCTAATAAGATAAAAAGGGGACTAGGGTAACTTAGTTGATTATTAATACTTAAGAGAGAAAAAAACCAAGTCTAAAGAGAGATTAGAAAGAGAAAAATACTTGGAAAAGAAGAAACTTGGGGAAGTGGACTTGGAGAATAAGGAATTGAGATAATTGGATTGGAATCTCATATCTTTTTTTATGGAAGTTTATTTAGTAATATTTTTTGAGGTTGTGTTATAGTTTGATTATCCACTTGATTTTTAACCTAATATTAGAATAATCTGGATTAGACCATCTATATAATTATTTGAATTATGTTAATTGGGTAGTTAGATTACAATCCATGTCCCAGGTGTATTATGACATTTTGATGATTCACATCTCAAGAACCCTAGTATCATATTTTTGGACCTCTAATCTCAGATCTATACCAATTCGTGAAATTAACAAGGGTTACATGATTCAAGGTGTACAACATGATTCTAACATTTATAAACCAATTCTAATGGATATTTATAAGAATTTCTACTCAATTCACTCTACAAGTTTAACATGGGTATCAACCTAAATTATCTCATTAAGTTAATCAAGAATTTACCTAATTGATTACTAAAATAATATTATCACATTATTAGGCTTATATTTGAATGAATAGATATACTATAAGACAAAAATAATCAGATTCTTACACAAAGTCAACTTGACTTAGTCCAAAATAGGGTTAATTCAAAAATCTAATCCTCCAATTCTCCTTCTCTCTAGGATGCCTCTTCTTCTTAGCCTTATGGTTACTATCCAAAGTTTTTAGTAGGAAATTGTTTTAACCTAATGGCATTTTAAGTATGTTAATCCAAAATTTAGGCTTGGGCCTCATATGGTCCTTAACCCAATGAGATTATATACACATCCAAATGGCCCAAAACATTACCCAAGACATATATTAACCCATTGTACTTAAACTCGCCATTTTAATTCATAAATGAACATTATAAATGTCCCCAAAACGAATTGATACCAAACCAATTAATATTTTATCTGTTACGAATCCAAATATTAATTATTTATTAGTTAAGCATGACATGACATTATAATAAAACACTTCACGATCCACGGATCCCGATACAGAGGGAATAATCCAAAGAAGGAAACTCTTGACTCCTAGTCCCTGACCATTCCACAGTCGCCAATAATGGAAAGTCATTTCCAAATATTTAATTATTAAATTGTTGTATATTAATTCCATTTTCATAGTTGAATTATAAAACACAAATCAAAGATAAATAGTAATATCACATGTCACAACAAACACATATAAGGTAAATTTTAGAATTTAATTAATTTAAATAATGAACATAAAATACATGGCATTACATTCCCCCCCCCCCCCCCCCCTCCCCCTCCCCCCCTCCCTCCCCCAAATAAGGAATTTATTTTTCAAAATTCGAATTTTATAATTGACTAGAATAATTCTTGATACCTCCTCGCTCGCATGTTGTCATATCTCTCCCATATAGTATTAGACAAGCTATAGTGTCCCCACTGGAATATAACTAAATGTTATGACCTTCAATTGTGGGGTATGCTCTATCCGGTCAAGGATACACAGTGGTCACTTCTCATAGATCGCATCTAGATGCCGCTTAATCTCATCAAGATCGATATGTTGATAAGCATCCTCATCCCTCTGAAACTTACTCAACGTCGACACATGAAAAACATCATGTACTCACTAAAGATGTTCGGCTAAGACCATTCGATACGCCACTAATCCTACCCTATCTAGTATCATAAAGGGACCTATGTAGCAAGGGCCCAACTTCCCCTCAGATCTAAATCTAAAAAATACCATCATCAGGGAGACCATCAAAAGAACCTGATCCCCAACCTGAAACACTAGTTTCAGTTTTTTTTGTCGGTGTAGCTCTTCTGTCAATCCTCTATCGTCTTCATCCATGCTCGGATGAGTGCCACCTACTCTTAGGTGTCTAGAAATAATTTCTGGTTCAAACATTCTATGTTGCTCTAAATCTACCCAATATTTTGGCAAACGGAATGGTTGCCCATATAATGCCTTCACTAGTGCCAAGTTTTGGCATTAACTCCCTTTGAGATCCCAAACACATGCCCAAAGCATATCTTCCGGAATCTGGTTCAACTTCCTAGTCTAGTCATTTAACTGAGGGTGAAATATCATACTCAAAATGATATCACATATGGCACTAACAAATCCTGTCGAAAGATATGCTTCAGGCATGATTCGTCCAGAATAATATGGTTCACCTGCCTAGTTTGGCCTTTAGAACTAAGATACAAATGTATTATCCCTTCCAGACACAATGTTATGCGGTACCACATGAAGATTCAAATTCTCTGTACTGAATATTTTGGCATACTGCTCTATAATGTATTATGTTTGTAGTGTAAGAAAATGAGTCACCTTTGACAATATATAAATGGTGACCCAAGTAAAATCATGACCTATTTAGGACCTTGACAGTCCAACTATGAAATCCATGGAGATTCTCTCCCACTTTCACTCGAGAACATTTAAAGGTTATAATTCCCCAACTTGTCTCTGGTGCTCCACCCTTACTAATTAATAGGTGGTACACCGAGACACAAACTCTGTAACATCTCTCTTCATCCTAGCCCACCAATATGATCTATGCATGTCTTGGTACATCTTATTCCCTTGGGATGAACCGTGAACCATGAAGTGTGCCCCTCAGTCAAAACTTCCCTCCTTAACCGAGTACCCTCTAATATAACCAATCGTTCCTTAAATCTCAATTCTCTATCTGAACTAATCGAGAAGAAAGGAAGCCATCCTGATAATATCTCTCGCACCATATTCTAAGAAAAGGAGCCTGAACTCTCGGCCTATATCACCCGTGTCACCATATCGAGTGTAATGGCTACAATTATAAAAAGGCATCTAATAAATCGATATCATGTGTGGAACTCCACTACACTGTCCAAATATTAGGTAAATCGTTCTCGTGATCTACCCATAATGTTGTTAACATAACAATAGATCTGCTACCCAACGCTTGTGCTACCACATTCATCTTTCTCGGATGCCACTGAATGAAAAAGTTGTAGTCCTTCACGTCGAGCCATCTTATCTATATTATATCTAGATACCTCTGAGTGAACAAGTACTGAAGATTCGTGTTGGAAGAAACAGTGTAAACCTTTCTCCCAATAAGTAATGTCTCTAAATATGAAAGGGGAAGACTACCACCGCTAACTCCAGATCACGAGTGGGATAGTTTCCCTCATGAGGCTTATGCTTTTTGGGGAATCATAAGCTATAGGTCACTTATCCTGCATCAACACACCTCATATCCCCTCGATTGATGCATCTGTATACACCAAATACTCCGTATCTCCCTATGGTAATGTGAGGATGGGCATAGTGGTGACTTTATCCTTGAGTTACTCAAATTCCCTCTAGTAGTATGCACTCCAAACAAGGGGTACCCGCTCATGGTTGAGGTGAGTTAATGGCCTAAAAATATTCAAGAACCCCTGAATTAACCTCTTGTAGTACCCTACCAAACTCAAGAAACTCCTAACTTCTGTAGTCTTCGTGGGTTGAACCTAATCTACAACTGCAAATACCTAGCTAGGTTCCAAAAAAATCCCATCCTCAGATTCAATGTGGCCCAATAACTTTACCTCTTGAATCCAAAAAATCGGACTTAAAGAACTTATAGTATAGCTTATGTTTTCCCAATGTCTACAAAATAATCGAAAATGTTATGCATGATCCTCATTCGATCAAAAATACACTAAGATATCATGAATGAACACGATGACAAATTATCCATGAATGGTTGAAATACACAATTCATTAAATCTATGAATAATTCTGGTGTGTTGGCCATCCGAAATAGCATGAATTTGAACTCATGTGAATGATATCGCGTTAGAAAAGCTATCTTCAGAACATCATCCTCATGACTACGTAATTGGTGTTAGCCTGAGTATAAATTAATATTGGAAAAGAATTATATGCCTCTCAACTTGTCAAATATATCATTGATATGCGGTGATGGGTACTTGTTCCGTATCATGACCTTATTCATCTCCCTATAATCCACACATAAGAAAAGTAATTTTTCTTTCTTCTTTACAAACAGAACTCGAGCTTCCCACCGAGAGGTGCTTTTCCATGTAAACTCTGGCTCAATAATTACTTAATTTGCTCACGTAGATCCTACATACTTAAAGGATCCATCTAGTATAATACCCTCGCAATAGGCTTAGTGCTCAATGCCAAATCTATACAAAAGCCTATTGCCATAGAACGCATTAACCCCAATACCTCCTCAAATCTACTTGTAAACTCATGGACAATCGGAATTTAATCTAACGATATGATGATCTTTTCTGATGAAGTTGCGTCTATATAGTACAAATGTGTGCTAGAATCCCCTTCGATCCTAGGCATAGAAATTAGGAACATCCCCTTACCAATAATGGAAAACATGATTGCCTTCTTGCTACAGCCGATATGTGCATGAGATGTTGCTAACTAGTCCGTCCCTAATATGACATCATTAGTCAACATATAAAAAAGTAACAAGTCAGCGAAAAAACACAATCGGCCGATCTCAACTGCCACATATTTACAAACCTAACGTAAGACAACACCTCTTCCCATTAGGGTGTCCACATGTATAGACACATCAGTAGACATATCTACCTGTGGGTACCATTTTAGTCACCATGAGCCCAGATAAGTAACCCGATAAAGGCCCAAAGTCTGGGAGCCCCGCATCCCTACCAAAATTATTTATGACTTAGTCTCTTCCTAAAATTTCATAAGGAGATATTCTAGGGAGTGATGGACTATCGTGGGGGAGTCCAACACCCCCACTCCCCTAGAAAAAGCATGTATATAACAAACCCTAAGCATGGGCAAAAGGCACGTATTTTATTTCCTATAAAACACTCCGCGGAGTACAAAGAAATAATACTGAGAGCACCACCATAGATGTAGGCATTCTTGTTGAACCACGTACATATTGTGTTGTGTGATTGGCATCCTTTACATTCTTTATTCACTTTGGTGATCATCTTTTCTTATTAATTTGTGTTGAACTTAATTTTCACGACAATTGGCGCCTTCTATGGGGACATTTTTCTTCCTTTAAGAAAGCCCTCACCAACAATGGATTTGGAATGTCTGGACACTGCAACAACACCCCTCAAGCAGGGGATATCCAAGAACAACCTGTCCGTCACAGGATCAGATTTGAAGTTCGACGTTCAGATAAATGGAGTCACCCAGAGCAGCAGGCCTCAGAAGAAATTCAAGGAGCAGCGAGTTCCACACAAATCTCCAAGTTGATTGACGCCTGTGAGGCAAGGCTCCAAGAGCACGGAGAGGCCTCTCGCAAGTAAGAGGCTGAGAATGTTCACCTTAAAAGGAGATTGGAGAGGATGGAGAGGGAACTCCATCACAGCACCATGCGACGTCCATACCTAACTCCTAGTCTTCAGGCGAGCAAGTCTAACAACTGAGGAGGGAGCCCTAGATGCGGATCCCAGAGATTTGAGGAGCATAAGTCGGATGACGACTTGCTCGAACAAAAGCAACCAATTTGCCGTTATAGGAGCCCAGCTCGAGGTGATGAAGATATATGAAATTTGGTCCAAAAGGATATGGACCAGCACCCAGCTCATCGGGGTGCTAGATCAACTAGGGAGCTTGCTCGGTGAACTCTCAAAACCCAGATGAAATCCCCTTTTTCAAGGGAAATAGAAGAAGAAGAAGTCCCCAAAAAATTTTATATTCCGAGATTTAAGATCTATGATGGAATGACTCACCCTATCGATCACATTAGGAAGTACAGGCAGGCCATGACCCTCTAGAACTGCAGGGATGTACTAATGTACCGTATTTTTCCTTCGTGCCTGCATTATGTGTCCTAGAAGTGGTTCAAGAGGCTCCCTCATAGATCCATTAGGAGCTTTGAGTCCCTGACCGAGCTCTTCACAACTTGCTTTATTACCAGCAGCTCCCATCCAAAGAGGATGGATGATTTGCTAACAATGAAGAAAACGCCTCAAGAGATGCTCTGAGACTACGTGAAAGGAACTGGGAGTTGTTCAACGAGGTTGAGGACTGTTCGGAACAGGTAACAGTGGCCTCTTTCAAGATTGGCCTACCCAGCTCTTGCCTTTTGCACTAGTCCTTTATGAAGAAGGAGTCCACAACCATCGATGACCTTATGGATCGCATCCAGAAGTACGTAAAGGTGTAAAATGTGACCCGCCTCAGTGCAAGGGAGAATAGATGGGATAAGCTCACTGCCAAGGGAAATAATAAGGCTAAAAACCAAAAGAAAGGAGGCAAGAATGGGGGGAAGGGTAGCTCCAAGAATGGAGGTAAGAACAATGTTTTGAAATCATTTTAGGTAGTAAACACTATCTTTAAATATACAAGATCCTAGCGAAGATCAAAGACGCGCCATTTGTTGAGTAGCCCAAAAAGATGAGGGGAGATCCCTTAAAGAGAAATAACGCGCTGAGATGCGCTTTTCATAAAAAGGGAGGACATAAGACTGAGCACTGCAAGGCTCTTAAGTCTCACCTTAAAGAATTGGCCTAGACCGGGCATCTGAACGAGTTTGTGGAGAAGAAGGCAGAAAACGTTGCTGCCAATGGAGATACGAGGGAAGCTCATTCAAGGTAATGTATCTCGACCTGTTCAAAAAGTTGAAGCTAAGCGTTGCCGATATGAAAGAAGCCACTGTCCCTCTAGTTGGCTTCACTGGAAAAGTAACTATCCCGTTGGGAAAGATCGTGATGCTAATAAGGGCAGGAAGTGTCTCTAAGATGATCGAGTTTCTGGTAGTCAACATTGACTCACCATACCAAGCTACCCTATGCAGAGGATGAATACATGCAATGAGAGCAGTCCCGTCGAGCTACCATCAGAAACTCAAGTACGTGACTGAGCGAGGAGTAATGGAGATTCACATAGATCAAGCGATGGCAAGAAGGTGCTTTATAGCGTCCATCTGCCCAAAACCAAAGAAGAAGGTCGAGAAGGCCAAAAAGAAGGTCGAGGAGAAAGACGGTTTGATACCTTCGAAATAGGAACTAAAGTATGGAAGGCCCGGGGTGGAGGAGACCAGGCTCCTCCCCTTTGAGAGGGTCATTTAAGACTTAGAAGAGATCAGAGCTGGTGGGAGCAAGAAAGACATGATGTTCTTGATTGGAGCTTCTCTCACAGACCAAGAAAAGAAGGAATTGACGGTATTATTGAGAAGCAATCTAGAAATTTTTGCATGGGAACCATACGAGCTTCCTAAAATTGACCCTAGTGTGGTCTGTCATCAGTTTCACGTCGACCCCACTTTTAGGCCTATCACGAAGAAGGCACGACGAACTGCGCCCGAGAAGGACAAAGCTGTAGAAAAGGAAGTAGAGAAGCTACTAGATGCAGGATCCATATGGTAAGTTCAATTACCTAAATGGCTTTCCAACCTAGTAGTAGTAGAAAAGAGAAATGGAAAATGAAGAGTTTGTATAGACTTCACTGACCTTAACAGGGCATGCCCTAAGGATAGCTTCCCCCTCCCAAAGATCGACCAATTTGTGGATGCCATAACAGCTCATGAGAGGATGATCTTCCTGGATGCATACTCAGGATACCACCAGACTCCTCTGTATGCGCCAGACCAAGACAAGACAACGTTCATCACCACCGTCAGTTTATACTGTTATAAAGTTATTCCCTTCGACATCAAGAATGCAGGAGCAACTTACCAACGGCGGGTCACCAAGATATTCAAAAACCAAATGGTAGATACCATGGAAGTCTACATTGATGATATGCTAGTCAAGAGCAGGCATAAAGAGGACCACCTCTCAGACCTATCAAGGACCTTCAAAATCCTAAGTAAATACAGAATGAAACTCAAGGCGAGCAAATGTTCTTTCGGTGTCCAGCCAGGAAAATTCCTCGGGTACTTGCTTAGTGAGAGAGGCATTGAGGCCAAATAGGACTAGATCGACGTGATCAACAAGGTACAGCCCCCTGCATGATACAAGAAGTACAGAAGCTCATGGGTATGCTCGTCGCTTTGAATCGTTTCATCTCAAAGTCCTCTGAGAAGTGCAAGCCATTCTTCCAGCTCTTGAAAGGAAATAAGACAGTAGAGTGGAATTAAGATTTCTCGAAAGCATGGGAGGAACTCAAGGCTTATCTCAGCACACCGCCTTTTCTTGTCACACCTCAATAAAATGATTCCTTATACTTATACCTTGCGGTCTCCATCCACGCCGTCAATTCTGCACTGGTATACAAAAACTTAGGAATTCAGCACCCAGTCTACTACGCGAGCAAGACCTTATTAAACGCCAAGCATCGGTACCTACCATTAAAAAATCTCGTATTTGCACTGGTGGTAGCCTCAAGGAAACTGAAGCACTACTTTGAAGATCACACTATCATCGTCCTTACACCACACCCCCTTAAAGCAGTCCCGCGAAAAGAGGATTTGTGTGATAGACTCTCCAAGTGGTCAGTCGAGCTTGGAAGATTTGACATCCAATTTTAACCAAGGAATGCAATCAAGGGCCAGGTTCTCGTCGACTTCATCGTGAAATTCACAAGAGAGCAGCCTTGCAACCAACTCCAACCCATGGATCAAAGGGAAAATCCCTCAACAGAGGGAATTTGCCGACTATTTGTTGATGGATCCTCCAATTCAAAGGGGCTAGGAGTAGGCATTATGCTCGTTACTCCAGAAGACATAATTCTCGAGCAGGGCATTAGACTTAGATTTGAATCCTCCAATAATGAGGCAGAATACGAAGCTTTGATAGCAGGCCTGCTGAAGGCATGGGCATTGGGTGAAAAATGGCTACAGGTGTTCGGCGACTCACAGTTGGTCTCCAATTAAATAAGTGGGGACTTCAACGCGAGAAATGAAAGAATGGCAGCCTACCTCACTTTAGTAAAAAATTAATGTCCAACTTTGAGGAAGTCAGTGTCCAGCAGTTTCCCAGAGGAAAAAATAGTCATGCCGATGCCCTAGCAGCCTTAAGTTTAGCAATCAATTTTGACTTAAAGAGAACGATACCCATCAACTTCTCGCACATCCGAGCATCAACCAGAGCGACGAGCTGCCAGACATGGGCCGTATTCTCCATATCAAATCAGCACCTAGTTGGATGGACCCCTTGAGGGACTATTTGAAAGATGGTGCACTTCTAGAGGACAAGAAGGCCTCTCATCAGATAAGAGTAAAAGCTTCCCGCTTTCACTTATCTCCTGAGGGCAAGATATATAAGAAATCATTCATTGGCCCTTAGCTCCAATGTGTTCACCCAAAGGACGTCGAGCAAGTGTTGCGCAAGCTCCATGAAGGAACCTGTGGAAGCCATATTAGAGGTTGATTATTAGCTTTTCGAGCAATGAAGGAAGGCTACTGGTGGCCATACATACAAAGATATTTTGGAGTATGATATGCCCAAGTGTAACCTCGGCCCAAAGACACCTATGCCCAAGTGTAACCTCGGCCTTGAGACGCCAACCTCGGCTTGGGCCGAGATATTAATCGACCCTAGATAAGCCATGAGCCCACGATATCATCCCTCGGCCAGACCAAGGTCGACCCAGGCCGACACTATCACCTACATGTTCAATGGACACTGCGTGCATCACAGGCATCAACAACACTCTCGTATACCTGGGTATGGCAACCTCGGTCGAGAGTTGGCCGAGGTGACAAGGAGCCTTGGTAACCTTCAATATGGAGCCAGTCCAACCTCGGCTTGGGCTGAGGTGACAAGAAGCATACATAGTAATCATCAGCACACTATATGTCCAACCTCGGCTGGGGCCGACCCCAGCATAATGTCTCGGCTTAGACCAGGCCGAGACTCCCTATGACACATCTCGAATTGAACGGACATCAAGCCTTTACAGCTCGGCCTCTCCCAGGCCGAGGTCATCCACCAATATGGTGGCCGAGCATCTGTTGACATTTGGATAAGGACACATGGGCACAAATCAGTTGTAACAAGATTATTCTCCACACATGGGGAGAATATTTCATCATCATTCCTTACAGGTGACAGTGACAGATGGCACTCCCACATTAGTGAGGATATCACACTCATGCTCATTGCATGCATGGGGGGTACACTACACCCCCCTTGGTACTATATATAGGGATCATCCCCTACCATGAAAAGGGATCCCAGCTATTCAACCCTAGCTAAAACTCTGTCTAAATATACAGTAGAGAGAGAAAGCTTGAGAGATTGTATCCATGGTCATTAGTGCCTTCATTTAGTGATATTGCTCACACACTCACAGTGGACGTAGGCCAGATTGGCTGAACCACCTATATTCCGTTGTTGATTCCTCATATTCTCATCTCCTTCTCTTATCTCTCTATATAACTGTGCTGCCATTGTTGTACTTATATTGAGCTTGAAAACACCTTACCTGGTGGTGCTAAATCTTAGCATCATCATTTTGGCGCCGTCTGTGGGAAACGAGAAGCTATCTCTTCCTTTTTTTCTGCCTAACCTCATCGGAGACTCTGGTGGTGAACTAGGAACCACCCCTTGCGTGGAGCTGTTTCACCATTGAAAGAGGTCCTTTAAGGTATTAAGCTCACTTGCTGCTCAAGCTCTTTATTGTTAACACATGGCACCAGAATTACCACCGCCTCTTCCGCTGCCCAGAGGTGGAGGGGCTAGCTCCAGTCAGGCTCCTCCCCAGTTCGAAATGGCGGAGGTAGCAGCAACCTTGAAATCTTTAGCTGCAACACAACAAGCCATGAAGGAGAAATTTGCCCAGCTCAGCCAAACCATGATGATGAGGCCACCTGGAGTCTCACCTGACATGATAACTCCGGTGACAGTTCAGCCTCATCCTGACGCTAGGGGACCACCCCAGGAGCCCATGAAGGACCAACCTGCACCCCAGTGGAGGAGGGACATTGCTGACCCTAGGTGCTTGCGCCTGGGGATGCAGGGAAACCCTTGACCAGAGGACAGGTATGATGACCTGGAAGCTGAAGAGGCCCCGAAAGACTGCTGGGAGCCGTATGAGGTGTCCGATAACACTGTACGACCTCTTAGGTAGAGTCAAGGATGTGTCGGCCGAAGAACAGAAGAGGCCCAACGAAGAGGGTCGTCCTTTGACAGGTTGAGCAGAGGGTCTGCCTTCGAGAGGCTGGGCCCGGTGAATGACCTAAGACAGAGGCTATCAAGGTCGAGGAGTGCAGCAGGCTCTCAGAGAGGAGGTAGGCAAGGTCGGCCAGACCAAGGCCGACCCTGTGGAGGAAGAAACAGGGAACAGGAAGAGGTCAACAGTCAACGTGTTGTGGCTGGGGAACCCTCTGTCCATCGCAGCGAGGTGGCAGGGGATAACCTCGGCCAAGTTGATGATAGGAGACCCTGGAATGATTCTATCCAATGCCTTGAGGAGAAGATAGGAGACCTCATTAAAAGCAGGGACCCATTGTAGAGGGGTTACTCAGAGGGCTCCCCATTTGTGGCTAGGATAGTGGGGTTCCCAACCCCAGCCAAGTTCGAGCCTCCTACAGTGAATCCTAAGTATGATGGCAGCACTAACCCTGTGCATCATATCGAGATGTACCAGTCGGTAGCAGACATCTACTTGATCCCTAATGAGATGAAGTGTAGGGCCTTCTCAGGGACCTTGACAGGAGAAGCTCATAGTTGGTTCACCTCCCTTCCGAAGAACTCAATTGAGAACTTCAAAGGCTTGGCTGAGCAGTTCATCCACAACTTCTTCTTTGGGGTAAGACCCCAAAAGAAGACTACCCCCTGCTATATGTCAAACAGGCTAAGGGTGAAAGCCTAAGAGACTACATAGCAAGATTCAACAAAGAGAAGTTGGAGGTGGAAGACTATGAAGAGAGCATAGCCATGACCTCCCTTATAGGAGACCTCCAGAAGGGAAAGCTACTGTGGAAATTGGCGGAAGACCCCCCCAGGTCTATGGCGGAGCTGCTGGCCACCGCAGGGAAAGTGATGAATGTGAAAGAAGCAATGGCCGCCAAGTATGAAGAGGAGAACCGCGGTAGCGCGGGAAAGTCCCAAAGAAAGAAAGAGGGGAATAAGAGGTCAGGAGATGATAAGTTCTCTCATTACACTCCTCTGACTGTGAGCTATGAGCACATCCTTAATGAGATTAAGACTGACCGGACTCTGAGGTGGACGGAGAAACTGAAGGCCCCGCCTCATAAGAGGAACAAAAACCTATGGTGTGAGTTCCATCAGGATCACGGCCATGTCAGTGATAGATGCTTCGCTCTAAAGGATGAGATTGAGAAGATACTGAAATCTGGGAAGATAAGGAAGTATGTGGATGGCAAAGCTCCAAAGGGTGGAAGAGAAGACCCCAAGAAGAGAAGGAATGACAGATGCCGTGGCGATGTCCCGGCCAGAAGAGACAATGATTCAGAGGGAGATGATGAAGACGACCCGAATCTTTCGCCAAAGGATGACAACACCCCGGTGAAGAGGGTCGGCATGATCTCCTTTGGTGTTAGCACCATATGTGGGGAATTTGCAGGAGGTGGCTCTGAGGTAGCCGATAGAAAGGCCCATGTAGCAGAGGCCAGATCAGTGGCCAAGACCGAGGTTGTGAATCTAACGTTTTCCGATGCCGTGCAGAAGAGGAAGAAGGTTGACATGGACACCCTCGTAGTGGAGTTCTCCAGACTCGACTTCAAGGGCATCTTAGCCCCCCATGATGAACCTCTGGTCATAACAATAAGGGTGCATGGGTGCGAGGTAGGGAGGATCCTCATAGATGGGGGAAGCTCAGCAGACGTGATATTTTGGCCTTGTTTCAAGAGCCTGGGTCTTAGCAGGGCAAGGCTGGTGCCCTACCATCACCCATTGATAGGCTTCAGTGGTGAAAAGGTTCACCCCTTAGGCATGTATGAAATGGATGTACGGATGGGGGATGAGTGGCCTAAGAGGCTGACCAAGAAGATAAACTTTTTTGCCATAGATGAAAACGTTTTCTCGGCCTACAACCTCATCGTAGGAAGGGTGGCCCTCAAAGAGTTTGAAGCCGTGTCGTCTACGGTACATTAGATGCTAAAATTCTCGACTCCTTATGGAGTAGGGGAAGTGAAAGGGGACCAGACCACGGCGCGGGAGTGTTACTTCAACTCGGCCAAAGAGAGAGGCCCATAAGAGAGCAACCGCCACTTACAGCATTGACACTCTTGACCCGAGAGGTGAAACAAAATTAAAGAAGGGCGAGGCCGCGGAAGAGGTAGAATCCATCGTCCTCAATGAGGATGAGCCGGAAAAAACTATCCAGGTCGGTAAGTCCCTAGAGCCAGGGATCAAGGAAGAGCTGGTAAAATTCCTCAGAAGGAGACAGAGTGTCTTCGCATGGAGTCACGCAGACATGCCTGGTATCGACCCTGAGGTCATGAGCCACAAGCTCAATGTAGATAGAGATGCCAGGCCGATAAAGCAGAGGTGAAGAGTGTACTCCAGGGAGAAGTATGATGTCATCCGGGAAGAGGTGAAAAAGTTGGAAGAGGCGGAGTTCATAAGAAAGGTTACCTACCTGGAGTGGCTCTCTAATGCAGTCATCGTGCCTAAGGCCAATGAGAAGTGGCGAATGTGTGTAGATTTCACTGATTTGAACATGTGTTGCCCGAAAGACAGCTATCCCTTACCTAGGATAGACCAAATGGTGGACGCAATGGCAAGGCATGATCTCATGAGCTTCATGGATGCTTATCAGGCTACAAAAAAATCTTCATGGATGCTGAAGACTCTGAGAAGATAGCCTTCATTACTGACAAAGGGATGTACTGCTACAAGGTGATGCCCTTCGGTCTGAAAAATGCGGGGGCAACATATCAACGTCTTGTCAATAATATGTTCGAGGAGCAAATAGGTAAGACCATGGAGGTGTATGTGGATGCTATGCTAACGAAGAGCCTGAAAGCCTCCACTCACATAGCGGACCTTGAGAAGACCTTTGATGTCATGGACTCGTACAGAATGAAGCTCAACCCAGCGAAGTCTGTCTTCGGGGTAGGAGCCAGGAAGTTCCTGGGGTTCATCATTAATCAGAGGGGGATTGAAGCAAACCCTGAGAAAATCAAGGCCTTGCTCGACATGAAGACTCCTAGGAGTATCTAGGATGTCCAGAGACTCACGGGAAGGGTGGCAGCCCTTAACAGGTTTGTTTATAGGGCAACGGACAAGTGTCTTCAATTATTTAAAGTCCTAATAAAGGCCTTCCATTGGGACAAAGAGTGTGAAAAAGCCTTCAACCAACTCAAGTCCAACTTAGGGTCTCCCTTATTGCTGTCTCGGCCCATCACGGGGGAAAGGTTGTTTGTGTATCTGGCAGTCTCTATATCAGCCATCAGCGCGGCCACCATACGGGAAGAGGATGGAATCCAGAGGTCTTTGTACTTCAATAGTAAGGCTCTTCAAGGGTCTGAACAGAATTATCCCCGAATGGAGAAGTTGGCTTATGCCCTGATACACGCCTCAAGGAAGATAAAGCCTTACTTCCAAGCTCACTCCATGGTAGTCCTCACTGACTCCCCACTAAGGCAGGTTCTGCACAAGCCTGAGAAGTCCAGAAGATTGATGACCTGGGCCATCGAGCTAGGAGAATATGATCTTACCTACCAGCCTAGGACAGCCATCAAGGGGCAGGCCCTCGCAGACTTTGTTGCACAGTTCACCTGGGAAGAGGTCGATAGAGGTTTGGAAGAGGCCGAGACAGAGAAAGGCTTAGATGACGGTGAAGAGACGAACCGTAGTGTCTTCTGAGATTCGGAAGAGACTGCACCAAACGTCTTTTGAGGTCGAGAAGAGGTCGTCCCAGGTAAAACCCGAAGCAGAGTGGAAGAGAACGAAGAGGATCGATACCTCTTCAAGAAGGGGGTTATGAGAGAATAGGTCTTCTCATCAGATGCAGACGTATGGAGCCTCTTTGTTGATGGCTCTTCTTGTGACAGTGGAAGCGGCGTGGGGCTAGTAATCTCGGCTCCAGATGGCGCCAACATTGAATACGCCTTGAGATTCAACTTCCAGGCCTCCAACAACGAGTCTGAGTATGAGGCCATGATAGCAGGTCTCTTATTGGCAACAACTCTTCAAGTAAAGCGACTCCTACTCCATAGCGACTCAAGGTTAGTTGCCAATCAAGTGTTGGGGGTATACGAGGCCAAAGATGAAAGGATGGCCAAGTACTTAAAGAAGGTAAGAGGGTTGCTAGAGCATTTTGAAGAAGCAAAGCTGAAGAGAGTGCCTCGGCTGAGGAATAACCACGCCGATGCATTGGCAAGGCTGGCCTCAGCAATGAAGACAGATTTGGGAAGGACCATCCCAATCGAGGTCTTAGGAAAAGCAAGCATCAAGGAGGACGAGGTATGTAGCCTTTGTCACAATGTGAACCTTGGAGACTCATGGATCGACCCGCTCTTCAGATACCTAAGAGATGGAGAGCTACCTGAGTCCAAGATGGAAAGGAGAAAGTTGAGATACAGGGCTGCCAAGTTCTCAATAGTAGGAGACGTCTTGTACAAGAAGGGGTTTCTATTGCCTCTCCTGTGTGCATCCTATGGAGGTACCCCAGGTCTTACAGGAGGTTCATGAGGGTTCTTTCTCTAGCCACATAGGGGGAAGACCCTTAGCCAAGAGGATCATCACTCAGGGATACTGGTGGCCTACCTTGTCTAAGGACGCTGTAGACTATATGAAGAGGTGAGACAAATGTCAAAGGTTCGCCACTATCCCTCATCAACCTCATCAGCCTATGATGTCAATCTCTTCTCCATGGCCATTTGCGGTATGGGGAATTGACTTAGTAGGACCTTTGCCAAGAGTTGTTAACAACTATAGATTCTTGATAGTTTCCATTGACTACTTTTCAAAGTGGGTGGAGGCAGAACCAATGATAACAATTACAGAGCAGAAGACCTTCCAGTTCACTTGGAAGAACATCATATGAAGATATGGCCTCCCAAACACTCTTATCTCAGACAATGGGACCCAGTTCAAGAACTCCTTAGAAAAATATTGCCTAAGAGTGGGGATTAAACAGTTCTTCTCATCTCCTGGTCGACCTCAGGAAAATGTCCAGACCGAGGTCACTAACAGAACTATCTTAGACGGAATTAAGAAAAGGTTAGAAGATACGAAGGGGAGATAGACAGAAGAGGTCTACGCTGTGTTATGGGCCTACAGAACCACGACAAGGACACCCACAGGAGAAACCCCATTCATGCTGGCACATGGCTCAGAGGCTGTCATACCAACGGAAGTCGGAATACCAACTCATCGGATTCAGACCTATGACCCTGACAGCAATGGAGATAAGAGGAGGCTAAACCTAGAACTTATCGAAGAAAGAAGGGAAGACGCAGAGGTCAGAAAAGCAGTCTACCAGCAGAGGGCAGCGAGATTCTACAACCAGAGGGTGAAGTCAAGACCCATTGCAGTAGGAGACTTAGTGCTAAAGAAGACCCTACAGAAGGCAAACAAGCTACACCCAAACTGGCATGGCCCCTACAAAGTAACGGAAGAGCTTGTGCCTGGCACTTACAGGCTAGAAAACCTAGAAGGAGAACCTTTTACTAACCCATGGAATGCGGACCATCTCAAGAGATATTACATAGGATGTTGCATGAAATTTTATGTAAATGTACTATCTTACTGAAAAGAGGTTATTAATAAAGATCAGCTTCCATATCAGTTCTTGCTTCATTCTTAGATCAGAAATTTAAGTAAGTGTACCATCTTATAGGGATAACCTCTTAGTTGATGACCTCAGAACCTCATAACATCACTCGGTGGTGGCGAGGTCTGAGCTCAGACACCTTAGCAGAGGACCTCAGAATCTTTACATCATTAATTTGGTGAGACTTATTATGGGGCTAACGTCTTAGGTGATGACCTCAGACCCTCATAACATCACTCGGTGGTGACGAGGTCTGAGCTCAGACACCTTAGCAGATGACCTCAGACTCTTATAGTATCATTAATTTGGTGATATTATTATCGGGATAACCTCTTAGGTGATTACCTCAGACCCTCACAACATCACTCGGTGGTGACGAGGTCTGAGCTCAGAGACCTTAGCAGAGGACCTCACACTCTTAACATCATTAATTTGGTGATATTATTATGGGGATAACCTCTTAGGTGATGACCTCAGACCCTCATAACATCACTCGGTGGTGACGAGGTCTGAGCTCAGACACCTTAGCAGAGGACCTCAGACTCTTAACATCATTAATTTGGTGATATTATTATGGGGATAACCTCTTAGGTGATGACCTCAGACCCTCATAACATCACTCGGTGGTGACGAGGTCTGAGCTCAGACACCTTAGCAGAGGACCTCAGACTCTTATAGCATCATTAATTTGGTGATATTATTATCGGGATAACCTCTTAGGTGATTACCTCAGACCCTCATAACATCACTCGGTGGTGACGAGGTCTGAGCTCAGACACCTTAGCAGAGGACCTCACACTCTTAACATCATTAATTTGGTGATATTATTATGGGGATAACCTCTTAGGTGATGACCTCAGACCCTCATAACATCACTCGGTGGTGACGAGGTCTGAGCTCAGGCACCTTAGCAGAGGACCTCACACTCTTAACATCATTAATTTGGTGATATTATTATGGGGATAACCTCTTAGGTGATGACCTCAGACCCTCATAACATCACTCGGTGGTGACGAGGTCTGAGCTCAGACACCTTAGCAGAGGACCTCAAACTCTTAACATCATTAATTTGGTGATATTATTATGGGGATAACCTCTTAGGTGATGACCTCAGACCCTCATAACATCACTCAGTGGTGACGAGGTCTGAGCTCAGACACCTTAGCAGAGGACCTCAGACCCTTAACATCATTAATTTGGTGAAAACTATTATGAGGAGAGAATATTATGAAATGACTTCAGAGCCTAATAGCAATTCAGTAGTGAGATCAGAATTATTGAAAATATAAACAAGAACACCACAACAAAATAAGAGAAGAGATTTCCATTCAGAGATGTTACAAATTACAAGTTCAGTTACAAGTTGCAGGTTAAAAATTACAAGTTACAAAATACAAATTTGTTACAAGTTAAAGGTCTGAGGGGGGAGCATTGACAGTCTCGGCTGGGTTAACTTGATCAGCGTTGGTCACCTCGGCCACATCATCAGCAGGATCGGTCCCTCCGAGCTCAGTCCCTCCCAGAGTTACAGTCTCGGATGGAGCAGCAACCTCGTCTGAACCTTTATATTTAGAAATTATTCTGGGAGTGGCATCCTCAAGGGTAGCTTTGACTGCCGTGCTGACCTTCTGTTGTAGAGCGTCATCTTTGGCCTTCAGTACTTTAGCGTGAAGAGAGACATCTTTCTTCAAGCCCTTGATCTTATTCTCAGAGGTCTGTAGCTCTGACTTCAGACGGTCTACCTCGGCATTCAGGGCACTCTCAACCTTCTCGGCATCTTGCCCCATCTGGATAAGGGGCAACTTCCTCATGGACCAGTTCGATAGCTGATACATGGAAGTCACTCCCTGCACATTTAATGAAGAGGTTAAGCAGGAGAAAATTCAGACGTTGCACTTATAAAAATTTGACAAAGGAACAAATCATACCTGGACGGCTCTGTGAAGGCCGAACTCAACCAGAAGGGAAGTGTCCATGGATCTGTAGAAACGCTTATTGGCCTCGGTCATTACAGAGGTGAGTGCATCCATGGCCTGCCTACTGTTGCCGACCACACTATCGATCAACTTCAGCTGATCCAGACGAGCCGACAGGATGTCGGCTGAAGAAATTGGAAGTGCAGCATCTGAGGCTTTCTTTTGCCTCACTGTCGGCCTCTGATCCTTAGAGGGATGGGCTTCAGGAGCCCTCTTCTTGGATTTGGATGTTGAGGGAGCTGGAGGAGGAGCGTTCAAACCAGTCTTTTTTGCAAGCCTCGCCAAGCTCGGAGTTTCCATCTCCCACAGTTCGTCTGGGACACCTGGTGGTCTCTCTGCAAAAGTTAAAAGACAAGGGTTAGAAATAAGATATGAATGAGGTCAGAGGTTAGACTTGAAAAGAAAAATCCTTACCAAAGTCAACAAGGGACTTCCACCCAGGCTCGTCCCCGAGAGAAACTGAGGGGTCAGCAAATGCTCGAACTTAACAAACAGGCCATGTGACCCTTGGTCTTGCAGGGCCTTCACCTTTTTGATATTTTGAAGACTTAGACCAGGATCGGCCCTTGCAGACATGGTGACCTTACCCCATCTGAGGGGTATCCTAGGCCCGAGAGTGGAAGAGGGAACAGATGAGCCAAATTCCCATGGCCCTGAGGCGAAAAAATATCGGGGTTTCCAATTGTGATTTGAGGTCTGAGTCACCTGGAGCATCTTCTTCTCAGGCCTCCGAGCCACGAAATGATAGTAGCTCGGATGGTTTTTGGCCGAGGTTGGAACATAACAACCAGCAAAGACATGAACTGGGAGGTCAGAGTGGTGGACTTCCCTCCACAAGATAATGGCCCCTATAATGACTCTCCAGGCATTGGGAGAGAGCTGCGAGGGGGCCAAGTTGATAAAAGAGAGAATGGATCTGATGATGGGATGAATGGGTAGGCGAAAACCTAACTTGAACATATGCTCGTACAAGAAGATTTCTCCATCTCGGCCTTGATAGGCCCTCTCTTCCCTCAGAGGTCTCCTTAATTTGATGGAAGTACTGATGGAGTACAAGTATCTGAAGCACAGAAGATCAACCTCAGTGACTGTGCTCTCGAACTCGGCTGCCTCAGAGATATCAACATCAGTTTCGGCATCTTCATCTTCATCATCGGAGCCACACTCGACCGGAGCAGATGTAGATGGGTTACTAGGGAATCTCTGAGCAAACTCTTCCCCTGTGACGGCCGATAGGGGGATGGCATCAAGAATGGGTCGCACAGCCACACTCGGCTCAAGCACTTCAACCTCTAAAGAAGAGGCTGAGGTGCTGGACCCATTATGGGATGAAGCTCGGTTGGATTCCTCGGCCTGATCAGGGGCCTGATCAGGCCGACGTGTGAAATCCATAGCTTCTTAGAAAGAGTCCACTGACATGGGGTCTGAGGTAGAAGCTTCAGACTCAGACATAGGAGTTGGATCAGCAGGCACCCCTGTATAATAGAAGTGCTCTAGGGGGTCAGGATATATAACGCTCAGAGGTGGTGGAAACAAGGGTCTAATAGGAAACTCTTGTAACCAACGAGCTTCCTCTTGATCTCTCTTTATTTGCCTAATTTTTCTAGAGTTTTCTCTCTAAGAGAGGGGAAATCCTCAAGAAGCTGGTATAAAGGTCTGAGCATCAGAGGACGACCCTAAACTTGGGAAAAACTCCTAAAACTACAAACACGATTGACTTATAAAACAAAGGAGTTTAAAGATCAAACTTGGAAGGCAAAAGCAAACACAATTCGCCTGAGACAATGGAGCTCACCGAAAAACTTAAAAACTCACCGAAAAACTCAAAAACACGCTGGAAAATGCAAACCAAATATGAGAAACAGAGGAAATGAAAGGGATAAGATACCTGGAAGTGGAACGATGAGGGAAAGTGAGGAAGACTGGCAAGAAAACTCTGCAGAGGAGCGCGGATTGAAGGAGCTTTTGAGAGAAAGAAATTGCAAGAAAATCTGGTTCGCAGGAGTGAAATGGAGAAGAATGGAGAAGAAGGAAGAAAAAGAAGGGTTTAAACCCTTAAATACTTGGGCACGTTTCCCAAGGCCCATTATTGCCTTGTGAAACCCAAAGGACGGCTGACAGCACACGCCAGCCAGGCACGTACGCTCTAGCGTGGACATGTGTCACACAGGTATTAGCTGAGGACGGATGGGCCTCGGAGGTTTAGTGATCCCCTAGCCACTTTCTCTCGCACATAACTAAGGGCTGGGAGGTGATTGATATGCCCAAGTGTAACCTCGGCCGAGAGACACCTATGCCCAAGTGTAACCTCGGCCTTGAGATGCCAACCGCGGTTTGGGCCGAGATATTGATCGACCCTAGATAATCCATGAGCTCACGATATCATCCCTCGGCCACACCAAGGTCGGCCCAGGCCGACACTATCACCTACATGTTCAATGTACACTGTGCGCATCACAGGCATCAACATCACTCTCGTATACCTGGGTATGGCAACCTCGGCCGAGAGTTGGCCGAGGTGACAAAGAGCCTTGGTAACCTTCAACATGGAGCCAGTCCAACCTCGGCTTGGGCCGAGGTGACAAGAAGCAGACATAGTAATCATCAGCACGCTATATGTCCAACCTCGACTGGGGGCGACCCCAGCATAATGTCTCGGATTAGACCAGGCCGAGACTCCCTATGACACATCTCGGATTGAACGGACATCAAGCCTTTACAGCTCGGCCTCTCCCAGGCCGAGGTCATCCACCAATATGGCGGTCGAGCATCTGTTGACATTTGGATAAGGACACATGGGCACAAATCTGTTGTAACAAGATTATTCTCCACACATGGGGAGAATATTTCATCATCATTCCTTACAGGTGACAGTGACAGATGGCACTCCCACATTGGTGAGGATATCACAGTCATGCTCATTAACATCATCAGAGTATATGCTCGTAAATGCGAAAAATGTCAGCTACATGCTCCTATGGTCCACCAACCTGGGAGCGACCTAAGATCACTTACCAGGCCTTGTCCTTTCACCCAATGGGGAATGGACATCGTGGGACCTCTTCCTATCGCTGCTAGTAATCTCAAGTATCTGTTGGTTGCCACAGACCACTTCACCAAAAGGATCAAGGCAGAGCCGCTGGCAAACATCAGGGATGCAGATATGATGAGATTCATATGGAAAAACACAATTACCCACTTTGGGATCCCAGGACCATCATCACTGACAACGCAACGTAGTTCGAGAGTGGCCCCTTCTAGAGTTTTTACAACAACTATGGGATCAGACACCATTTTAGCTCAATTGCGTACCCTCAAAGCAATGACCAAGCTGAAGCTTCCAACAAAATAGTGATCGATGGGTTGAAGAAATGACTCGAGCGAGCCGAAGGCGTATGGGTGAGCGAGCTACCACACATTCTGTGGGTTTACCGCACTACCCCATGGCGAGTAATGGGGGAAACCCCATTCGCACTAACATATGGAATGGAAGTAATCATCCCTCTAGAAGATGGACTCCCAACCATAAGATACACCTTGGTTGACCAAGGCCAGAATGACGTAGCATTACTCGTTGAACTTGACCTAGCTGACAAATGCAGAGAATTAGCCCTAGTAAGGCTAGCGAGCTATCAGCAGCAGCTCGCAAAACACTATAACAAAAAGGTCAATCTGAGGACATTCTAGGATGGAGACTACGTCCTAAGGAAAGTTCTTGGCAGGGTAGTAAAACCATCTGATGGCAAGTTGGGTCCAAACTGGGAAGGACCATTAAAGGTGACAAGGGACAACCTACAAGGTGCCTATCACTTGGAAACCCTAGAGGGCAGAGAGATACCCCGAGCGTAGAATGCAGCCAACCTGAAAAAAATTATATTTCTAGTTTTTTTGTTAATCTTTTATCGCATTGTTGGAATTAGTAACTCATTTTTTAATTGTTGTTGATTAATAAAAGATTATTTGGTAGTGACATCCTATGAAGTGTTAATGAACTTTATAACTTTCACACCTTTTCCAAGCAACATGCACATCACTCAGTATACAAAAGCAAGGAATCACCCTCCTCAAGTTTTCGTTATGAAACATGAATAACCTCTTAGCATTGCCCCTAGTAATATATGAAGCCCTACAGGGGATCCTTAGGCAGCTCAACCAAGTCGAATTGGTCACAAAATAATGTTTGGCTCAAAAAGCCTGATCGGATAGAATATCCAACACCAGGTGTGTCATCGCCATTACCATACTTAAGCGTAAGGGAGTGTGATGACATGACCTAAAAGGTAAAGTAGGGCAGAATGGTATCTCATAGGCATACTGGACTGGGAGGATACTCACACAACAAAGCAACTTTACCCACATCAATTCTAGTCGGCTACTTAGAACCCAAGATAATCAAATGAAGAAATTAATGAAGTAAAAACACACAACACATGTTTAGTCGACAAAATTCCCAAAACATAAATAATTTATTACTTCGTTACATTTACAAAGAGTTACATTAAAGTAAGAAAATATTAATGGGGATTAGGCCTCTAAGTAAGGTAATCAGCCACTTGCGATCTCCGGCCATCGTCCGGATGAGGGGCTAATTCGTCCTCGACTCCATTCGCATCTTGATCTAATAGCTTCCTGGGAATAGCATTTATAGGGACCCACTGGTCGTCCCTCCTGAAAGGATTAGGCCTCAAAGTTGAAGGAGAGATCTCGTGACGATACCAAAGTACTGAGTTTCGGGGGACCAATAGCTCCCTAAGGGCGCTCAATAATCCCCTATAAAGGAGAGCTCTACAAACTCTGTCAACCTCTTCGGAGCATCTGTCCAACCTTGGTCATAACCATCAGCCCACACTCGTTGAGGTCCTTTCTTGAACAGATGCCTCAGCCGTGTGACATCTCTTTGAAGCCCAATAGCAATCACGTATGCTCGACGAACATCTTCTGAGAGCTCATCCATCTCCTTAGTTGGACCCCCTGCATCTAGACCAGCTCACGAAATAACCAATGAAGAGGAACATCATAGAACATGAGGTGAGACGCTCAGTATATTCTCCCTGAGTCGCAATACCTCCCTCCTTAGAGTCTCATTCTCCTGCTGAAGAACTTCTTCGACTTGATTGATTTCAGAGGCATCTAAAAGCTTAGCTCTCGAAGTGTTCACTTCTTCTTGGATAGAGGCACCAATTTCTTCCATCTCCTAAAGTCTATCCTTTAGTTGGCGACGAGCTCAGGCTAGTCTTTAAAGCTCTTATTCCTCGACCTAAGAGACTTGCAAATCCTAATTAAGGCTTGGCGAACCTGGTTGCTCGCATTAGGACCAAGGATCCTTCCCAGTTGATAGGTGGAAGGTATATAATCATCTACATCAATCAACTATAGGCCATACAAGCATTCAAAAGCAGAAGAATCAGTATGCAGAAGGGAAAGTTTTTTCATTTCATTCAAATAAAGAGGTCCAATTACATCGGTAATTAAAGGATAGCAGTGCAAACAAAGCAAAAAATACAAATAAAGTCCTAAAAGCAAACTAGTTGGAAACCTTAGTTTGTTCAGAGGTCACTGGTTGCTTTCCCTTATTAATAGCAGCGGGAGCACCTCCCTGAGATGGAGAAGCTACTATTCCTTAAACAGAGGGAGTGTCAATAGGAATGGTGAGAGATGCAGTAACACCACTATCAATAGTCAGGGAAAGAGCCTCATCCACAACAGGCTTAGGGCCTGGATCATGCTCATTGAACAAAGGTGAATTAACATCCACCCCAGCTTCCAGAAGAGCCTTGTTCCAACCCTTCTCGAAGTTCAGCCAGCTGATGTAGCCTATCTGAGCATCAGCGTCCTCATATGTGTTAGCCCACCAAGATTTATAAGTACTCTCCTTAATGGTAGCAGCCTCAGACTCCACCTTCTTAACTTGATCTAATATCACTTTATTTTATTTTACCACGGCCATCTTGCTCGTGCAGACTAGATCGTAGGACTGCCTCAACTCATTTAGCTCCTTGATCGCCACTTCTTTCGCTCTGTTGGCTTCAGCAAGGGCGAGATCAGAGGACTTCTGGGCCTCACTGGCATCCTTCAGACTGGCCTCTAGCTCAGCGCCTTTTCCCTTCAGTTCAACATTCTGCTTTTCCATGTTCGTATTCCTACTCACTAGCTCATCGCGAGTACGATAGAGAACAACGAATTTGGTCACGAACTGCAAGTAAAAAGGGAGCATTAGAAGAAAACATTGAACAAAAAATTACGAGTATTAAAAAAAGTAAATAGACTTACCAAGGCTAGCCTCTGACTCCCTTGTAGAGCTAACTAGTCGGTCCCCATTACCCTCTGTCGATTATCAGGCTAAACTCCTCTCTCGAGCAGTGCAGGAGCCAACTGGGGAGAGGTGGAGACCGAGGCCCTCTCGGGCAATGAGAACATAGGCACCAAAGCTTGCCTGGCCTTCGTCCTCGCTTTTACCCTCCTTCTCTCCTCTTCCCTCTCCTTCTCCCTCTCAGCTTTCCTCCTCTCTTCCACCTTCTTCCTCTCCTCTGCCTTCTTCCCCTCCTCTATTTCTCTCTCAACTGTTCTTCCTCCCTCCTCTTCTTCTCATAATCTTTGGTAGTAGGCTAAGAACCAGTTGCAACTTCTCCATTGCCAGACTTTTGCTTCTTCGCCGGCCTAAAAAGGAGCACATCATCCTCATCATCATCATACCTAAGGAGACATATATTCCTCGCTGGAAGTACTTGACTCACTGGAGGATTCTCGACCTTCTAAAGCCTCTTTCGAGTTGGAAGACCCTTCATCGCTAGAGCTCATCTCACTAGAACCACCTTCAGTAGAGCCCCTAGTATCACCTTCACTGTCCTCACTAGAGTTGCTCCCTTCGTCATCCAACTGGATAGACTCTGCAGCAACTTCCTCAGTAATGTACAACTCAGGGATGCTGTCTACAGGTCATGCGATGAAACTAGACCCAATATTCTTATACTCCAGAAGAAAAGTAGTTGACCGAGGATGTTCACCATCAGCCAAAGGTTCTCTGATGCTCCAAGCTTTAATCAGCTCGGCAGCTCAACCTCACTAAGAGCAGGTTCCAAATTCTTTGTCCTCACTTAAAAGAAGAGAGAAGAATATCAGAGAAGTCATGCATTAACAAAAAGATTGAAGACCAAAACAAAAATTAAGCCTACCTATGTACTCCTCCCCATAAAAGGGGACCGTGAAACTATCAAACCTCGACCCCTCGGTATGAGGAAGAAATTGCCAATTTTTAGCAAGAAAATTCTCTTTCCAGTAATCCTTGTGGGAATCAGGTAGATTTACTACCAATACCCTATCAGGACTCCTGGCCTTGAGGTAAAGAAGACAAGAACTTGTTCCTGAGAAAGAGTAGCAGAAGCATATCTTAACAAGCATTAGATTGGTGCCATAGAGTTGATTTATTATATGGACACCATTAACTATCTTCCAAACATTTGGCAAAAACTGTGTGGGGACAAATTACTTGGAGGGAAAGTGAGCCCTCCTTGGGACAGTAAAAGGACGTGAATCCAGTGAGCACCCTCTATTTCTCTAACATTTTTAGGGATAGGGACACACTCAATGTCTATCCAATCTGGGATGTTGTAATATTTCCTAAATTCAGTTACCGAACTATTGCCTATTTTCCCCATTTGTAAAACCCTAACTACAAATGCAAGGAGATTGCAATAGAAAAAGGCACAGAAAGAGAACTATAAGAACTTACGAAATAAAAACTTGTCTTAAGACGACACGAACTCACAAGCGAAGACGATGGAGGGGATTGAGTTTGAAAGATGATACTTGGGAACGAGGGCACAACGGTAGGAGCTTAGAGAAGATGAGAAAATTTGAAAAAGTTTGAAATGACAACTATAAACTGCTGTTCCAAAGGACTTTTAAATGCTTCCAATCATAGCGCACAAGACACGAAGCAAGCTGCCACCTAAATCAGTTTTCAATCCTGTGAAGAGCTACACAATTTACAAGGAAGCCATTATGACAAATCATATAAATTTATTGAGACCAAATTGTGGCCCAACAACTTTAAGGGCAATTGTGGGTACCATTTTAGCTACCACGGGCCCAGACAAGTATCCCGACAAAGGCCCAAAGTCTAAGAGCCTCGCATCCCTACCAAAATTAGTTATGAATTAGTTTCTTCCTAAAATCTTATAAGGAGATATTCTAGGGAGTGATGGACTAACGCGGGGGAGTTCAACATACCCACTCCCCTAGAACAAGAATGTATATAACAACCCATAAGCCTGGGGCAAAAGGCACATATTTCATTTCTTATAAAACACTCCCCGAAGTACAAAGAAATAATACTGAGAGCACCACCATGGAATTAGGCATTCTTACTGAACAACATACATACTGTGTTATATTATTGGCATCCTTTATATTCTTTATTTGCTTTGGTGATCGTCTTTTCTTATTAATTTATGTTGAACTTAATTGTCACCACACTACCATACCTGATGTTGAAGAAAATGTACAACTAGAAAATCAATGGTACTCTCTTGTATAAAAATTTCCTTGAGCATAGCTACCATAAACATAAAACTTACCCTCAATTTATCTAGGCGGTGTTGGATGATCGGGTTGGTAGACGTTGAAAACACGTTTGTAATATAGTTGTGCTCATTCGTGCGCCTGATCTATTGATAGAGGCAGTGCTTGGTACACTCGAGGTGATGACAATGCATTGTACTTCAGTGGGACTGGAAAAGCCTTGTGATTACCCAATAGATGATGACTTTAAGAGGCCTGGTTTCCTCAAGGGAATATAAAAAATGAATGGCTCAAATGGATAGAAGTATAACATGTCCACCTGATGGGCTATAATTGACAGTGTCTTTGCTGAACCTACCCTTAGGATTTATCCTTCTGCCTCTGACATTATCCCTAATGACCCTGTTCTCTTTTTGTCCTACTAGTTATACTGTACCTGTCCCGAGTCGCACTTTCCCTAGTCACTCTGACGACACTTCTCATCACCGACTCTAAATGTCTTAGGGGTTGTTCCCCCTGTATCTACCCTTTAAGGTGTTATAAGTCTTATTTCCCCTGGGATGACTCACCGATCTCAATTGCCTTTAACCCCTGGTTAACTCCCACTTTCTCCTTCTTGAACTCTTTCTCTCTTTGAAAATCTTTGTTGTCCTGACAATACATAGGTGCGGCATCAAGTATATTTAGTGAAGTCCATATTCCCATCAACATCTTCCTAATCTTCCAATTTAAACCTCTCATAAATCATTCCATCTTTCTAACCTCTGAACCCATAATGTCACGGGCAAAATGCCCAAGGTGGGTAAACTCATGCTCATAATCAATAATAATACGGTAATCACGCTTGATCTTATCAAATCGGGATCTCAAATATATTTGTTGTGGGGGGGGGGGGGGGGGGAAGTAATGAATTTCACTAAAAGTTTACCCAAAACTTTGCAATAGTCAGTTACAACTTATCCTGATTGGTGGTAAAAGACTTTCACCATTGAAGAACGTCTCCAACTAGTCTGAAACTAGATAGCTATTTCCTTTGTATATCAGTGAACCCCACTAGACGTAACTGCCTCTCAATATTGTACCTCCACTACAGTGAGATAATAGGATCTTTAGAACCCGCAAACTTCAGTGGGTTTCCTTTCAAGAAGGCACTCCTGGCTCGCTCGTAAGTCGAGGTGGTAATCGAGGCATGTATAGGTGCAGCCATAAGTGGTGAGGGTGGTGGATACTCCTGCTGCAATGATATCATTGCCACGATTATATTATGTGCAATAATGGTATCTAGATTGGTTTACACTTTAGATGGTGCATTCCTCCGCTGAAGCTACCGCGGTGACTACGATTGGTGTTGAGGTGTCGCCGTATCTAACTTAGCGGTTGCAGTAACTCTCTATCATGATGCTCATTGTTGTTTATTCACCATCAAAATATAATAAAAATCACATAATTATACACATAAAAATATAGTACAATAATATAAATGATAGGCTCAAGTGTATCAAAGAACACTACGTGAAAAAATGATGGATGCACTCAAGATCCAAAGGACACTAGAACTTTGAATGCTCTGATGCCAATTATGCCACTCCGTAAAATCTATAAATAGATTGATTAGGTCTAAAAATAAATATTACATCTTTTTAAAAAAATTGATATCATTCTAGACATGAAATTAAAATAACTAATATGCATACACTAAATAGTTGGATACAATAATAAGAATAAACCAAACCAAACCTATGGCACAATAATCAGCAACACTAATAAAATCCAACTATGGAAATGTAAATTATCTCAAGAATAACAAATTACATTTGAAGTCATAACAACTACATTAATTCGAATTGACTAAAAAGTATATAGTAATAAAAGAGTGAGCATGTAGGATAGACACCTACATCCAATATGAGAAACAACTGAAGAAAGAGTGAGATAGAATTAGGGATGAGGCTACACCGTTGACCTAGGTCCTGAAAATAGAGTTCAACAATAATGTTAACGTCAAGTTTACAAAGAGTAAAAATACAACTGAGTTTGGGCTACAATATAACTATGCATCTTCCTCTTGTATTCTATTTGTTTGTAAGTTAACCCAACTTAAAAAATCCTAAATATACCATGCGTCTAATCCCAAACCCAAGTGAACCCCATGATTAATTATTATTCTCCTCAACCAAATATAATTAAAGGTTCCATAATCATGTCAGTATATACATCTCAAGTATATGAACATAAAGGTAAAGATAATATATATGTCTAATATTAACATAAGTACAATCCTAGACACATACATAATAAATGGGCTACACTTGGGCCCACACATATTAAAGGCATATCCATATCACCTTTGGAGATCATTCAGGCCTTCCCACACCTATAACCTCAAAACATAATCAAGAGATAATCATTATACCTTCACGCCAACCATATGTCTAGATACCCCAGGATATAGGATAGGATCCCCCTGTTAATCTCATCAGCATATAACGAGTACTTTCAAAATGTTGTGTCTAGAGTAAAAATGACAAAGATAAAGACCCATCTCTATCACTGGGTACCAACATGACTAATGTCGTACATGACCCATAAGGATATCCCCCCAAGTAGTATCCCATGAGGAATCACACATGGTATGTTTTACATAAGTACACTAGAATAGCAATCCTAAATACACAGAGATTACCAAGATTTAAATTCATAATCCTTAAAATAATTAGTGTATTTTAATTAAGAATTTATCATCAAAACAGTAAAAAACTTATTGAAATGAAGTCTCCGTCTCGTTCAAACCAGATTCCATAAGTCATTCAAATGACCTACTAACGTCATTCAAACGAAACAACCTAACTCGTTTAAACGAGTTGCAAACTCATTTGAATGAACTACGAAATCTCATTCAAACAATATGAACACATGTTTATCTCCTCTAACATCCTAATTCCTCCATTATCAACCTCAAAACCTAAATTCAATTACTCTAATGATCACCATACCAATAATCCTTTATATAAAAGTTATTTAACAACAATCCTACACAATTACAACATCAACTAAAGGGGTTTATATCAAATTCATCTCAAAGAACCCTAGTTTCATAATTTTGGACATCTAATATCTTCTTCATACAACATGATTTAAGATGTATAACATGATTCTAAGATTGAAAAAATAATTCTAATTCGGATTCATAAGAATTTCTACTTAATTTAGTATATAAGATTAACATGGGCATTAACTTAAATTTTCTCATTAAGTTAATTACAAATTTAGTTAAGTAATTAGTAGAATCAAATTATAAGATCATTAGATTTAAATTCAAGTGAATAGATATACTATAACACAAGACCAATTAGATTCACACACTAGTTAAAATTGCCTTAGTCCAATGTACGATGAATTCCAAGCTCTAGTCTTCCAAGTCTCCTTCTCTATAAGACGACTCTTTTCTTTAGCCTTAGGGTTCATCTCCAAAGTTTTTAATAGGAACTTATTTTAACTTAATCATATTTAAGTGTGTTAACCTAAAAATTAGGCGTAAACCATATATGGGACTCAACCCAATGAGCCCAAATACATCTCCAAATGACCTAAAACACTACATAAGCCATACACCAATCCACCCGACTTAAACCCCATCATTTAAACTCATAAATGAACATTTTAAATGCCCTAAATTCAATTCAAAATATGACTCCAAACTAACTTATATTTTATCCAATACGACTCCAAATATTAATTATTTAATTTTTTATTAGTTAAGTGTGACACGACATTATAAGAAACTACTTCACGATTCATGGGACTCGATATAGAGGAAATAATACAAATATGAACATGTAGTCCCTAACCATTACATACTCACCCATAATACACAGTTACTTTTAAAATATTTAATTAATGAATTACAATATATCAATCCCATCTTCAGAATTGAATTATAAAACACAAATAAAAGATGAATAGTGACATCACATGTCACAACAAGTACATATAAGGTAAATTTCACAATTTAATTAATTTAGATGCTGCACAAAATCATGACCTCGTTCTAGATTCTCACAAATATTCACCATCGTTAAATGTATCACAGTATGAATAACCATCCTAACTATTTAACCTGGTACTCTAAGACTTGAAGTATACTTATAGAATCCATTCAACTCACGGATTACTAAAATCGTAACTCATTCCTTGAATTAATAAATTCCTATAAAAAAATAAGGTTAAACCTCCAAATATGACAAAAAGTCATTTGAATGAGATTAAGACCTCTTTCGAATGAGAACACCTAAGTTGTTCGAAGGAAATTCCAAAATCGTTCGAATGAAAACCCTCGGTCATTCTAAATTCCACTAAAGTCGTTGTAATGAGATGTTAAATCTCATTCAAATGAGAACCCCATCTCATTCTAACAAGATTGATGCAGAGTTTAACTTATGCAAATGCCAAAAAAGTCACAAACAACTTAAAACCTAAATCCCAAGCCTATAATTGAGCCCAAATCCAATCTCCTTAACGTAAACTAATATCTTTTAGGTGATTACAACACGGATCATTAGTTTCATATTATACATCTTAGAGCCCTAGGTTCATGTTCTACCAAAATAAACTTAGATTTGGGTCAATTTTTGAATTAAAACAAGGGGATTTTACTTGATTCATTAACACATGTAAGTTCTAGAAATTAACATCATATTATAATATCATATTCTTGATATTTACCATCAAATTGTTTTAAATCATTGACATGACGTTTTTAAACTTAATCTAGCAATTAAACCCATTATAGAAATTAAAATTAGATGATAATAAATCAAATTATACCCATTTTAATCTACATTCCAATGACTACTGCTACCATCATAGAATCCCTATTAAATTCTTACTTAATATAAACTTGCCTTGGGCTGATATAAGAATCAAATCCCTATAAAATAATAAATAATCTTGACCCTTAAGAGCCTATTCTATCCTTAGTCATATAGGGTTTCCCAAATGATAAATAAGCACTATAGGTTTTGTTTAATGACCTACTAAACAAGCTTCTGACGAAACTATCCTCACGCCCAAAATAAGCCTCAACCCAATGAGTCCAAATGACACTCTAAGTAGATTAAAACACTACTCAAGCCATATACTAACGTGTAGAGTTAAAAACCACTATTTAAGTCAAACGGACTTTCTACGCATCGCAAATGTCAACATGAAATAAGACAACTTCTAATAAATTGATTTATTAAATAAATTAAGTTATAACACCATATGAGTCAAATTAATTTAAATTTAATTATTAATTAACTCCGTGCAACTCGATATTATAAGAAACTACTTCAAAATTAGTGAAACATCATACCAAGGGGATAATACGAATAAGAAAACCCTCGATACCTAATTCCTGATAATTCCATAGTCGCCTATAATACTAAGTTACATACGAATATTTAATTAGTGAATTACCATGTATTAAGTCCGATTTCAAACATGATTTATATAACACATATAGAATATAAATAATGACATCCCATGTCATATCAAGCATGCACAAGTAATTTTCCCAATTAAATAATGCATAGAAAATACAATGAATTACAATTGGATTTCAAGAAATCATTCATTCCTTATAGTTATGAAATCACTGTATCTAGGGAATAGTGTCCTAAGACACCTAATAAGATTGAGAGGATGGGGAATATACATTATTTTTCAGTGATGGGCATCCTCATGTGTGTTATGTTGTGCATTACATTAGATATATTGTTTCCTCTTGTCATTGTCAATATATTTTAGTCTAATCCAAGTAAGGACTAAGGGACTGCCGTAAATCATATTAGCAAGTACCTAAAAAGGACTAGAAATTATGTGATGGTTTAATTAGTTCATATTCTTGTAATGTTATTCAATTTCCTCTCTCTCTCTCTCTCTCTCTCTCTCTCCCCCCCCCCCCCCCCCCCCCCATTCTCTACCCCCCCCCCCCCCCTCTTTCATGTAAACCCTATCTAGGGTTTGCATGGAGGCTAGAACTACTTCCATCTTGGAGGTAGATGACCATCCTCTTGATCCTTAAAATAACTATTTACACAAACCCTTCATTGCTCTTAATAATATTGAGAGACTAGTGTAAACACCCCATTCGATTACCCCTTAAACTCTCCTTAGGTCCCTATCACCTCCCTTCATCACTACAAACCCAGGTCATACCCTGAGTACTGACCTAAAAACCACCGGGCACATCCAGTCTCTGTTTAACCACAAGACAAAGTCTTCGACTCGATCAAGACAGAATGAATATTCAAAGGGCACTAAAAACCCTTTCTAATTGTTCATCCCGTGCGTGAAACTCAATCTAGAGGCCACTAGGCGCTTCCGGGCTCCGTTTGACCTAAGTCAACCCTTAAACTTGATCGAGACTGAATGAATCTTCGAAGGGCACTGAAATCCCTTTCCAACGGTCCATCCTGTGCGCGATTCTGACTTACGGTACGGACGAACTATCCGTTCTACTCCGAAAGGTCGTTGAATGCTTCCAGGGCTCGGTTGAATAAAGTCAGCTCCCCGAACTGGATCAAACTCTTTGGAATGTAGAAGTAAATCTCCTAACCTTTCCAATGGTCCACCCCATACAAAATTTATACTTACCATGCGGGTGAACGATCTGTTTGCGTCCGACGATTCCCCGTCTAATAGACCGACGAATGCTTTCGAGCCACATTTGACCCAAAGTCAACTCCCGAACCCGGGAGCAGTCCAAAGGACTTTTGAAGGTCTCTAAATTAACTTTACATTGGTCTACACCTAGCACGATTTAGATCAATGGTTTTCATTCTACGGCCGATTTTCTGAAAATGCCTGAAAGATACTGCCAAACGACAGGTCTCAGACCCTGCCTATCGGCAATATGCCGAAAAGCACTTGCCGATTGCAAGAATAGGGCTATGACGATCGGAAATGCCATGGGCCTATAAAAAAGGCCTAACCTCACTTGCAAGGAGGGCCTAGATCAGAAGCATATCACTCTCAGCAAATCCAGAAAACCTCTCTCGAAGTCAGCGCGATTTCCACATCCAAATCCCTTTCCAACCTTCACTTTTCATCATCCTTTTCATCAAACTTGGTGAATTCACTACCCTCCATCATCATCCAAGTCTAAGGGATGCTATCCAACATTAAATATTGAGCTCAAGATCTTCAAGAAGGTCCAATTTTCTCAACTCTCTCCTTAAATTCTCAATAACTTGTTTTATTACTGAGCACTTTAATTATCTCATCTCACACATCCTAATATAATTTTTATTTAGTATTATTGCACATCTTTTATTTTCATACAAATAAAAACCCAAAAAACAAGAAAAAGAGGGTTTGCTCATAAATTCCAAATGGGAATTCTCATACTTTTCTTACACTTTTCTCACAACTAAAACACTTTTTCTACACACACACACACACACACATAAATAAGAGAATCCTCCCTCACGCTGCCTGCCCACTGCGAGGATCGGGGGATGGCCACAGTGGAGACTCCACTGGAGACCATTCTTTTGAGGGCTAGACTTTATTTACATGGGTGTTATGTTTGTTTATATTTTCCCCATTTTTTCATGTTCCCCTTTTCCATGTATCTCCCATGCTTATGCTTCTATTCACACACTTGTAGAAAATTCTCCATGTACACTTCACACCACGTGCACCTAGGGTCACATATATCCACATGTTGCACGCATCACCCGTCCATACTTGGTGTATCATTGGTACTTGTACTTTGCTCCCTGTTTGGCATAATCAAGAAATACATTATCGTAAGATACTAATAAGAGAATCATGCAAGATTCACACGACATCACCAAAGAGCATTGTGATTGACCAAATTTTACCCAGTAACTGGAGGGTCACTTCGTGATGGGTGCTGGTCTGGCAGGGCGCAGTTAGCCTAAGCGATATGACTCTCACCTTCCATTGGCCAAGTACCTTTAATGTATATCGAACGGTTCCCTCGCATCGTACCGCTTGACCGAAGTCATGACGGGAGGTTTATCGCAGGGAACTCGTTCACGTACGCCGAGTATGTCGAATTCGATCTCACATGTACCGTCCACCCGAGGTATATAGTGAGGCAATTCACGTACACTTACGTATATCACATGGCTTATCCACACGTACCGATTGCCCACAAGAGAAAGACGTATATCGTGGAAGTCATGCCAAAGGGGGGAACCCTTTCCGATTCACCCAACCAACTTTATACCCGCATATAGGTGTCAATCCTAGGACACACATATAAGGTTGTTGGTTTCAACCTGAAACTCTGTCGAAATTTAGGGTCGGACTACCTCCCAAATTCTCGCTCATTTTTAAAACGGGACCCTGTCCATGAGCCTGGTCAAAAGTCCAGCCATAACTTTGCATATATTACAAACCCAATTTTTCCAGGTTCGGGTCCTATTCGGCATTTTATTTTTCATTTAGGAGAATTAATACAAGTGAAAACACAATAATTGTAATGATCATGCTGAGACCGTCTCTCCTTTCTTTATCAAAAAATCCAAAAAAAAAATTCTCCTCTCTTTATCAAAAAGCCAAAAATATTTTGTCTTCCAATCTCAAAAAGAAAAAAAGAAAAAAATGTCAAAAATATTTTCATCCTTTTTTTTCTCCAAATAAATCCCATTTTACGCCTTCGGTCGATCACAAACCCTTGTCCTGGCTCCCTATTGGCTTCGATCTTCAGTCAAATCACCCCGGAGTTCCATTCGTTCCCCTGTTACTTCTTCCGAGTCTGGTATCCATCCGCTTTCCATGGAGAACACATATCAAGTACCCATTGTGCAGTCTGATCTAACGACAGTCCTAGCTCAGCTTGTGTCTAAGATTGATAACCTCCAAACTAAGTGATATACCTGTTTATATCCTCGGCTTAGATGAGGATTGCCTCCAAAACGGACGACCGTACGAGGGGATGACCCTTCACCAATCTCTTGACAACCCTTCGCCCAGGCTTTAGACGACAGTACGAGGGGCCGACCCTCCACCAGACTTCAGACGACAGTACGAGGGGCCGACCGTCTACCAGAGTTCAGACGAAAGTACGAGGGGCCGACCCTCTACCAGGCTTCAGACGACAGTACGAGGGGCCGACAGTACGAGGCCAGAATTGGGCCAGGCTCACTACCGGAAGAAACTTTGCCCTCGGCCTCGGCTCATAGGCTGAGGGTGATATCATGACGGCGCGTGGTTTGGGAGATGCGTGGAACAGTGCACGTCAGGCTCATATGACACGTGGCAGACCGTTATAACAAAATCACACCCTCACGTGAGGGAATATTATGTCATCATTTGGCATCTACAGGCGTCAACGGGGAATTGGCTAGATCATCATTCACATGCACCATGCATACTTGGGGGGTACACTACACCCCCCAAGACCTATATATACTTGTCACCTACAACCCTACAAGGGATCGATCCATGAACAGTAGCCCTAGCTAAAACTCTGCTTGTACGCACAGTGGAGAGAGAGAGAGGGTTATGTGCATTGTATCCAAGGCCATTAGCGCCCATACTTAGTGGATCACACACTCACAGTGGATGTAGGCCAAATTGGCTGAACCACTATACATCATTGTCCTAATTCCTATTATACTCATCCCCTTATACATACTTATACACTTATACATCTCTATGGCTGCCATGGCTACTATTGTTTGAGCTCACTATCACTTATCTGGTGGTGCTAAATCCAAGCATCATCACTAAGGTTCGAGAAATGCAATGAAACTAGGTTCCTGTTCCTCAAGAGCCTGAGGCACTATTCCCTCGTGCCTATTTGGGTTCCCAAAAAGTATCGGTACACTCCACGTGCCCCTCCTGCTAATGGGCCGCCGTTTGCCCAGCTTTCGATGTCGAATCTTGCCCAGCATGGGGCTAACCTGCCTATGATCGTTGGTCCGAAGGAAGAAGAGCTGAACAAAGTCAAAGAGGATATCAATATCCTCACCAAGAAGTTTGACAAAGTTAGAATCTCGGGGAATTACATGGAGTACACCCACATGTCTCCTTATCCTAAAGTGAGGTTACCCAAAAAGTTCAAGATGCTGAATATCGAGAAATTCGGAGGAAGTGGACCCCTGATTGTTCATATCCGAAGTTATCACCGTTCCAAGACTCTACTAGGGTCTTCTGAAGAAGTGATGGCCCAATTATTTCAGCAAACTCTTAAGGATAGTGCCCTCCGATGGTTTTTGTCTCTCGAAGAGTCCAGAATCCGTAGCTAGGAGGATGTATCCCGGGAATTCATGTCGCAGTACAAATACAATGAAGAGCTTGAGGTCACCCGTCATGATTTAGAGATGCTCAAACAAAACTCTGGAGAATCAGTTAGTAACTTTATAGCCCGATGGAGGGAAAAAGCAGCAACCATGACCAATCGGCCTTCCGAGGAAGAACCAGTCAGTATAGTGAAGAAGAACTTCTTACCCCATGTCCGAGCAATGATGGGAGGACAATACTATCCCCACTTAAGAGCTCTCAGAGAAGCAGGAGTAGAAATCAAGGAAGGTCTTACAAAAATAAATGTCGAACCGAAGAAGGTGTCCGAACAGTTCACCCCCAGAAAATATAACAAATATGGCAGTGCTACAGTCTCAACCATCAATAACATCTCTTAACCAACCACATCATGGGCACTAGAAAGCCATCTTGTCCCAGTCCGAAAGGAATACACCGAGCTCCATGATCACCTTTCTAAAATTTATCAAGCCTTGTTAAGCCGAAACCTTATCAAACCTTTGGATCCCCATCCAAAGGTTTAATTGATCGGGGTACCATCGCCCCACCAACTAATCCTATGCCAAACACTACTCACAACCCACTTCCAAATCATGTCAATGCCATATTTCTAGAAGAGAACCCAAAATTTAATCCCTCAACTCAAATCACTCCCATATACTTTCCTAAACCTCTCCAAATTTGCCCATATTTTCTCCTACACCCTATTAGCCTCGTTGATCAGGCACTATCACTCCTTACCAGAGCATGCATCATTGTCCGTACCTGTTCCAAAAATGGAGGCATGGAATTATCAAAAGTGTTAAACCAACTCCTAGCAAATGGTCATTAATTATCGGAGGTTCAGTGAGCTGTTCTTGGAAGCATGAAAATGGGCCCGAGAGTCAGATAGTTGGGTAGTACCAACCGATGAAGTCATCCTGGATGATGTCGTCCTTATCATGGCAGAATTATTCAGGCAAACCAACAACACTTGTAGTATCACCAAGTTATTCAACGCTTTAAAGCTAGAAGGGAGCCTGGTCCCTTCACCCTTACACATCCCCATATAAGGGGATGACCTGTATGAAGAAGTCGTTGAAGTTGTGGAATGCAACATCTTTACATGGAAAGACATAATTATTTCCACCAGATGGGGGGAAGAATTCGGAGATTAGAATGAAAAGAAAGCTTAAGAGAAAACTGGCCCGATAGTCGATATATGTGGGATGATATCATTCGAAGAACTCCACGAAGAAATAAATAAGGTAGCAAAACAACCCAAGATTGATGAGGAAATGGGATTCATGTTTTTCCCTTCTTTAGTAAATCACATAACCAGATCAGGGAGGCATTACCAGATCCCAAACTCACTACCAGCCAATGACAAGGGGAAGGGCATTGAAAACCTTTCTACGCTAGAAATGACCCTCGAGGAGAGCAAGAACCTCGATCAACTAAAGAAAACTCAAGATAACATCACTCTATGGGCGATTTTCATGTCTTCTCAGCTGCACAGAAATGCTTTGATCAAGTTGCTCACTAGACCCACAGTTCCTCCTTCTACCACACCAGAAGAAGCAATAAATTTGGTGAGATCCTTGACCTCTACCTGAATTCTATCCTTTTCCGAAGAAGAAATCCCCAAGATTGGGACAAAGAATCATGCACTCAACATTTTTATCGAAGTTATAGGGAAGATTATATCACTCTCTCTTATCGACAATGGATCCGCCTTGAATGTCTGCCCACTGAGAACCTTCAAATGTTTAGGCCTAAAAGAAAGCAACCTCTCTCCAACCTCCACCGTTGTGCATGCCTACGATAATACCCGTAGGGAGGTGATGGGATCCATAAAGCTTCTAATAGGGGCTGGCCTTATAAACCCTACTGTCGAATTCCAAGTTATTGACATCCCAGCCTATTTCAACCTACTTCTAGGATAACCTTGGCTCCACAGTATCAAGGGCGTGTCTTCCTCACTCCATCAGAAATTAAAGTTCTTCGCTGACGTACGGGTCATTGCCATCTTGGGTGACGACGACAATGTTGATAGTGCAAGTACCAGCAGTCCAATCCTTGAGATACAACACAGGTCAAATGATATGCTCCTATTAGTATTCCGAGTTAAACAAGTTCTACTCCCGACAGGGGACGACTTCAAAGAAAGGGTTTGTCCAGATATGACCCTCGTGGCAATGCCAATGTGATTCAGATGTTCAAAAACATGCACTTCATGCCCGGTTAGGGGCTAGGATAAAGACATCAAGGGATACTCGAGTCGATTGAACTGAAGAAGGCTTTCCCTCCTTGTGGTTTGGGGTATTAACAATCAAAACAAGATCTCAGAATGATCCGCCAGTCTCAACCAAAGAGAGGAAAAGACTGTAGCCAGACTATCCCAGGGGACTCCTTGAACGGACGATTCATCAAAGAGGGTGAGGACTTCCCCTTTTTCGGCTTTTCGGAACCATGGCATGACCATACAAATAAGAAGATGAATCCGGGAATGGAGATCTTTTTTTAAGACAGCTACCCATGGGTTGAATCCCAACACCAAGTACAACCATTCATCAAAGATACCGAAGAGATTGAGGAAAGTGACTCCAAATATTCCTTCAACTTACAGACACTGGGGCTGACACTCTGCATGGTTCATTCAGGCACTACATCACTGGATCCATCCCACCTGATTAAAGATACTGATACACCTCTCCTCAACTGGCATGCTAAGCCAGTTCTACCTGTTGAAATCTCCCCTAATCCTAATGTTTACCCATTTTCTTATTTTGTTGTCCATTCTTGCCCAAATATAATCGAGTCCTCTTTTGACGAGGTTCTCAATGTTATTTTTCCTATCAATGAAATAAACGAAGATTTTGAGTATCTTGTTGTGCCTTACATTCAATGTGTGTATTCTAATCAAACTTTTGATGATGATGATTTTGCAAATTAATAATTCTTAACTAATCTAAATAACGTTAATAATAAACAACATAACCGTGTTCAAGTTTATGAAGAAGAGACTGTTGTTATTAACCTCGGTTCTAGTAGCCAACTGCGCGAGATTAGAATAGGGGCTACCCTTGACGAGCATGAGCATGCACAACTCAAAGAATTTCTAATGGAATTCGTGGATGTCTTTGTATGGTCCTATGATGATATGCCTGGCATTGATCCTAAAATAGCTCAGTATGAGATCCCCACTCTCACAGATTACAAACCGATTAACCAAAAGTTGAGAAATATCTACACCAAATGGTCACTCAAGATCAAAGAAGAGGTGGTCAAACAGTTGAACGTAGGATTCATTCGTGTGATCGAATATCCCTCGTCGCTAGCCAACATTGTGCCCGTGCTAAAATCAGGAGGAAAAGTTCAGATGTGTGCAGACTATCGGGATTTGACATGATTCTGGAGAACACAACCAGTCATTCTCGCAAGTCATTCATCGATGGGTTTTCTGGATACAACCAAATCAAAATGCACCCAAACCACCAAGAAAAAACTACATTCATCACCCCATGGGGAACCTTTTGCTACATTGTCATGCCATTTGGTCTCAAGAACGCTAGGGCTACCGACCATAGGATTGCCACAACCATCCTGCATGATCTAATTCACAAACAAGTTGAGGTATATGTGGATGATATGATTATCAAGTCCAAGACTAGAGAAGGTCATGTTTCCGCTCTTCGAAAGTTCTTTGAACGACTGTGACAGTATCTGATGAGACTCAATCCGGATAAATGCGTCTTTGGCGTTACAAAGGGAAAAATCTTGGGATTCATGGTCAGTGAGAAGGGAATAGAAGCAGATCCTTCCAAGATGAAATCCATACTTGAGATGCCACCTCCCCTACAGAGAAAGAAGTCCGAGGTTTCCTTGGGAAATTATAATACATCAACCGGTTCATCAGCCAGTTAACCTCCATCTGCGAACCTATATTTAAACTCCTCCGAAAGGATTCTACTAAAGTTTGGAATGAGTCATGCCAAGAAGCCTTTGACCGAATCAAATAATATCTAACCCAACCCCTGGTACTTATGCCACCACAGCCTGGTCTCCTCTTTTCCTATACTTAACCATAACTGACACTGCATCTGGGGCTTTGCTAGCCCAATACCTTGAAGATTCCCGCAAAGAAAGAACTATCTATTATGCCAGTCGCAAATTTTCTAGGTATGAGGTCAACTACATTGCTTTGGAAAAGTCATGTGTCGCGCTTGTCTGGGTCACCCAAAAGTTACGGCACGACATGCTCGCCTTCCCCATCAAACTTGTATCCCGAATGGACCCCATCAAATACCTTCTTGAGAAACCCGCCTTGTCCAGCAGAATGGCCCAATGTTTGATGCTCCTAGACGAGTTCGATATCGTGTACATAACATAGAAATCCATGAAAGGAAGAACCATCTCTGACTACCTCGCTGATTACCTCGTAGAAGAAGCTAATGTTTGGATCTCCGAATTCCCAGATGAAAACATCCTTTGCACTGCTCAAGACAACCTTCGATGACAAATGTTCTTTGACGGCACTGCCAATAAGAAGGGATATGGCATTGGGATACTTCTGATCACCCCAGATGACTCCCACACTCCCATCGCCATCAAATTGGATTTTCCCTGCACCAATAACATGACTGAATATGAGGCATGCACGGTAGGCCTCAAAGTTGCTCTTAGGAAAGGTATTTAATGTTTAGACGTCTACGAGGATTCCGCCCTCATTATCGATCAAGTGCTCAGAAAGTGGAGAGTCAAGGATGAGAAACTTCAACCCTTTCATGCCCACTTAGAAGAACTAGCCACCCAATTCTAAGATATCACCTTTCATTACCTACCTTGATCAAGGAATAACCTAGACGATGCTCTCGCTACCTTGGCCTCCATGGTCGACATGCCCAAAGGAATAACTATAATCCCCTTCCTAGTTCAAAAGAAAGACAAACTAACCCACTACTACCACATTGAGCTCGTCACCACAGAAGATCTCGAGCTAGCCAATTGCTGGTACTATGATATCTGGCACTTCCTCAAGCGTGGTAGGTATCCCGAGGGATCCAATAAGAAAGATCGAGCAACCCTTCGAAAACTCGTTGCCCAGTACAGCATTTATCACAAATAACTGCTCAAAAGTAACTTCGATGGAACTCATCTGCACTGCATCGCAGGGGTTGACATTGAAAAGATAATGTAGAAGATCCATAGCGGGGAATACGGACCCCACATGAACGGCCACGTGCTTGCCAAAAATATCATTCGATAGGACTACTACTGGACCACCATAGCCCAGGATTGCATCGCCTATGTCCAGAGATGCCTCAAATGCTAATAATTATTCAACCTTCAGCATTTTCCTCCACGCGAATTATACAACATGACCTCTCCCTAGCCGTTCTCCACTTGGGGCATCGACATCATAGGGAAGGTTACACTGAAGGCATCCAACGGGCATGAGTTCATCCTAGTTTCCATTAATTACTTCACCAAATGAGTCAAAGTTGCGTCATACGCGGTGCTGAATGCCAAGAAAGTGGCCAAATTCATCAAGAAAAACATCATTTGTCGGTATGAGGTCCCACATGAGCTAGTATCAGATAATGAGTTGCATTTCGAGGCAGAACTCACAGAGGTGGTCAACTATTATGGGATTCAAAGACATAAATCTTCTCCCTACCTACCTCAGACCAACGGTTCGGTTGAAGCCGCCAACAAGAACCTTAAAGCCACCATCAGTAAAATGACCAAAAGCTGTCGAGATTGGGCCGAACGAATCCCGTATGCACTCTGGGGTTACCAAAACTCGATTTGAACCTCTACTGGGGCTACCCCTTACTCTTTAGTTTACGGTATGGAAGCAGTTCTACCCGTGGAGATGGAAATACCCTCATTGCGCGTCATGCTTAAAATCATGGTCAGCGAAAAAGACTGGTGCAAAAGCCGTCTTGACGAGCTGAACGTCCTAGATGAAAGGATATTAAAAGCATTATACCACATAGAAGGGTACCATCACCAAATAGCGCGTTCATCCAATAAGAGAGTCAAGGATCGTGGTGTTCGAGAAGGGGACTAGCCATCAAAGAAATCATAGAACCCATCTGGGAACCCAGAGGGAAATTCAAGCCCAATCGGAGCGGCCCCTACATTGTCAAGAAGATCTTGTCCGGCGGTGCCGCCATGCTTACCGAATTAGATGGGGAAAATATGGCTCGCCCAGTCAACCTGGATCATCTCAAGAAGTTCTACCCCTAGTCGAAAATCTCGACGTACTGTGACTCTTCTCGTCTCCCTTCTATTCTAAAAAAAATCTCTTCATTTACCCCTGCCCAGAACTACGTGGGCCTGATCCTCTATAAAAAACCATTTTCAAACAAATTAAAAAATAAAAAAAAAATAGAGGTATATAGGAAACTCATACACCTTACATGAGTACGACCCTTTCTTTTTCATAAAATACTATTCTTTTCTTATCTCCGAGAACGACAATTCATTCTAACATATATTTGAACAAAAGGATTATGTATGCCTTAACGATCAGTATTGGTAATTCAAACAATACAAAATTCATCGAAAGGGACGACTGGATGATCAGAAACTTATTTATTTCACGAATATGAAATTATGGTCTAGATTACATAAGAAAAGGAACGGATAACTCCCTTCCCCCTACCCTCCTAAAAAGGCTAAACAAAATCCCCACATTTATCCCCTATTACACAATAAACTCTCTAGAAGTCCTATCCACATCTACCAGAGGAGCCTGGTCCGTCATCATCATCATCTACATCCTAGGGTCACCAAGTTTCCCCTCCCTAAACAGAGTGTCGCAGACACTCCATGGACTGATAAGCTTGAACCAGCTTGGAAAAAATCACTACACCGCCTTCCATGGTGTTAAAAGAGACAAGCCACTTTTCTCCAGTCTCCACTGCCAACATCTTTCTAACTACCCTCCTTCACAACCACTTCATATAATCCCCAGGGATATGCCAAACTCTCCTAACAGACTGAGAGGGACGGGTCGACGGCCACAGAGAGCCAAGCCGTAGGCACAAATGCTCGGTCAAATCCTATACCAGAAAGAAATTTAGTGTCCAAGGTGTCATGACCTATGCCAAACCAAATTGGCACAGAAGCCGCCAAGGGTATTAAAATTCTCCTATCTCCAGAACAAGCACCAACTGTCCCCACCAAGGCACTGACCAGTACAGATTTCTAGCCCCATGATCCGCAAGCCAATTCCCTCATCTCTCAATATCCAGGCCAATGCTGAAAAAGTGATGCGAAAAGAAGTTGGGTACATCCGACAAAGGATATTCTGTAAGAGTCACTAGGAGGAGTCTTTCAGACAACCACATGAACAACATCACGGGGCTACCCCATAGGAAGTCAGAACGACCTTCTCGCCAGGCATCCAGACTGTTCAGGGTCTCCATGAGTATCACCACCATAGGATTGCGATGGTATGACATCCATGAAGTAATGACTGCAAGTTACGGATCCACCAACAGTTCTCCAGTCACCTGAAGTAATTTTGAAACCAGGCCCAGAGCAATGGCTCCATCATAGCCAGCATCACCTACTTCCCACAAATGCACGGACTACAACACCGTCAGGAGGGAGATCATTCCTCCAGCAACTAGTGATCTAGTCACCGAAGGCAGCAACACTGGGATTTATCCCCAGCATGGCATAAAATTCCTCATAGGTAGGACAAACTTCATCCAACCCAAAGCGAAATACATGGTCTTCGGGGTACCAAAATTGTACCACCGCCATCAGCATGTTCCATTCAATGGACCGATTGAGCCACAAAGAGACTCGACGCATGTTAAAAGCATCATAGTCAACATTATAAGAGCACATCGCTTCAAAGGCTTCGAGGTAGACTCAATGCTACCAGGGAGAGCCATCTTGCAGGACTAAGAGATAGTAGGCAAGTAAGTAAAAATGTGAAGGTGTGATAAAAACACTCCATCCCTACCCCTTTTTATACTTGATAACCCTCACAAAAGACATAACCCCAGCAGAAATCGTAGGGAATCCTAACCCATAAGGTACAAGAAGCTGAAGAGGTCACTAATCAAAGATTTGAATTGATGGGTTTGGACTTGACTGCCGAAAGGCAGGATAAGGGGCTTGCCTATCGGCAACCCCCCATTTTTGGAAATTTTCCTTTTTCCTCTTATATCAAAATAGGAAGCTCAATAAAAAAAATTGATGTTCTCAATAAAATTTCAAAACTCCTCTTCCACCCTATATAATTTCTCATTTTTAAAACTTTCCTTCAAAATACCAAAAATTATTTCTTTTTACGGTCTCAGCAGCAAAGTAAAAAGCGCATGTGCATGCATTCATTCATCATTAACAAAAGATAATAAAAAACTCCATTTACATTGCATATATATATTCTTCTATGTTACATCAAATTTTACAGGAAATAAAGAAAAAAGAAAAAAACAACAGGACTCATCCCGAACCCACGTTCTCTCTCTCACCTAACATTCACCCCCTCTAAAAGCTTCCACTCCTGTGACGCGCTCTCTTTCCCCTACGGTGAGATGATGCACCACTAATACTTGAGCCAGAGTCCTCCTCGAACGAAGCATACGACACACAGTAAGAAGGAACCGGGACTGCATCCCGAATATGGGCAGTCACTGAAGATATCCAGTCTCTGATGTCCCTCAACCAAGTGGTCGGCACCCGAACTAACTGCAAGTAAAAGGCAAAATCAATATCAAAGAGGGATCAAAATAGAAAAGGAACCAAAAAGAGGAAGAAGGTATACCGCAGGACGAAGAACCTCCTATGTCAAACCCAACTCCTCCGGATCCATCGCATGATGACGGTGAAACATAGGCACCATCCCTCCATGAGCTCGTCGAATGTTGTACGAAGGGGTATGCAATCGAATGAAGGGAACCTCTAAAGTCCCCATCGCCGTAGACACCGATGGACCACAACCATTGTGGGAAGACCCCACCGCCCGACTCGAACCCGTAGGAGGGAAAGGAAAGGGATCATATATGATGGGCGCCATCAACCAACTCATCACAAAGTCCATATAGTCATACGGAGCAACTGTATTAGTGTACAACAAGTAGGACTCGCCGATCATAGCCGCAATCCTTGCATCCTCCTACATTATCCGCTCCCGCCTCATAGACGTAGGAGGTTGTGAAGGGGGCACAACCACCTCCTCCTCCGCAATCTTCCGAACCACCCAATCCTCCATATACTAATAATGGCCGAACTCATGCACCAAAAAATGCCTCATCTGTGCATTCACCCCGGTCGCCCCCGTATCCTAAATGGCTGTCCCCCAAGGGTAAAAAGGTCACCTGAAAATCCCCATCAGACATAAGTTAATACAAAATCAAAACATGCCAAAAACCAAGGCTGAAAAGGAAAAAAGTCTTACCCTACCACTAGTCAGGCCATTCAAGACCTGACGCACCGCCTCCAGAGAGAGAGATCCCTTCAACTGCCAATTGGCCTTGTGCCATAGATAGAATCGACAAAAGTACCCAACAGTCTCATCCTTCAAGGAAATCAACTGGGTATAGCACCCATTCACCTCATAGAACCACTTCTACCAAAGATAGGAATTCACAATAAAAAAGAGACGCATAAGGAAAATGCGAATGCATGAAAGGAAAATGTGCAAAGGATGCCTCGAGGAAATACGTGGCTCCGGTAAAAGTTTGCCGGCAGCACCTGTTGAATGCATCCAAAGAAAAATAGAGGGTCGCCAAAGTCAAACTCCCCCAATCATAGAGAGGGATGTTCATAAACATCCTCAAATACATCAAGAACCAAATTTGGACAACGTCGCCACTCAACGCCACCATGAAACCTCCCAGCGCCAACAATATGAACAATTGAGCCATCTGCCTCACCTGCATCCCATCCTCCACATCAACCACCCTACTCAGCAAGACATCCTTCAGCAAAGACAACCGGATGTAATCCCCAGAAACTATTATCCCTACATCACCGAGCGCCGCCCTCACCGCCTTTAGCCTCACCCATAGAGAGCGATCCCCCTCTATCTGCTTCGCATCGCAATCTAGCCCCAGCAGTTGTTGCACATCTATGGGAGTCACGGTCATCTCCCCAAAATCAAAATGGAAGGTGTGGGTAGTATCCCACCATCTCTCCCCCAAAGCGCATAAGACAGCTGTTGACCGAGGCGTCTCATCCAGCACAAATGCCAACCTCCCAAAACCTGCTGATGATACCACCCAACACACCACATGTGGAAAATGCTTCCAGATGTCCTTAAGCCCCGTCACCCCATGGGCACGCATGTTCTTCAAAGAGATATCATACTTTTAAAAGAAGAGACGTTGTCAAAATTCAAGAAGGAAGGAAAAATCACCAAAAAGAGAATAATGCCAAAAGTTAGGTTGCTTACATAATCACTGGGGCTCACCACCCTAGAAGATCGATGACGCGACGGCTCCCGTGGCAAATTTCGCTCATCTGCAACTGACTCGAATGCATCAAAGGAGTTGTCGCCCCCAAATCAAGAGGCGCCCTGGCCCTCCACTCCACATTTGCCCAGTCATCAACAGTCAACCATTCCTTATGTGCTGTAGTGCTCACAAAGGCGGCCATTTATTAGAGAATGGAATGTTAGAATGATTTGCAGAGGAAAATCACAGAAAGAAAGAAAGAAAAAAGCTGTGAAAAATGAGGGGAATTTGCCCCTTTATAGAGGATGCTAAGGGTCATGTCGATCGGCATTGACCCCCCACCCACCGATCGGCACTACCTCTTTACCTTCACGAGGCAGTCAAAAATTGCGTGCCACTGTCGAATGGCACCCTCTGAACCATGTCGACCGGCACCCCTTTAAAATTTTGTACAAAAATTCCGAGAAAATACTAGAAAATCCAAAAAAATCCTCAAAAAATTCCTAGGAAGGATTTAGAACATTTTCACCAAGAAAATTTTGCACTCCCTCAAGAGGAACCCCTATTTCCCCAGCGGAAATATCAAAAACCAAGTAAAACTCCTCCCGACAACGTCCCCTAAGGATCTCTAAAGATCACCCCCTATGACCCAAAGGTCTCAATTTTCCCCGAGCAATACATCCAAACCTTGGGCCACCTAATCACCTCCTAATTGGAATTTTGGCTATTCCTCCCGAGGATGCAAAAGATTTCCCCAGCAGTCGGCTCCCCAGCTCAAAACAAAACCACAAGATAAATCTCCCCGATAGAGTTCCCCAAGAATATCTCTACTTAATCCCACAGAATTGGCTTCGACCTGCAGAATTGGTCATCACTACATAAGCCCGCAGAATTGTCTTCGACCCGCAGAATTGGTCATCTCTACTTAAGCCCTCGGAATTGGCTTTGATCCGCAGAATCGATCACCTTCATCTTCAAGCCCTCAGACTTGGCTTCGACCCACAGAATTGGTCACCCTCATCTTCAAGCCCTCAGAATTGTCTTCGACCCAAATAATTGGTCACCCTCATCTTCAAGCCCGCAGAATTGGCTTTGACCCACAAAATTGGTCATCTCTACTTAAGCTCGCAGAATTTGCTTCTACCTATAGAATTGGTCATGTCTACTTAAGACCGCATATTTGGCTTTGACCCCCATAATTGGTCATATTTACTTAAGCCCGTAGAATTGGCTTCGACTTGTAGAATCGGTCACCCTCATCTTCAAGCCCTCAGAATTGGCTTCGACCCACAGAATTGGTCATCCCAACATAAGCCCTCAGAATTGGTCATCTCAACTTAAGACCGAAGAATTGGCTTCGACCTGCAGAATTGGTCATCTCAACTTAAGCCTACATAATTGTCTTTGACCCATAGAATTGGCTTCGACACGCAGAATTGGTCACCTCATCTTTAAGCCCGTAGAATTGGCTTTGACCCGCAGAATTGGTCATCCCACCTTAATCCCTCAGAATTGGATTTGACCGGCAGAATTGGTCATCCCACCTTAAGCCTGAATTGGTCATCTCACCTTAAGCCCACAGAATTAGCTTTGACGCACAGAATCGATCACCCTCATCTTTAAGCCCTCAAAATGCTTTGACCTGCAGAATCGGGCACCCTCATCTTTAAGACCTCAAAATTGGCTTCGACCCACAAAATTAGTCACCCTCATCTTCAAGCCCGTAAAATTGGCTTTAACCCACAGAATTGGTCACCCTCATCTTCAAGCCCTCAGAAATGTCTTCGACCCGCAGAATCAATCACCCTTATCTTCAAGCCCTCAGAATTGGCTTCGACCCGCAAAATTGGTCACCCTCATCTTCAAGCCTTAGAATTGGCTTCGACCTGCAAAATCAATCACCCTCATCTTCAAGCCCTCAGAATTGGCTACGACCCACAAAATCGATCATCCCCAGCACCTCCTCAGGAATTGGCCTAAACCTTTCCTCCAAACCATCCCTTAGGTCATCACAATTGACCTCGACCCGCTGAATTGGTCAGCCTCATTTCCTTAGGTCCCCACAATCTACCTCAACCCCCTAAATTGGTCATGCTCGCTCCCTTAGGTCCTCAGAATTGGCCTCGACCCTCTAACTTCGTCATCCTCCCTCAAAAGCATCATGCGGTGTCTATTCGACGACTATTATTTGTTCCAAACTCACCCATTGAGGGGATCTATAAACACCCCATTATGTTACCCCCTAAACTCTCCTTAGGTACCTAGCACCTCCCTTCATCACTACAAACCCAGGTCATTCCCTGAGTACTGACCTAAAAGCCATCGGGCAGTCCCAGGCTCCGTTTGATCAAAAGTTAAAGTCTTTAACTCAACCAAGACTGAATGAATATTGAAAGGGCACTAAAACCCCTTTCCAACGATTCATCCTGTGCGCAATTTCGACTTACCATGCGGACGAATGACCCATTTCCCCTAAAACTTAATCTGGAGGCCACAGGGTGCTCCCGAGCTCTGTTTGACCTAAGTCAACTCTTCAACTCGACCAAAACTGAATGAATCTTTGAAGGGCACTAAAACCCCTTTCTAATGGTCCATCCCGTGTGCGATTCCAACTTACGGTACGGACGAACGATCCGTTTTACTCAAAAAGGTCATCGAATGCTTCCAGGGCTTGGTTGACCGAAGTTAACTCCCCGAACCGGATCAAACTCTCTATAATGTTGAATTACATCTACTAACCTTTCCAACAGTTCACCCCATGTGCGATTCAGACTTACCATGCGGACGAACGATCCGTTTTCATCCTACGATTCACCGTCCAATAGACCGACGAATGCTTCTGAGCCAATTTTAACCCAAAGTAAACTCCCGAACCCGGAATCAGTCCATGGAATTTTGAAGATCTCTGAATTACCTATCCAATGGTCATCCCCGTGCATGATTCGGATCAATTATTTGCGTTCTGCGACTGATTTTCCAAAAAAGCCTGAAAGACACTGCCAAACGACAGGTCCCAGACCCTGCCTATCGGTAGTGTGACTAAACGCACCTACCAATTGGTAGGAATAGGGATATGCCGATCAAAAATGGGCTGGGCCTATAAAAAGGAGGTCTGACCTCACTTGCAAGGAGGGCCCATATCAGAAGCATATCACTCTCCGCAAATCCAGAAAAGCTCTCTCGAAGTCAGCGCGATTTCCACACCCAAACCCATTTCGAACCTTCACTTTTCATCATCATTTTCATCAAACTTGGTGAATTCACTACCCTCCATTATCATCCAAGTCTAAAGGCTGCTCTCCAACATTCAATATCGAGCTCAAGATCTTCAAAAAGGTCAAAAAATTTCAACTATCTCCTTAAATTCTCATAAATTCGCAATAACTTGTTTTATTACTTAGCACTTTTACTATCTCATCTCACACATACTAATATAATTGTTATTTAGTATTATTGCACGTCTTTTATTTTCATATAAATAAAAACCCAAAAAATAAGAAAAAGAGGGTTTGCTCATAAATTCACAAATGAGAATTCTCATACTTTTCTTACACTATTCTCATAACTAAAACACTTTTTCTACACACACACACACACAAAAATAAGAAAATCCCCCGGTTGGATGTATGGGATAAACCTCACTCCTCGTTTTGTATGTGAAATACGTGGACTTTGATGCCTCTATAGGCTACATAGGCGTCTCGGGGTAAAACCCGAGACTCAAATCCTGTTTTGACTTTTTCTCTCATTTTCTATTGTCTCTAAACTCCACTCTCTTATATTATATATATATACATATATTTGTTCTTAGTGGCGTATTATTCCACATGTGTTATCGTTCCATCATAACGGTCAACGTAGGGATAATTGCGTAAATCCAATTTTCTTATATTTTTATACCTTCCTACGGATGACTCGCTTTACCTCTTCCATGGTGCAAGTCGATGATTCCTATCTCCACTATATATACACATGCACACATATCACGGGGAAAATAAAGGAAAGTAACAAAAACCCATGAGAGGCCGAAAGGGCGGAATGGGTTCCTAACAGCTTCCCATTTCATAACTTAGCCTATGGACCCTTTTCGAATCATTTTGGTTTCGTATGCATCAGTATGTCTTTGGCATCTGTCCTTCGGGACGGGTCCCTTTCTTTTGTCTGTTTTGAGTAAAATAGATTGGCCAATCTATCTCTCTACATTTTTCACCTCACCCAAATGACGTCGGTCGAAGCGCTCCCGAGAGGGACGCGCGGGACCTAGGATCCTGCCTCACGCCGTCCACACGCCGCGAGGATGGGGGACGGCCACAAATAGCATTCTTGAAATATTTTGCTGATGTTGTAGGATATATAATCCTACTACAAACACTTTGCATGAGGTTTCTTCTTTAAAAGAAGAACTTTTTCTTTTCCTTGATAATGAATACCTACAGAAAGTCTCAAATCCTTTAAAACATTATCCCCTGGGTAATTTTACTCATGGAAGACCTCCATTGGATGATATAAGCAATATTTTAACATCTATGGGAACCAAGGCTTGTTTCAATGTAGGTTTGATATATAAAAAACATGTAATAATTCGTCTTTTTAATAAGGAAGACTTTCATGAATTATGATTGAGATCAACTTAGTACATCCATTGAAACCCTATGAGAGTTTTCAAGTGGGCAAATGATTTTTACCCTTAATGAAAAAATACTGTAGTTCCTGTTCAAGTAAGTTTACCATTACTGCCCATCCACCTCTATAACAAAGAAAGCCTACCATTTCTTCAATAGGGAGACTAGCATGGCTAGGGTTTATATTGAGGTTGATCTAAAGAAGCCATCACATAGAAGAATATGGATTGCTAATAAAGATACTGAAGTTGGTTTCTAGCAATAATTTGAAGATAAAAACATTCTTCCATGTTGTTTTCATTATGAGAGAACAGGGCACATGGAAGATTCTTATTTACTTAAAGAGGGAGCCCTTCTCAAATTGGTTAAAATAGAAGCTAGAAAGTTGCATACTTTACAGGAGGTTTGAAGAAAAGAAGAAACCAAAGATTGGGTTATCAAGACTTTCAAGAAAGACAATGTCATAAAGAACCAAGATATGATAGGATCTCAAGTTGCACCATTCATCATTCAATCTCAGCAGGAGCCAAAATCTTATTGGGTAGGTATTTAACATGAGATCACAATTTTTTTAAAAGAATCCACAAGGAGAAAAGGAGCCTCTTTATTTAAATGATGAAGAGGAAAGGTGTTTTAGAGAAAATTATAAAGAAGTGCCTGAACCAATCTTACCTATAGAGGAGGTGGATAATCAAATGGAGGAAAATGAAGTTCCACTATTTCCTTATTCACATTTTATGAAGAGTACTCTAGATAATTCTCCAAAGTTTATTAAGGTCCTGGTGGATAATAATATACTAGAGAAATCATGTATAAGAGGAAAACTAGAAGGTAATATCTTAGAGTCTAGACAAGGTAGTGCAATATATAAATATCCCATTTTCAAAGGGGGTCCAAATAAGGTAACAAAGTTAAGATGAACTGATGCATAACTTAGAAGGTTCCTCAATTAATTCCTAAAATACCAAGCATCTACGGTTTGGTAGTAAAAATGTATTTCATAAATAAATGATTAGTTCAATCATTTGGAATATTAAAGGTCTCTCTAAGAAGTGGGTATGCCAAAAGACTTAAAAGTCCTTTAAGAAACTACCAAGTTTCTATTTTAGTTATTTTAAAACAAAAGATTTAGTGAATAGATTAGAAAGTTTTAGAATGAAGTGCTTTAGTACTGCTTTTACCAACACAAACTGTAAGATATGGTGTTTCATCAAAGATGGTAAAAATTGTGAATTTGTTTTTGCTATATATCAATGTATTAATTTTTCATTTTTGATCAGTAACACCATGATTAAAGTTAGTTTCATATATGCAAATAATAACAAGATTGAAAGAAGTGGGTTATGGAATTTTTTATCTTCAAATTTTACCACATCTGTACGAATAGTTAGTGGATACTTTATTGTTGTTTCTAATAGGTATGAAAAGTCTAGAATTAATGAAGTATATGATGGAGTTGTGTAATACCCTGTATTTTTATGCTATATTAATTTGGGGATTTATTAAATTTAATGTGAATGATTTATTTAATAAAAATCTGGAAATTAATTATGTTATAATTATTAACATGACGAGAGTTAGTAATTATGGGAAACTTGTTGAATATTACTAATGAGAAAAGTAATATATTATATTGATTATATTGAATGTCATGAGTGAATTAAATGACTATTTCGGAAATTTAAGTCGGGACGTGCCCGTGTCACGTCAGGACTAATTTTGTTAAATAAAAAGTGAATATTTTATAAGTTGTTCGTATGGTCGTTTTGAGTGCACCAACGCGTCCGGAAGGGTCGAGATAGTCAGAAAAGTGTACCCGGGGGTTTAGTTTGGGTCTCGGGGCATTTTTAGGACTAATTGGTACCCCGGGAGGGCAATTTAGTCATTTCACCTTTTTGGGTAATTAAACCCACGAATTTCAGCAAACTAGGTTAGTCTTTTAGGGTTAGAATATCCAGAAATCAAGTGACGGACATTGGAGAAGAGAGGAGAGAGCTCCAAGGCAATTCAAGGCCAAAAAGTCACCGGTTTGCACCGCCGCCGCCACCACCGCGTAGATCGCGAGACGAGGACCGTAGCCATACCAAAATCAGCCGTGAATCAGAATACCAAAAATCCCAGGCAAGTGTTTAACTTGTGTATTTTAGTTAATGCAATCTTCATATTGGTTTAGGATTGATTAGAGATGATAAATATGGAAGAACACCCAATTTGTGTTAGGAAAATGCATGTAGAAATGATTTATATGAAATTCTGGAATCTTTCTCATGTAGAGGAATATAACCCATGAAATTTTGATGATCTTAAGAAAGAAATTCTGGAGAAAGATTTGTTAGAAAACTGTTTAAGAAAATTCTAGGGTTCTTGATAATTGGATATAATTTTAGGTTGAAAATCCGTGTTTAAATGATGAATATATACATGCCTCACGTTAGAATCATCTGGTATATTGTTATAATGTTAGTAGTAGAATTCTGGGACGATTGGAACTTGAAAATATGGATTTGGTGTAATTTTGGTGATGAAACCCGTAACTGCATTCTGCAGAATTTTTCGCAGACCTGCTTGATCGATCGATCGAGCCTAGAGCTTCGATCGATCGAAGGTTCGATCGATCGAGCCCCAAGCTTCGATCGATCTACCCCTCCTGGCAGACTCCTAAATCCCTCTTTAAATGAGTTAAATTCAAATTGTCGTGATATAATTCTTGGGCATTCTTGATAAAATGATTTGGGAGACATTGAGGACCAGTAGGACATATGAATAAATGTTGAGAACGTTATTATAAGACGAGAATCTTGTTTTTGGGATAATTATATATTGAACAATGAAACTACGTATTTCAAGTGAGAAAATGAGGCGAATAGCTACGATAGTAAATAGAGGTATACCTACTGAATTTTCCTACTTGGAAGGATAGAGTCAACGAATGTCGCGTATTAAGTGAGAAAACCCTTCGAGTTAAGGTTAGAGATGAATCCTTATACGTAATCCTATAAATGTGAAATTAAGGATAAATGGTATATTTATGGGTGACGAGAAGAACCTATATTAATATGATAAAGTGGTATACTTATATGATTGTGTGTACGTATATTATATGCACGTGGAAAACATATCGCGCTACTTGCTATCCTTGAGGTTACCGCGCTGGGACAGTCTTATCTCGATGGGACCTTTATGGGGGATATTGACTTGTACCCTAGAAGATAGATATCCTTGGTACAGGCTATCGAATCGATAGTTCAGATGGTCCTAAGAGACGCGAGTATGTGCCATCCTCTTAGAGACTTGGAATCTATGCTTCGCCTCGATATTGTTTGTGTATGTGTTAATACAGTTCGAGAGTGATTCCGAACTTGTATTCCCCTTGATATGAGTGGCATGGGGTTTGGATAGTACAAGTATGCATGCACAATAGTTTTATTCGGGGTGCTGTTATTTATATATATTCTACTAGTAGTATATATATATATATGAGATTTGGAAATTTGAAACTGTCTACTGTGATTTGATAAGTAGGACATGGTTGATGACACATATAGTAAGTAATTGTTTTGTGAGAGTATAATATGACACTGGGAAACTTTGTAAATGAATAAAATCTAGAACAAGAGTAGTGCTAATAATTGGAAGTATTCTTTTTAAACCAAAAATATTGTTCGGTTTTGAAATCTTATGAGTAAGTTTAAGATACGCTAATTTATTGGGAAGGTTAGTATGATAAAATGTTAAGATAAGCCATTGGGAAGGTTAGCACGATAGGTGTGCACATTAGAAGAGAGGTGAGAATTTCTCAAGAGAGTGTCGCTCTAATATGTTGTTGCATTGGCCTGTATCAATTTAATACTTGCTAAACGTATTTTAAATCAAACACACTTTCGGGCTCTGACCCGTTTCTTTTTCTCTCTCTCTCTTGTATATATATGTATATATTTCAGGTGCCCAGCCACAGGGGCGTCTTGCTTAGGATCCCTTGAAAGGAACGTGATGCAGCTTATGTGGGAGTTGCAGGTTACTTGCGTAGACGGCTTTCCTTATTGACTCCACTTTTAGCATTCTCATTTATTGGGCATGTGTCGCCCTTTCCATTATTTCATTATTGTTGGGACATTTTCATTTCAGTTATTTCTAGTACTGTTACTATGGGTTTCATTCAGTTTGTATTAGTGACTTTAGTCTTCATATGTGGACATTCGATTGACGAATGTATTATATTAATTGGACTTTGTGTTCCAGGTTTATTGTGGTGTGATTCTTAATTGTAGAAATGTTGTTAATAAAACAAATGTTTTTCTTTAAATAAAATTTGGAAAGTATGTATAAAAATGGTTTTGACACTTAGCTTTATTATTTAGGGTGTTAAATTGGAAAATGTATTTTTATCGACAGTGATGCTGAGAATGAACCAACTGTTTACCTTGATTTAATTTAATAAAGGAGTGATCGCCCGGTATTTAATTAGGCGGGGTGTCACAAGTTGCTCTTGAATTCTTGAAATCCATAGAGGTGAATGATACGACTGATATCGGTTTCATTAGTTCTAACTACACTTGGTTCAATAAAAGGGAAGGAGTGGATATGATATGGTATATACATGATAAGGTGTATGGTAATCAAACTGCTTTGAATTTGGGAGTTTTGGAAGTGCATCACTTGAATAGGCTTCTCTCTGATCATTGTCCTTTGGTGCTTTCTCTCAAAAACTCTTTAGATATGAAGCCTAATGCCTTTAAATTCCAACAATTCTAGTTAACTCATCCTGATATCTAATATGCGATTGACCAATCTTGGAATTCGGATTCTCATTCCAATCCTTTTGTAACTATAAGTTTGAAATTGAAAGCTCTTAGAACTATGTTATCTTCTAGGAGTAAAAAAATGTTTGGGGATATTTACCAGTAAGCAAGGACGACAGAAGACAAGTTCTTAAATATGTAAATGGCCTATGATAGAGATCCAACTGAATGAAATATGGAGAATCTCTTATTTGCTCAATATTGGAGTATAAAAAAACGTGAAGTTGACGAGATATATTGGAGACAAAAAGCTCTGGAGAAATGCTTCAAGGAGGGTGATAGAAATACCTACTTTGTCTAAAGTTCAATTAAGTCTAAAATAAGGAACTTGGTGATCTCAGAAATCATAAATCTAAATGGTAATATTTAGAATGAAGAAAAGGAGATTTAATTGGCAGCTACTTAGTTTTTTAAGGATCAATTCACTCAAGATAATGGCCCTATCATTTTTACGAATGATCCATTCTTAGGGGTAATTCCTAATTTAATTTCATAAAAAAAACTCTAGATTTTGCTCCATTCCTATATGTAAGGAGCTTAATGAAGTAGTGAAGCAATTGATCCATAACAATTGTCCAATATTAGATTGTTTCTATGGGTGTTTCTTTGTAAAATTTTGGAATACCATTGGAATAGATGTTGTAGCCGCTGTACCAATCTTCTTCCTAAGAGTTTCTTCACCGAAAAGTATTTTATATACTCTAATAGCTTTAATCCCCAAGGTTAAATATCCTTAAAACTTTTTTGAGTTTAGTCCTATAAGTTTGGTGAACTTCCTTAAGAAAATCATTTCCAAAATCCTATATATCAGATTGAGTGAGATATTGCCAATAATTCTCTCTTAAAATAAAAGTGGATTCATAAAAGGTGGAGACATGATTAGAAATTAAATGTTGGGTCAAGAAATGGCTTCTATGATTCATAAGAAGACTTTTAGAGGCAATGTGATTATAAAGTTTGATTTAGCTAAGGCTTATGATAGAGTACCACAAATGTTTTTTTTATCTATGTTCCAAGGAAATCTGGCTTTTCTGAGCATTGGATTGATATTTTTTGGGCGTTGATAAATAATCATCAGTGGAACTCCTACTGGATTTTTTAAATCCTCAAGAGGATTGAGGTAAGGTGACCCTTTACCTCCTAGTCTCTTCATTATTATGGGAGAGGTATTTTATAGAAACCTCAACAATATCATCCCTAAAATGGTAGGTTATAAATTTCTTATGGGATGACCCAAAATCAATCACCTTGCCTATGAAGATGATGTGAACATTTTCTCTTCTGGTGCTTATAAGGACTTGAGACTTGATAATGAATTTAATCAAAGAATATGAGAAGGCTATTGATAAGAAAATCAACATACCTAAGAGTCAAATGTTCCTGTCCAATACAATATGTACAACCTCTATCAAGTGAATTAAAAACATAATTGGATTCACTAAAAAAAATTCCTATTTTATATTTTTAATGTCCTTTGTTTATAGGTAGAAAGAAGATTTCTCACTTTGATGATCTTGTTCAGAAGATTAGATAGGCTCTAAGTAGATGGAAATCAAGTCTCTTTTGATGTAAGGGAAATTTTTTCTGATTGAAAGTTCCTCTCTGTTATTCCACGCATACTCTAGTAGAAATAAGTCCTCCTAAACAAATTTTGAATAAGATGGAAGGTTTATTTTCTAAGATTTTTTAGGGATCAAAGGAAGAATCGATAAAGCATCATTGGTGTAAATGGGATTCAAATTCAAATCCCATTACTGAAGGTAGTTTGGGAATAAGAAAGTTGTCAGATATTAGTAAAGCAATGTCAATCAAGTTCTAGTGGAAATTTATGTCCTCTCGCTCTCTTTGGTCTAAATTCATTAAGGCTAAATATTATAGAAATACTCATCCTCTAGAAAGTGGTTCCTCATTCTTTTTCTAATACTTGGGGTTGGATGTGTCTTGTCAGAAGTTCAGCTAAAGAGAATATTAAATGGAGGCCTGGAGGTGGAGATATAGATCTTGTTTGGGACAATTTGTTAGATTCAAGTCCTTTAGGAGATTTAGTTACACCTCCTACCAGTAAAAAAGTTAAAGTTTTCTTGGATAAAAAGAGGAAATAGGATATAGATAAGCTGAGCCAATATCTCCCAGCTGATGTAGTCAATCTTGTAAATCAAGACTAAAGGTGGAAGAGTGATAAAGATGAATTTATTTGGAGTGCATCTTCTTCAGGCAATTTCAGTTTCTCGTCAGCTTGGAATGTTGTTATACCCCTTATACAAATATCATGTCTACTAAATTCATTTGGGATCCTTTCATCCCTCCCAAAATATATACTCTTGCTTGGAAAATTCTTAGAGGCCTACTTCCAACTAATGAAAATTTGAAGAGAATTAGAGTTACGGGTCTTTCAAAATATGTGTGCTGTAAAGAAAATATGGGAAAAAACACTAAACACTTATTCTCAACTAGTGAAGCTACTATTAAAGTCTAGGATTTCTTTAGTTTGCTGTATGGGGTGAATTCTCAATCTAGAAAGGTAAGAGCAAGGCTCATATTATGGTAGTTATCTTCAAAGTTTACTATCAAATCAATCTTCAAGGTGGCTCATATATTTATTTATCGGCACTTATGAATCAATAGAAACATGGTAAAATTTGAAAATTATCCATTATTCATCAATATAATCATTAAGAACATCCAATATGGTATATCTATGTGCAATATTGATTCTAAAATTTCAACATTCAATAATATTTCAGTGCATTGGTCCCTCCCTCCAAAAGAAGTTTTAAAATTAAATCTAGATGGTATTTCATTGGGTAATCCAGGTTAAAGTGGGAGGTGGTGTGTATTAAGAGACCATCAAGGAAATGTAATTTAGTTCTTCTATAAGGCTTTAGGAGAGCATTCAAGTATAAAGTCTGAGGCTGCTTCTATTTATCATGACTTGTACTACTATCAAGATCTTAAGGAATATGAGTTAATCATTAAATCAAACTCCAAGATTCTCATTGATGTTTTTCATAACAAAGTTGTTTGTCCCTGGAGAATTCAATGTTTTGCTGATTAAAATCTCTCTATAGATTTCCGTCTCCAATGTCAATTAATCCACATTCAAAGAGAGGCAAATATAGCTACTTATTTCCTTTACAAGATTAGAAGTGTTCATAATCGATCATTGATGTCCCATTACTTGGACCTTGTGCATAAGAATTTCAAGGATATTTGAGAGAAGATAGGATTCAAACTCCTTATATTATACTAGTCTCTTGATGGAGTTTTTCTTGGTTTTTTAGAATTGTTTCTTGTTTTTTTCACTAAGATTCTCTAAATGTGTTTGTAATCCATTAGTGAGGTCTATTTCATTTGTATATATCAATAAAAATCTCTATTCTTAAAAAATAGTAAAAAAAACTCTTGTTTCTTTGGGACACATAAGTTCAAATTTTAAATTGCATAAGGGTTTTGGGAAATCTCGTAGGTTCTAGAGTCATAAGTTAGAGGATCATTATAAATCATCTGTGTTTTTATTCCGCCATGGAAATTGAATATGTTGTCACTTAAGAGGTAATAGAGGAGGTTGTTTGTCTTTGGAGCTTCATAAGTGACTATTGGGTGGTTCCTTTAGTGAAATTTTCCATTACACTTTATTATGATAATATCATATTGATGCCCCTTCGAAAGAATCCAGGACCCATAAGAGGGATAAGCACATTAAGTGCAAGTATCTCCTTATACGTGATATCATGCTGAGAAGTGAAATAATCATGACTAAGATTGCATATCAACAATACCTAACAGAACCTATTACAGAGAGATTACTACCTAAGACGTTTGAAAGTCATGTAGAAAGAATGGGTGTTAAAGGCATAGGGACATGGATTTGAGACTAAGTGGGGGTTATGGTGATTTTAGTTTTAAACCATGTTTATGATATTTATTATTTATTAATAAACAATTCTTATCTCATTCGAAATATAAACCATGTTTGTGGGAATGCCTTATATTTTCTAATCAATATCTTTTACATGTCAATCAATTGTACTTAATAGAAATTTTGGTGAGTTGAATTTGGATTCATCATAACATATCATAATTTCAGTTCTAATATGATTGAACAATTCACAAAATATATAGGGGTTAACATTTTATCGATAAATTTCCACGTACGTTCTTAGTAGTTTCTCTTGATTATGGGAGCATGTATGATCATTCATGAACTTGTTTGATAGTTTGAGAAGGATTGTATTGGTACAACATGAATGTATTGAGTAGGTTTAAGGTTTAGATTCAAGTCTAGGTGTCAAATAAATTAAATTTGAATAATCTTACAAATTAAAAAGGGTGCAGTGATTCTTAATCCTGAGAAATATGATGATCGTAATATTCACATTGTAATTGATTTAATTTTGAGATATGTGAGTGTTTATGTCACTGATCTTGGTTTGTGTGTTATAGTTAGTTTCGAGCATATCAGGAAAGATTATGGTCTTGCCAACCAATTAGTTATCTTACCCTTGTGATAATCAGGCGATTGTGTATCGTTTGATGCTTTACTTAAGAAGAATTTTTCTTCCCTTAGGTAAGATTTTGATGTGAAGGCTAAATTAATATGATTAACTAGAACAAAAGGAGGGAAAATGATTAGCAGAAACTGAATTTAAAGTAAAATTTTAAAAGTAAAGAAATATAAATGCAATGAAAAAAAAACATTTACACTAAGGAAAGTAAAACAAAATTACACTAATGACAGCAAAACAAACCAACTATAAACGCAAGGAAAATTTTAATAAAATGTAAAGAGAGTTACACTCTACCTTACAAATTACTTCGAATGAAAGAAAACTTGTAAATAAATTAAAGAAAGGAAGGAAAGGAAAATGATATAAAACGATTAAATATAGTTTTTTTGTTGATGGAGTCCTCGTTTCCTTTTCCTTTTCCTTTGTCTTATAATTTCTTATTTATAGAGTTCCTTGTCACGCAAATACTTTCTAAGTGATGGGTGATTACCCAATTATATTTTTTTTACCTAGGTCTCAAATGCTCTACAACTATCACTTTCTACTTAACCCATGTCCAAAATCTTAACATATTTTAATCATTTGAGCTTCCCTATGCATTTAAATGGTGCATTATAGTTCAACTGTGATTTTTAGTTTGTAATTCCACATGTCGAATCCTCATTGGACAATGATAATATCGTGTAAACATACCCCCACACTAATTGATTTTAGAGAAAAATTGATTACTGGACTGTTAACTCCCATACGCTATTCCATATTTTACTTAACATTACTCTTGAGTAAATTCTATATAATTAAACTTCTTTTGGAGATGAGAATATCCTCATTTCAATTCATTAGCCTCTTCACCTGAGCTCCTTATCCCTTCTTTTTCCATCGTATCTGCATTTAACAATGGCATCTCAATAGAACAATGATGTTATCCCTAAGAGTGTTCATGGCTTGGATAAACTTCAAACTACACACCAGATAATGAAAATCCTTGTGTCATTATTGTTCCTATTGTTAATCGGTTTAATGATGGAGATTCGACTGGTGCTGGAGATTGGTGTACATGGAATGTGGCCATCCCCACTGAGTGCGCTCTTATTTTAGACCCTGTTATCCCTCCTTAACCCAATTTGGATGGATTTTATGTAGTGGATCTATTTTTAAATGTTCTTCTTGAGCCTATCACCGGTTTTGCTAGGTTGTATTATTTTAGGATTTTCCTTGGTTGGGTTGACCGCACTCTTCATTTGCCTCCTTCTTACAAGGAAATTACGTTCTTGACTGATGTTAGTAAATCTTCAACTATTGTTGTTAATCCATGGGTAGACTTGAAATTCTTGGGATTTATGATGATTCAATGGTTGAAGCTGTAGTAGCTCAATCTAGAACCCAAGTTCCAATTGACAAAAGTCATCATCCTACTTTGGTTCACTATGATTCCCTTCTAGATCCACCCATTTATGTGTGAGCCTTAATCAAACCCTTATATGCCACTGCTTTCCCCTCGAATACTTATCATATGTCTCTTATCACTCATTCTCTCATGATCTTAGGAGATCTTATGTCTGGTGAAGGTTAATCAAACCATTTTAACCTTTTCAAACTGATGCCAATGAATATATGAGCCTTTTGACTTATTAGCATTGCGCCACTTATGAGGATCCTAGGTATGGCATGGCTAATTATTTCTCCTATACCTTTGGCCAACCTTCATGCCATGTTATTTCTAATTGTATATATAATTCTTGCGTCTTATCCAATTATAGTTTTGATATGAGTGTCTTCAAAACCTTAGTCACTAAAATCAACCTGTTTAATGATTCCCTTTCTAAACTCATATTTTACCCATATAATTTAGTTGGGGGTCCCTTCGAAGATTTGGAACAATAATTCAAAGGTGGTTTACCTACTAGCCATCCTAATTTAAGGTATCCTTCTCCTGTCGCTGATGTTGGAAAATCCTTAAAAGTTTTCATGCTTTTTCTCACCTTCATTGTTCTATTTTGTTGAAAGGTCAAGCCAAGAATTATTTTTCCTGGTCATGTGTAGTCGTTCAACATTTTGAAACATGTCCTTGATTATCCAGAACCCATATTACATCTTTTCTTCAATCTTATCCTTATTTTAATAAAAGGATTATCCAACTTGCTTTAGACCTAGACGATTATAGAGATTGGGTTTAAAACTCGTGATGATCACTATTCTTTTTATAATGGTGTTTTGAAGGAATGGAAATATTTTGAAAAGGTTTATTTGAATGGCCAAGAATATCTAGAAATCCAAGGGTTGGAATCTCTTTCAGTAGATGTTAGTTTTATTAAAGACTAAGAAGCTATGTTTGACTTCCAATCTCATGAGTTTGGCTCGGTCTATACAATATTTGGATCTGGAGGAAAAAAACCTCAACTATCTTTGGAACAGTTTCCAATAGTTTGTTACTTATCCATTTCCTTAATAGTATTTACTCATAGAGTGATGTTATGTTTCATGTTTTTGTAATTTCCAAACATCGAATGATAATTGAAAAATATATTGATTTTATTTTGAATCCTTCTTGAAGGTTTGAAATTGAGCCAACATTTTATGGATGTTTGTTGTATTTTCTCCTTTTTTGGTATTTTAATTTCTTAATTTAACCAATTTTGACATCACAGCATAATGTATATTTTAACCATTTGATGAACATTTTATGTTTTAACGAAATATGGTATGTTGCATGTACTTGTAACTATTTTTGTAATTTCATAGATAAAAATATTTTAATTTTGATATATTTATCATGGATACTTTATTATTGGCAGTGGCCCCACGAAATACTAGTGCACGTGTGGAAGTGTCCAAATGATAACTTTTTGTTGCTAATTGGAATTATTAATTATTAGAAAATAGGAAACTTTTGCAATTATTTCCAACCAATATATCTTGATAGCTTGGGGCTACTAATATTTAATTTTTATTCCTAGGGGTATTAATGAGCCATAAATATAATCGCAGGGTAACTTGATCAATCAAGCCACTAAATGGGCCTTTTGTCTCCCCACTTCCCCATGATTTCAATTTTTTTAGGAGGAATGTTCTCAGAGACACATGTCAATATTTGCTTGGAATTATTTTGCATTTCAAATGGCACTATTAAGTTATTTAAGCTGGTTTCTTTGTTTATTCTCCTCTTTTACCATTTACTTTCGCACTCCGAGTACATTCTCATCTCTCAAGGTTAGTTTCTCTTTCTTCAAACACTTCACCATCAATGGCGTCTAGTTATACAACTTCTAATATTTACTTTCAATTTGACAAAGCCGCCAACAGGATCTCGGCAAACAACCCAATCGTCATTGGGAGCATTGTCTACCCCATCAAAACTTCTGATGGATACATTTGCTCCAATATTAGAACTTATTTATGGATGACTTCGATTACCCATCTATGTAATATATCCAAGGTTTGGGGATCAAACCGTCCTTATACAATATTACAGTTACCTAAAAGAACCCTCCTCGTTCAACTTTAAGGTTTGTCCCAAAAGATTAGACAATATCACATGGACCAAGTGGGTGAATCGGATGCTCATTGTCAGAGCAAAAGAAATGGAAGAGATCAACATTTATAACGTCGTTAAACTCAATTTGAAGGAAATCAAACATCACCCATTTGTTATCTCTAGTGCTATCCACTTTTTAGAAATCAACATTCAATTGCTTTGAATTCAATTTAGGATGGCAGGTACTATTGTGCTTGATATTTGTCAATTGATTGGATTTAAAGCTATTGGGAAAAAAATCTACCCTCATAAGTGAAAGCATCCACTTATTATACTCAAATTTTATGAACAACTGCATGATAGAACCACGGATCTGAGTAAAAAGGAGTATTATCATTTTTTTATCTGGCTATCAAGACACATCTTTTGTGTTGAGTCTTACGAAGTTGTGCTGGAATATTCCCTCTTATATCCCATTCTTGTGAAGGGTAAAGAAGTTTCCCTTGCTCCCTACCTTTTAGGATATCTTTATAGAAGTTTACATGTTAATGGTAGCTCTGAGTTCAATTATTTCTATGATTATTATTACCTTGAGCCTGGCGATAAGAGTTTAGGAGCTCTTACCAACATGTTTAGAGGCCTAAAACATGACAGACTAAGGATTCACTTATGGCACCTTTGTTGACAGCTATTGAAGCTCCACTTGAGTTTTTTTCAATTTTGAAAAATTCTATCCCTCGAGGACATGACATGCGGGGAAGTTTCCTAATTTTTAAATATCTATATAGTGGAATATAACTTTCCAATGCCCAAAATTCCTGATCCTTTGTGGAAATTTATTTTCCTACTCAATTGCCCAGGACATTTTGTTTTTACAATTCATTCCATTTCGTATGAGTAGCCTTACCAATCCTCATTTATTTTCTAGGTCTTCATAAATATTAAAGACGGTTGTTCTAAAAGGGATTATCAACTATCATAAAGTGCAAAGTACTTTTAGCATAGTTGGATATGAATTTAATGAATGAATGACTTAAGATTTTACTGATTGGTGGTGAAACTATATTAAAGTTCACCTGAAGCCATTACATACTGCCACAGAGCTTTTGAATCAATTTTATTTTGGTAAGGCTTTTGTCAGTTCTTATAATCTTGTTTTTATTTGTTTTGGCCCTTGTCTATCCACTTTGTCTTGTTATAGAAGTTCCACCTCTTTTTCCTTATGTTTCTTCTTGCAATAGAAAATTAAATCCGAAGGAAATAGCGAATTCAAGGGAGGAAGAAGAGGAGAAATAATATTCTCCTCTTATTCGACCAAGAAGAGAAAATCCTTTTCAGATGTTTCAGCTATCACTTTTTCAGGTACTCTCGAGTCTATCGAACCTCCCATATCAACCATGTTTGATGTTCTAAAGAGGAAATGTATAAAAATAATAGCGAAGAATCTTATAAGGAAGGTCCAATTGGTAGGTATATCAATATCTTTGCTCATTAAGGAATTTTTTTTATGTTTTGGATGTATCATACCAATACGTCTAAGTTCAAACTACTTCTTTCTTTTATGAAATTTAGCTAAAACCTCATCCATTATTGAGTAACCTCTACCAAATTTGGATCGTATGACTCCTCCTCCGTCTTTTCCAATAAATGCGACAATTGACACTCATACTAAAACACCTATTCCCACTTCGAACCCAATACATAAAGTGGAATCAACCCCAATTTATGTTGACCTTCTAATTATCATTTATATATCTAAAGGTAAGGTTACTAAGGCTTTATCTATTACGAAAGAAGATATTAATCAATGTTATAATTTTTCTAATAATAATCCAAAGTCACACGTTATTTCCCAATTTATTAAAGATGTTCCAAAACTAAGGGCCTCTCCTTAGAAGGAAGTTTCTCCACAAGTTGAGGTTGATCCTTGAGCTATGGACATTACTTATTTGATTACACCATGTGAAGTCAATATTTTTTACGTGTAATATCAATAAATTATGTCCCAACACTTGTTAGAACCTTAGAAATCTCTACTAGAAACATGTAATGGCAATTGCATCATCTTTTCGAAGCTCAACTAGGTCTTCCTTATTTGTAATTTGGAACTTCTCAAGCTCTAAAAGTACTTCGAAGATTTTCTTATATCCCATTTGAGGATATTAATAGCTTTTCCTTTTGAAGTGGACTGCAAATAGGCATCTTTTGCATTTCCCAGCTTGAAGTCCTGGAAGAAAATGCTTGGAAGACCTTGAATACATGTATCTTAGCACTTCCATATTTTAGAGACATAATGACACATTGATAAGTGAGGAATATTCCTTATCTACAAACCAAGCCCATTTCTAAAACCAAAAAGATGAAATAACTAAAGTCCTGGAAGATTTAAAGGTTATTGAGGTGATCAAGACCACCTTTTTAGTTGAGAAAGAAGAATAGGAGAAAAGGTTTGCCAAGGTCAATTTTGATCTAGAATTGACTTCCATGGAGGAAGTTTTATTTTAAATTGAGATTGAATCAATTAGTGAGAGATATGTAGATGTCTATTAGTAATACAACCTCATTCGAAGGGAGAAATGTTCAAATTAGAACCAAAAAAGCTATGTATAATATTTTTTAGACTAGTTTTAGGTCCTTTTCATTCAGACACTTCTATAACATGTCATTCCCAATACATATACAATCATTAATTTTGTTCTTATTTCCATGCTTACCTAATAGTTAGGTAATATGGTTTTAAAAACATAGAATTTATTTTTATCATGTTTTATCCATTAATGTATCTCAAATGGTATGACCCACTGTTGAATGCTTTATATATATGGAATGGCCCTTCCCATTTTGGGGATCATTTTCTATAGGATGGATCTTTTGATTCTAGAGGTAAAATGGTTTTCCATGACAAGTCCCCTCACTATAGGTCCCTTTTTTTACCTTTTTAATATAGTTGTCAATTATTTGCTTCTTTTATTTTTCAAGGCTCTAACCATATCGACATCTATGTTTTCCAACTCCATGAATATAGAATAATCGTAGCCTTATACTGTCAATTCATTTTGGGTCACCACTCTTAATGAATTTAGAGTAATTTTCACTAGTAGGAAAGCATCATGCCCACACGTTAAGGCATGTGGAGTTACCTTTGACTTTACCTTTTAAAGGTTTTGTAAGACACAATACTTCTAGAAACAAATTGTTCCAATCTTCTGGATTCTTCTTAATCACTTTTCTCATGTTGTTGTTTACTAATTTATTCATAGCTTTTGCCTAACCATTTGATTAAGCATAGTTGGTACAACTTTTACAACATTATGCCTAACCTTGTATTGAATTCCAACACCATATTTGACTCAAAATTCTTTCATTATCCGACGTTATGGTTATTGGGATCCCAAACCTATGCACAATATCTTGCAAGAAATCTACCAACTCAATTTGGGCCATTGATTTCAAAGCTTTTTTCCTTCACCAATCTGATAAAGTAATTTGTTGCAACTAGCACAAAGTTGTGCAGCTTCGATGATGGAGGGTAGACTTTTCCCATGACATCAATTGCCCATCCTCTGAATGACCAATGCATTACCACATAATATAGGTCAATAGTAGGCACATGTTTTAGAGTACCGTGTTTTTGGAACTTTTGACACCCTTCTACAAAATCAATTCAGTCTTTTACGATGAATGACTAATAGAGACTATGCATTCTTAATAACCAACTCATCTTTGGACCAACTTTATGATCCCCACAAATTCCCTCATAGACTTGTGCAATGTTCGTTAGACCCTCATATTTACATAGGCACTATAGAATCATTCCATCATCACCTCTTTTAAATAATTTTCTAGCGTACATAACATAATTACTTTCTCTTAGAGTACTTTCCTATCACTCTTGATATTTAGTTCGGTTAGATTTCAATCAATGATTTTCTCCAATCTTAGGAACATCAATATTTTCAATTTCAACCCAAGGTCATATATTATGTAATGGTGGTAAAAATCCATCAATGGGACTAAGTTTTAACTTTTCTTTGAAGCTATCATCAAGCTTAAAACCTAAATCCTTCCTAGTCATTTCATTGACATCGTCATAGAAATTTGGGACTACAATTGAATGTGATGTCATTAAATTTGGATAGTAAATCTAAGGTCACCTTGTCATATAAAGTTAAACCATTACAGACAAACTTATTCGAACAAGTTCATTGTCTTGTGATAAATATAGAATCCCAATAGATTTCTATTATTGAAGCCTTACAACTTTGAAGGATTTCTAAGCCCATTATGACAATCTCATATTCCACTTTATTGTTATAACATGTGTTTTCTTCCAATCTACATATATTTTTATCTTTAATATGTGTAATGGATTCAATAAATACTCCTATCCATGACATTATTTAGTCTTTAAACCATTAAACCATAGCTTACATGGACTTAAAGATATATATCGTATTTCATACTCTCCTTCTATCACATCCTCACATGAATGATCTGCCAAATAGTCATCCAAAGTTTGGACTTTTGTTTCTCTTTCAAGTACATAATGTAGGCAAAACTTAGATAGATCTAATACCCATTTACCAATTATCTTGCACAAAATCGTTTTTTTTTTCAAATATATTTAATTAAATCAAACTTTGAAATAATATATACCTCTCTATGCAATAAGTAATATATTAATTTCATAGCAGCGATATACAAAGTTCAACATAGCTTTTTCATTACAAAATATCTACATTATCAATTATTTAGAAATGTTCTAAGATAATACATAACTTGTTATTTGTGTTTTTTGTAATCTTGAGCCAACAGAGCTCTAATTGATTCATTAGAGGCTAAAACATACAACTTAAGTGGCTTATCTTCGCTTAGAGGCGCCAAAACATATGGCTTAACCAAGTATCTCTTGAGTTTCTAGAAAGATAACTCATGATCTTCTTCCAATCCATCTCTTCTTGATCTTTCAACATCAAGAAAGGATAAAATACTTTACTTTTTCCTACTGTATTAGATATATATATACGAAGGAAATTAACTTAACCCACGAAACTTTTCTAATTCTTTCTTATTTGGGGGTCGGGGTGGTTGTGCTTTTAGTTATATATTTATCTTTGTTTTGATCAATTGTATTCCTTTTTTTTTTGCAAAAATATCCTAGAAAATTTCCTATATAAACAACAATGGCACATTTTGGATGAATCATGTTGAATTGATAATGTCTCATTCTTTCGAAGAACTTTTTCAAGTGTGTTATATTATCAATTACTATTTTTGAATTGAAAATATTATATCATAAATAAATCAATCCAAAAAGGTTCCAACCATATCATGGAAAATGGTATCCATTCCCCTTTAGTAAGTGGCCCTTACATCCACTAATCCAAATCTCATTTTATCCATTTGACGGTTCATAAATTACCAGGGCACCTAAAAGAAATTTTATGCACATCTTCTTCATCTATGCATATATGGTTGTACCCTGAATGACCATTCATCATAGACATAATAAAGTGACCAGAAGATTTGTTAACCAATAGGTATACTACTAGCATTAGAGTGACAATATTAAAATTTTTAAAATCAATTCACAATCCTAATTTTCCATTCATCCTAATAATTGGCATTATGTTAGAGGGTCATTCAACATACCTTGTTGTTGTAATGAATTCATCCTCCAATATCCTTTCAATATCATTTTTTATCCTTATTGTGACTTCTGGAATCATTTATCTTGGAAGTTGTTTGATAGGCTAGTACTGTTCTCTTATTGGTAATCTGTGTTCCACCAATTTCCAATCTATGTTAGGAAAATATTTCATTGTACTGATGTAGAAGGTCCATTATCAATTGTTGATATTCCTTACTAAGGTTTTCACCGATATATGTCATCTTCTTATTTTTTTTAGTTCCCAAGTTGACTTTTAACAAAGGATTCAAATGATTTACTATAACGTATTAACACTCCATTGGTGAACTTGCTAATTTAACACTTCTATGAGGATCTTCATCCTATTTATCTTCTTCCAACACATAATTGACCCGATTATTGGTCCTTTCTTCACTAATCATTCTACTCACATATAGTTATTTAAATTTATATAACATAATTACTATACTTTCACTGGCATTTTTCAAAATCAAAGGTTGTGTTATTTATTAAACACATAAGCTGTCTTTTAAATGATCGCATCAGGCTAAAATCTAACTCTTCCCAAGCCTCATCAGACACTTGTACTTCCAATTTCTCTAGTACCAACCCACTTTCCTTCACATGTCTCGCATTCTTTTGGAAAAGTCCATCATCTACGCAGTTAGAGCGAGTGTGGAAAGTGAAGGGATTTTCTTTCACCTGCTCCACATTCCTAACCTCCTTCATCAAAAGAAGTTTTATATGCATGTAAGAAGGAATGCATTTATTAGAGTGAATCAAATCTCTACCAAGTAATTCAATGAAGCTTGGTTTTCTTTCAATGATGATTAAAGAAGTTTTACATTTTCTACTGCCTACTTCAATATTCACTGGTAGTACACCTTTGGTCGACTTTTGATCTCCAATAAAACTAGAGATTACAATTTGAAAATGGACCTACTTAGCATTTTATTTGTTTATTCTAGAAACCATGGTGTATGACATTACATTAATAGTAACGACATCGTCTACAAATATTTTGTTGATTAGAACTCCATTTATACGAGATTTTATAAACAAGGTCTTAATGTTATTATTCATATTCTTAGTAGGCGCTTCGAATTCATATATTGAATCTAGAGAAGATAAGAATAAATAAAAGTTATCTAACTCTGATTTCTCATCTTCATCTAATTCCAATTCTAAAACCTATTATTCCTCTTCAGCTTCAAACCTATTTGGGAGGATCCTATCCATGTTAATTGTCACTTACTAAGGTAGAGACCCAAATTGGATTATTTTTTATTGCACGATTATTTGATCGGGTCCTATTTTATCCACAACCACCATTTCTTCATTTTCTCCCTTGCTACAAGAGCTATCTCAAGATGAACTATATCCATCAACACTCATGGCCTTTCTTAGCTCTTTAAGTTTTTCAACTAACAAGTTTGAAGAAGATTGAATCCTCTCTGGCCTTCTATGGAACCTTGGGTTGGGATTTATTAATGAAGAAGTAATTCCTTCTGAACCATTTGGGTGCACAATCTCTGAGGCCTCCTGTCAAACCATTTTTTTAATTCTCCTATATTGAGTGCCAGAGATCACAATATATGGTCTCTCTTATTTGATTTTGGTGGTTTCACCAAATGTCACATACCAGGAGCTACTTGTTGAAGTTTAACTATTTTTGGCCTCCTTGGCATCTCACTAAATAATTGGTCAATTTTTAGATCTTGAGAAACAACCCAATCATGCATCCCTTTTACCATTGGAACTAATTTTTAGATTTCATGGGCCCTACAACCTCTATATACTAGCATGATTTTGTTTCATTGAAACCATGAATGATGTATTAATAGTTCCTTGGTGTTTTGACGTTTCCTTGAGGGTGATAAGGGACAAAAATTATATCATTTTCCCAAATACATTGCCTTCAAATTCTTCTTGGTCTTGAAACCTTTGGGCTTTTGAGCATATCCACTATTCTTATTCCTCTTGAATTTATGATGTTGTTTCCCCTTCAAATTGGCAAATTCACACACATCAACATGCTGCTCTCCACACCTAATGCACAAGTGTTTCATATCAACATATTGTTCTCCGCACCTTATTTTGAGGCAAGTGCATAGATTTCATATTTTTCCCATTTCTTTCACAGTGGCAAATGGGTCTTCATCAACCCCATGTTATTTTTCTTTTTTTAGGAAACTTGAGTTCCCCTCTCTTGGTCAACTCTTGAATCATGTAGCGAAAAAATAAAAAAGTATTAGTTGAATGAAAGAAAATATTGTGCCATTTACAATAGTTTTTTACTTTAACTTCATTTGCAGTTTTTGCATTATCGGGAGGTTTTAAAATTTTGATTTTAATAGATAAGGAAATAATCCATCTACCTTAAAGATATCAAATAAGAGTTTCTTAATAATCCCCTTTGATTTTAGGGCATAAGATTATGTTATTGAGTTCTTTTGAATAATGGTTCACAAACTATAGTTTCAATTCCTATAATTTTCATAGTAACTATTTCTAATTTTTTATCCTTATAATATGTTTTGAATGAAGACGTTTTTCTTTTGTTCTCTTCCTCTAAAACAATCTCCATACATGGATACCCTGGTTGTTAACTTCACCAAAACTCTTAATTCGGTAGCTTCAAACTTATTTCCAAAAATAAATTCCAACCCATTTTTGCTCAGGTAGAACTACTTTACATCTATTCCTGGACCTTTTGAACTATTTATGAAGTTAGTTATTTTTTCATTGTATTTTTGTGTTAGTCTAACCAAAGAAACCATGTGGTTTAGTGTGGAAAATTGTGCATGAAACATATTCCATTTTTTGCCACGTTTGATCAATGTTAGGAGGTAGGCTTATGAACTAGGAAAAAGTTGCATCAATGAGGAAACTAGAGAACAAATTTATTTTGAGGTATTTATTTGTCCCAACATCATCACATAGACTATAAAGCTTAGAAGTGTGGTCCACAGTGAATTGACTCCTATCTCCTAGAAAAATAGAGAAATGGGGTAACTCAAACCCTTTTGGAAGTTTAATCCTTTTTGTCCATTTAGTGTATGGCTTCTTATATATTAGAGTCTGCACCATCTAAGACATTGGTTCACAATTTCGTTTGTCCTAAATCCCTCGGCAACTACCTGTTTGATTCATTATGGGTGATGGTTGCAACAATGGTGGTGGAATTTGGGGAGGCACATTTTATTGTGTTTAAAAGGGAATTGGTTGAGATACTTGAGGAATTTTATTATCAAACATCTTATTTTTCCCCAATTCCCCGAATTTTTGTTCAAACACATGAATGTTGACCATCCCATAATTCAAAGTGCATGGGAACCCTAAATTGTTCTCATTTTGGTATGTCATACTTTTCCATGCCTTTGATATGGGTGTTCTTCATATTCAGTAATTGTAAGCCAACTACTGATAAGTGTTAGATGTTCCTAGACCTCTAGATGGTTGTTAAAACCTAGGCTAGTAGTATTTGTGTCGTTTTCTTTCCTAAGGCTAGTTCCAACATTGGTTTCACGTGTATTAGGCATGTAATACACACATTGATAAGGATTGGGTTGAGTAGTAGTGTTTACATCACCTTGTTGTGAATACCCTAGACAATTGGACATTATAACAATAGGCATGAAAAACCTACTAGTTAATGTTGTGATCATTTCATTAATGAATTTTCATTATGTTCTCAAGATGATCAATAATCGAGTTTAAATTTGTTTATCAGTTCAGCGTGCACACTTGAGGTTACACAGACAATATGTGTTTTTGAATGGTTTTGGACCTTGGATATACTTTTACATTAATTTATTGATTTTGAAAAAATGATATCAACCATTGTTTACATTTTAATGGCAATGTGCTGGCTGGTTGAAACAATTTCACTAACATTCTCTATAACATCGCTTCTTCTTTTTTTTTTTTCCCGTTCATGGTAAACAAAAATTCTTCACTTGTGTCCCATTGGGCATGTCAAAAATATGTTAATGTCACTTGTCTTGGTTTGTGTGTTTTAGTTAATTACGAGCATGTCAAGCAAGGTTATGATATTGCGAACCAATTGATTATCTTAGCCTTTTGATAATCAGACGATTGCGTACCATTCAATACTTCAATTAAGACACTTGTGCTTCCCTTCAGGATTATTTTGATGTGAATGCTAAATTAGTGTGATTAACTGGAACTAAATAAGGACGCATAATTTGCATACAATAAATTTAATGTAAGACTTCGAAAGTAAATAAAGATAAATGTAATGAAATTAACACTTACACTAAGGAAAGTAAAAAATTTTTACACTAATGAAAGTAAAACAAGCCAAATGTAAAGGGGAGGAAACTTTTAATAAAATCTAAAGAGAGTTACAATCTACCTTACAAACTACTTTGACTGAAAGAAAAGATGTAAATAAATGAAAAGGAAAGGAAAGAAGAGGAAAAAGGAATAAAATGAGTAAATGTATTTTTTAGGGGGTCCTACTTTCCATTGTTTTATAGTTACTTATTTATAAAGTTTATTGCAATGAAAATGCTTTGTAATTTCTGGTTCATTACCTAGTTAGATTTTTTTACCTAGGTGCTTAAATGCCCGAATAACTGTCACCTAGTTTTTAACCCACGTCCAAAGCCTTGACGAATGTCAAGCATTTGAGTTTCCCTTTGCTTTAAACTAATGCATTAGACTTCGGCTGTGGCTTCTGGTTTGTAGTTCCACATGCAAAATCTTCATTGGATAATGATAATATGGTGTGAACAGTGAGAATAAATTTATTGGTTCAATAATCCCTCTTAGTTTGGCATTCATTATGTGAATATGTTTGACATAATGTTCTAAAAAAATCTGTGACCAATATAGATATTTTGGACTATGATACCCCCTTGATAAACTTATAATTTTTATATTACAAGTAAACAAGTATAGTGGATTATTTTCTAATTTAGTAGGGTGTCAAATAAGTTAAGTTTGAGCATAAAGTAACATAAGATGTTATTGAAATTCGGATAGTTGAAAATTAAATTTCGCTAAGTGGGTATTAGTAACTTAACATGTGGAACCATATTATGAGATATTTAACTTTTCATAAAAGTCATCTCTATTCATATAATTTAGACATAATTAAATTGGAGTGAAGTTGTAGTTACTTAGTGTAATTAATTTGAGCTAAATGAAAAGGGAAATAAACTAGGGAAGTTAATTTAGTAATTCCATATTCCTGTTTAGAAGAAAATTTTATTACTTTCCTTGAGTCCCTAGTATAATACTAATTATATTATCAAATCCTATTTTTCTCATATTTCCTTAAAATCCCTTAAGTAGACTCATGATCTTATATAGGGGATCATAAAGAGGACTTTACCATATAAATTATAATATAACACTCATGTATATTACCAAACCTTGTTTAGGTCAGAGAGGTGAATGAAAACTCACCACTTCCTATTGATTTCGTTCACATTTAATGCATTGGACAACGATACTAGAAATCGAACCTCCATGAAGGACCTTGCCTCTAGAAGTTTCCTTACCTACTTTTTATTGATTTTTACTTTTCAAGTTCTACTCAGTGAGATTTCTATGATACTAGGAGTAGGTTGGTTTAACATGCCTTGTGACATGTGACTTTAGGGTTTATGCCAAGAATATCATAGGTATTCCATGAAAACACATCATGGTTAGCCCTCACGAAGTTTAATATATATTACTTCTCATAAATATCGAACAACATACATGTGGGGATTTTTTTTCTCATGATTGGTATCAAAGTACTACTCCTCTAGAGGTTTCATGACCCAATGAAGAAGGACAAATCAGGTTTCCTCCATCCCAGGTCATTCATTCTTTAGTTGATGCTTAAATAGGATTTCCTTCATGGATGCATCATATATATGCTCTTATTTTCAACTCATTATTTTGATGTCACATTGCCTATAATAAGACTAGTTTCCCTTAATCTCCATTTATCATCGACTGGTAATTAGGAGGTACATCATGTAACACCCCGCATTTTTGTACATTTAATATTTAATTAATTCGGGAATTTTAAATTACTTGTGTGTTGTAATTTTAATTGAATTAATTATGGAAATATATATATATTTAAATATCAATCGGGGAGTGAATGGTTAATGTTTAGGGAAATTTATTTTCTAAGTGAATCGTAATAATTTAATTACGTCGTTTCGGGTATTAATGACAGGGTATGCACTTATTCCAGCCGGGGGTCGGTATAGACTAAATTGGGTATGAGATAAGGATTTTTTATAAATTAATTCAGATGCCAATTCTGAGTGCTCGGTTGTGTCCGAATGGGTCGAGATAGTTAGAAAAGAGTAGCCAGGGGTAGTAATTGGGTCTCGGGGTATTTTTGGCCATAGCCGGGCCCACACGGGGTGAGTTGGGCCACTTTAATTAAGCCCATTAGGTGAAAAACGGGATTAAGGATTTTAACCTAATTAGGAGATTAAGGAATGGCAGCCAACATAATTCTAAGCCTAAGGCTTGAGAGGAAAATTTGGGGGAAACTTAGCAAAAGCCAATTTGGGGATTTTGGAGCCAAATTGAGGGACTACGCCAACGGATCAGACACTAAGAACACTTTCAGGCAAGTGGTTAACTATTTTGATTCTTAAAGTATGATAATCAATTCATATTATAGTGATGTGTAAACCAAAATTCGTTTTGGGGATAAATGGGTACAAAATGGGGTTTTTGTTCATGAAACTATTGAATGAGATTCATAGTAAAAAATGGTTGTGTTGAACATATCTGAGTATGGATGTTTAATTGGAATAAGAATTCGGAGTATAAACAAGGGAAATTATGGATTTGGAATTTGGGTTGTAGAACAAGATTGATGAATTTTAATGGAAAACCCATTTCTAAAATTGTGAGATAAGTTGAGAAATTTATATACTAGAGGGTGTATATAATGTATAGGATCCAAATTCATATCTTTATGTGATGGGATGACTTGATCAGGGGTTGAAATTAAGGTTTACAAACCTTGAATTTTCGTTAATGGTGTAATGCAGTGGGGAAGAAGAGCTGCCCAGGAAGGATCGATCGATCGGGGGCCTTCGATCGATCGACGGTCCCAGGAACTTGACAGTTCGGCCAGTTTGTTTATAATGAGGGTTTAATTTAAGTTTTAATTCCCTTACTTTTATGTGGTGATACATTTATATCGGACACATGTTTCCTTAACAATTATAGGGTGATATAATTGGGTTTAGGAGGGTGTGAACGGTGTGTCATGAGATGAACGAATTTGGAGAAATAATTCAATTATTGATATTGGGCCGAAGAATGATATTCGTGAATTGTAGTTGGGTGACACTATATTATTAAAGGAATTTAGGTGAAATATTTAATTATGGACCAAGTGGGTGAGTCCGGGTGTGCTAACAATTATAGGTAAATAGAATTGGGGAAATTATGGAAATAAATGTGTGACACATTGTGGGTGAAAATGTGAGAATAAAATTTTGAGATGTAAAATGGACCGAGTGAGTGAGTCCGGGGATATTGGTTAAGTGGCATTAAAGTAGTAAATTTATTATTGAGAGAAAGTAATTAATTTGGAGTCGGAACATTGACTCGGGAAATATTGAGGTACGGGCTAAGTCAGCGAGCCCGAGGATAATGGTTGGGTGACACCAAGTTATTAAATTAATGGGTGTGATAATTAATTTAATTAGAGTCGGATTTTAGACTCGGGTAGGATTAAATTAATAAGTGTGATAATTAATTTAATTAGAGTCGGATTGTAGACTCAGGAAGAATTAAATTAATAAATGAGATAATTAATTTAATTAGAGTCGAATTATAGACTTGGGTAGGATTAAATTAATAAATGTGATAATAAATTTAAATAGAGTCGGATTGTAGACTCGGGTAGGATTAAATTAATAAATGTGATAATTAATTTAATTAGAGTCGGATTATAGACTCGGGTAGGATTAAATTAATAAATGTGATAATTAATTTAATTTGAGTCGGATTGTAGACTCGGGAAGGATTAAATTAATAAATGCGATAATTAATTTATTTAGAGTCGGATTGCAGACTCGGATTTGTGTTGATTAATTAATGTGTAAATTAATTAAGTAAGAGTCGGATTGTAGACTCGGGTAAGTATTAAATTAATGGGTGTAACAATTAATTTAATTAGAGTCGGACGATAGATTCGGGGATAATATTATATAAATTGAGGTATGAGTTGAATATATTAGAGTCGGACCATAGACTCGGAAAAACGATAAATTATTAAGTGAGAGAATTAATTACGTTGTGTCGGGCCACAGACTCAGGATATTTCAGGCAGTGTATGGGATATTTAGTACACGGTAAAGCCAGGGTTTATAATATATATATACGGTGTAGTGATAGTATATATATATATATATATATATATATATATATATACGTGTATATATATTCTGTCTGATACTAAATTACAGGCAGTGTACGGGATTTTGAGTACACGGTAAAACTGGGGTTTATATTATATATATATGGTACAGTGATAGTATATATATACGTGTTTATATTATGTGTGATTTTAAATATCAGTAACTAGATATTTATTCAATTTAAATACTCTAATGGTATCAAGGGAGGTTGCGCGATGTGGGTGAATCCCCTAGCTTGAGGAGTAGGGCGAGTATATCCCCAGATCATAGCGTCCGGTATATATGGGTGAGGGATTTATCTCACTTTCAGGGAGGGAATATGACCGCCTCCACAACGTTTATATTTTGGGCCAAGTTAGTGAGCGATTCCAACTCGGGGAAACTAGGTTTTGTGAGCACACCTAGTGAGATAGCATTTTAGAGGGAATCATCCGGCGAGGCTATACTCGAAGGATTGGATATACGTATGTTATATGTGTGGATTTTGTGGTAAAGGTACGTATATAATGATAGTAAATATTATATACGGGTAATAATATAGTGTGTGATGTATTTACTTTATATAACTTGTGACACGGTTATATGCTACTATTTAAGAGGAATTAATTAAGTTAATTATGAAATAACTTATAATTCAAGAATCATTATACTCGGGTTAGAGTAGTATGGCAAGGGAAGGTTATACCAGGACTAGTTGGACGGTGTAGTACAACTAGGTGGGGTTAAGGTAACCGGTAGGTGTGCATAATAGTGGAGGGGTAAGAATGTCCACAAGGGAGTGCGACACTAACTTAAATATGAAGCACATTCATGCATTTTAAATTACTGCAGTTAATTCACTTGGTAAATATTTTCAAAATGTTTTGGGTTCTAACCCTTGCTATAAAACTATTTTCAAAACCTTTTAGGTGTCCAGCCACAGGGACGCCAGGATTGATATTCTATTCCAGGGACACGGAGCTGCGGCATATGTGGATGCTAGCAGGAGTTTGGATTAGATGCATCATTCATTCATTCCTAGAGTAGGAATCTTGTATCAGTCTCAGTTTTATTTAGGGCTTATAGCCCAGACTTCTTGGTACAGTTTTCAGGTGTAATTCATTCAGGGGTTGAATATTTGTATTGGATTATTTATTTGGTGGCTAGTGATTTATTCGGCAAGTTGTGTAATTATGATTCAGTTTACTTTCATTCAGTTGTGTGAATGGTTTATATTTTAATTCCACATGTACTGTTTTTTTTAATTAAAAAGTTAAAATTGGCACCAGTTTTTGGAATACTAGGTGGTTAGTAAGTTTTAAAAAGTTTTCAACAGTGATGCTAAGGATGATCCAACTGGGATTCCTGTTTTAATTTGGTATATGACTGATCATCCGGTATTTTATTAGGCGGGGTGTGATGATACGCAAATATTGCGTATTTCATCCTCCGAACCTAAGCATTTTTGCCCCCTCGTTTGCCTTAATCTCTATATTTAAGCCCGTTAACCAGACAACCTCGGTTTATATTGATAACGTGCTATATGAGGTATAATTTGGCTTTTGTAGGTATTTAGGTACTAAGTATGAAGTTCGGACTCATTCCGGTGAAGTTCTGTACGTAATCGAACATTCAAGGGCATTTTAGTCTTTTCACAGCTTGGGTACCTATCCCGACATCTCACGAAAGTTGTAGCCCTCCTCGCTAGCTTTGTGTGGACATGAACGGTGCACGATTCCGATTCATAACGAAGAAGTTACGGCAATTTCAGCGGAGGAAAAACAAGGAAAGTAAAAGAGGAGAAGAGAAGAGGAAGAAAGGAATGCAGTGCTGCTGCTGCAATTTGCCCTGTTTGATCGATCGATCGACACTTCTGGTCGATCGATCGACCATTATAAATTGTTAATTTTTGGCCTTGATCGATCATTCGACCAAAGGGGTCGATCGATCGATCCCCTGTTTTTCAGCAGATATTTTTGCATTTCTTTTCTTTTCTCTTTTCTTTTCTAATTTAATTCCCACTAGGTATATAAGCCAATTTTGATGTAATAAAAAGTGTGGACATTTTTAGATAGTTTTAGAAGATAGAATAGGTTAGGGTTTGGGTTTTTGGATGGTTCTTCTTCATTTATACTTGGTTTGACACCCCATTTGTTTTGTAATTTGACTATTCATCATCCTCACCATTAATATAGTTTGTATTTCTTCATTTCTTGCTTTCTAGTGTAATTTCCAAGCTTTCTAAATTAGGTTTTCTTACTTTATTTACATGCTTTGATTTATACGCTTTCTAGTATAGATTTACCGCGTTTTTAACATGCTTTCTAGCTAATTTAAATTATGTTGCGTTTGAATTGAACTCACTCGGGTTGACGCGTCCTTTGCTTTGGTGATGGAGTTTACGGGTCTATTTCGGGTGCATTGTCCTAGTTATTATGCCTAAGGGATTTGACGGGGCATATCATGTATGTCCCGTGCTTACGACATTTCGTGCGTAATTTCCACGATATTTGTTGACGCCAAAATCATATTAGGCTTTTATGATGATTTAGGGCGTAACAACCCTTGATTTAATTAACTGTCGAAACGAGACGCGCTTGTAATAACTCACCAACCCATGTAACCATTTTATACTATTTAACTCGGGTGAGGGATATTCGACGCAACCTATAGTTTTTGCTCGCTTTCATAATCTAGTTTCAATACCATTGCCTAGATTAATCTTTCCCTTTATGCATCTTTTCCTTTTTAGTTTATAATCATTTTTTACACTTTTATTTTGGAGTATTAAATCACTTAAATTCTAACATCTCGTCTCAGTGGATTTTCGATACCCGACTTACCGATGTGCTTGCCTCGCAAGTGTAGTAGTAACTTAGGTTTTTGTATTGAGTTGGCGAAACGAAAACAATGACTGTGCACTTTACACGCGCACACTTTTCGCACCTTAATCAAAATGGCGCCGTTGCCGGGGATGAGTTTGTTTTAGACTTTATTTGATTTAGTGTTTCATAGTATTTTCTTTCTATTTGTATTATTTGCTAATATTTTACAGGACTTCCACATTTGAGCACTTAGAAACGCTCGAATTATTTCCGCGCGCACTTACTTTGTGGAATCCGCCACATCGAGCCAGTTTTGGGGTAAGCATGTCTTATTCCAATTCTTTCGGTAATCATTGTTATAATTCTCAAAATTCCAGCAAACGACTTTCGATGAATACTTAGAATCCCAAAAATTGGCAAATTCAAATATTACTTTGGGTGAGTATAACGAAAGTCAAAACTTAGGTTATTAGAATTTTGATGATAATGATAATGATTTTGGGCCTTTACCTCCTTATAATAGGAATTTTGAAACGAATTGCAATAGTTTTCAAAATTCCTATAATAATGAGTTTTCGTTTAAGTCCGATCGCCACTTTCAAAGTTCCCATTTTCATGCATCCGCACCTCGACCCATGACATTCGGTGAGGGATTGCGTATGTATGAGAATGAGAAACTTGAAACTCGTTATCGGGAAGAAAATCGTTCGTGGGAACATGAGTTGGATTTATTATTTGAGTCCGACGACGATTTTGCTTCCGAGACTTTCAAAGTCGAGGAATGTTTTGAACCAAATGAGGTACTTGTGCCTACATTGGAACAAACCATTCTAGACTTTGCCCATCGCGTAATAGATATTGAAAGCGAGGATGAAAATGACGTAATATCTATTTTCAATGAAATGATTTCTTCTTTGTCCCCCAAAGAAGAACATTTCATTGAAAATGATATTGTTTCCTTTGAAATTCCAACTTCATGCGATGATGATTCATCTCATGAGTTTGAATTTCTTTCATCCCCATTTTAATTCTCTATTACCCCACCGGAACAAGTACCCAATGATTCAGTTTCAAACTTTAATGTTTTAAACCCTATCGTCGATGAGGAGTACTTGCTCGAGTCGCCTTCCACGATCGCATCTTTGCCTTTGTGTGCGTCGCCTCCCAATACAAATTCAAAATCCTTGGGAGCATTTTTTGCTTTTCTCGGTCCCCACTTGTTTTTGTCACCCGCCTTATCCAAATCCCCCATCCTCCCTCCCAAAATTTTAATTGGGGATGGTTCCTTCCTTCCGCCTTACACGTGCCTTCTGTTGTGCAATCGGAATTCATATTTTTAAAAAGGCATGCTTGTATGTGAGGGTACATCGGTTATCCTCCAAAGTCAAATCGTTCTTATGGTGGACCCTCAGCTATTTAGACTTCTAGTGTATAGTTAGTGTGAAGTCTAAATAGTTGGTTGTATATAGTTAGCTTTTCTTCTTACTTTCTTTTTATTTTAGTCTAGTGTAATTAGTTAACTTTTTGTTATTTGTTTTTGCCATGCTCGGTACTAACTTGTTTTGTAGATTCTTTGGACTTGTTCTTATGTGGATCGCTCCAATTTTGGGTAATATCGCTATTTTCCTCTCTTTGACTTGGTTCTTAGTTTACATTGAGGACATTGTCAAGTTTTAAGTTAGGGGGTGTGGGATATTATATCCATTTCATTATTTAGTCCATGTTTTTGCGCACATGTTAGTTACTTAGTATGCTTTTCTTAGAAAAATTAAAAATTTCAAAAAGATTTTCTTTCTTTTTTCTCCTTGTTTGGGCTTTTTGCCTTTGTTTCCGATACTAAATTTCAAGAATTGCCCGATCCAATTGACAACTCAATGATGCATGTTCTCGATTTTAGAAGTTATTAGACTTTTGTCTCGATTATTGATATTATGAATAACTTCATGAATTAAACTTTAATCCCGTGAGCACATGCACTTTCCTTGCTTTATTGATTTGGTTTAAGATTTTTATAACTTGGTAATCTTTTGTTGCATTGTATATACTTACACCGAGTAAGCTTTGTACCTTTCGTCATTTGTGAGTGTTATACACTTTCCTTTTTGAAAACGTTGAATTCGTCGGTAATCTCACTATTCTTTCATTTGACCGTTTATTAATTGAGTTCATACTTGAAATGTGTTACTTGATCATGATTTTCATATATTGTTTTGATTCGAGAATTGCGTAAACTTTGTGAAATGATCATAGGCCCTCTTTGTTAAATCACCCATATTAGCCTTGACCTCACCCTTATATGTTTACCCTCGTTAACCCCTTTGAACCTAAATATAGCCTTTCATTTCATACCCCATTCCCATAACCAACTCTGCATTTGAGTTTTATACCATACATACACTTTCCATACCTTTGTTTGGAACGTTACTTGGGATTGAATGATGTTGTTGTGATGTCGGTTGCAATTTAGGCATATGAGAGTTTGATAGGTAAAGAAAAGAAAGTAGTGAAAAAAGTTAAGAAAAAGAGAAAGCAAAAATCAAAAGTAAACAAAAGAAAACATGAAAAAGAAGAAAAGAAAAAGAAAGAGAAGTTTGTAAATGTTGTGTTTAGTGTTTAATAATATTTGATTACTCTCCCTGATGATATATCTAATGCCTTTTTGGAACTTGTTTTCCGATTTTGATATTGCCCGCATTATCCCATTATCACGAGTTTTCATTCTGAACACTTTGAATTCGTACATATATTCCTTCGTTTCGTACCTTAGCCATACCTACATTATAGCCCTATTAAAGTCCTATGTGATCTTAGGTTGATGTAATTTAAAAGTTTAAATAGTTTTGATAATATGTGAAAATACATTTCGCCTCTTTTAGTGTGCGGTATCCTTTCATTGAGATTACATTTTTTCAGTTTATGTATAGCATTCTTATTTCGTGACATGTGTGCGGCCTAGTTTCCATTTACATTTACTCCTTATCCCCTCATGTCCCGTGTGTTACCTCCCTGTTTCGAGTGAATTCACTTGATGAGTGTAATGCCCGTGAGGATTGAATATATGCTTGCTTTAATGTTTATTCGGTTTATATAATTCTTTCGCCAAATCACTCTTTGCATGTGATCTCTCCCCTCCCACATTTTAAGGTTTCAATTATATGAGGTGCATTCTATAATGTTAATGATTTGGACTTCTGTTTGAATTCATTCACTTTGCTAATAATGCGTATGAAATCCTTTTTGCCATTGTTGGGCTTGTCGCATGTTGGGGCATATTTTGAGGAACCCATGAGATGTTTGTGGGTACCATCTCTGAAAACCCTCACGAGACGACACTTGTCCACTAGGGTGACCTAGGGGTTTAACGGCTTATTGCATATGCTAAATGCAATTGAATCGCCCACGAAAGTGGACTTTTTCTTTTATACCATACTTTTGTACTGTCTCCTGCTTTTGGTTTGCTTGTAGTTCTTGTTGCATCCTATTTCATTGCTAGGGACTAGCAATGTGTAAGTTAGGGGTGGGGTGTCACAGATGGTATCAGAGCATCAGGTTCTAGTGTCCTTAGGATCTGTGAGGCTTTTCACATTTCAGCTTGGCAATCTTTGATATAGAGCCCTATTATAGGATTGTTGTATTCTCATACGTATGCGCATATACGTTCTTCTGTGAAATTTATATTTGAGAGTGAACTCATACCAATTCGGTTCTCATTCCAGATGATGCCCATGAGAGAGCAGCTAGGGCAATAGGGGGAGATGAGACGAGGGAGGCTCGTCGGGAGCAAGAGTTACCGCAGCAATGGTGAGGGATGATTTTGGTAGCTTGCGTAACAGATATAGTGGCACAGGTAGTTGGAGCGATGGTGGTCACAACGGCAGGGTACTTGACACGGGATCAGCCACAAGTGTTAGTGGCGCCGAATGTTCAGACTCACACGGAGTCGTCAGGGTGGAAGCAAGAAAGAGAGGTTATTTTTAGTGGGAACCCACCAGAATTGCGAGGGGGTTCAGATGTAGTTCTAGCATGTCAAGGAAGAGAGATATCCAGCGTCACCTACGCATAGGAGATTGCGATGAGGTGCGGAAGCAAATGCTAACCACTTTTAGTTTAGTGGGAGAAGCACTACAGTGGTGGGAGTCGATCACCACAGTGAGGAAATGGACACTCTAGCTATCGTAGAGTTTTGAGTGCGGTTCGATCGCAAGTATTTTTCCTCCAGCGGTTGAGACCTAAGAAAGGAGAAAATTTTGTGAGGTGACTCAAAGGGGACCGTTAAGTGGCTAATTACGAGGAAGAATTCGCTCGTTGGCAAAATTTTGTACCGGATGAGGTAGGCAAGGATAAGAGAAAGAAAGCAAAGTTTATGGATGGGTTAGTCTGGAGAATCAAGCAACATTTAATTAATAATTACGCATTATTAGATTATACTGATGCCATTAACGAAACACTCCGGCACTGTCGGGAATATCGCTTCCTCACGAAAGGAAGCGGGAGGGGAGTGAGGGTTAGCCAGTCGGATAAGGCAGAAGGGAACAATACCAGTGGGGTATCCCAGCAGCAGATTGGGGGAGATCAGGGGCAGGAATTTCGGTAGGGATTTCATGCCAAACGATCTAGAACTAGAGGCTATCGGCAGGATGGCCAGGAATTCCAATAAGGTCGGCATGGAAGGGACTAGTGGCAGGGAGAATTTATTAGAAAGTATTTCGTTTGTGGCGAAATCGAGACAAGTGAATGGAATTTTTTTAATCAAGTTAGGGGTCAACTACAGGAAGAGGTCCTGGACATACAGCCACAAAATCAAGTCATAGGTGCATTCAGGCAGGGAGAAACTACTCCGAAAATCGAGAACCAGTCGTTGCAGCTGGAGTATAGAGGTAATTATTTTCACCCTAAGGGCATGGGGTATATTTTTGAGTGACAAAGAGAATGTCACAATATAAGACTTATTTTTCACTAGAGTTCGCAAGTGAGTCGAACTTAGTGGGTGCGTTGGCGGTAGTAGTCATAGTATGTGGATAAACTTTCCGGAGGGTACCGGAGTTCCTTGGTGTTCTTCACGGGAGAGTGGAGGTGTACACTAAGTGATTGTTTGAATTATGCGAAGAATTACTACTTTCGAGAATTATGGGAGTAGGGTTGTTAATACTTTTTAAACATCGGCTGGATAGCGATGGAATTTAACTATTGTGGATAGTGGTGTAAAATTTTGGTGTTCGCGACACCAGGGTAGGGTTGGTACTAGGTATCACCAGAGAGGGCGTATAGCCTGTATATATGTTGTATTGCCTGGTGCGATAGCACATAGTGAGGTTTTGTGTTCTCACATTTTATCCCGGTAAGTGGGGATGTTTACTGAAGTGAACCAGGGTGGTTAAATTGATATTCGAGCAAAGAGAGATAGCTCGGGATTTATTTTGCGCAAGTACTAGTGATAGTAAGGGCGCGGTATTTGATGTGGTCTTTGATAGCATGAGGGTAAGCGTATATACTTTTGTGTTGAGAGACAAGTATTTTTGGGAAGCTATTTGGATGTTAGCACATGGGTTGGGTACCCGGGCAGTAGATATATATGTGTATATATATATATATATATATATATATATATATATATATATATATATATATATATATATGCGTGTGTGATATGACTACCAGTTTGAAGTTATATTACGGGTTACGACTAGCATAGTCGGGTAACTTTCATGCGGTGGAGCGCGGGGATAGGGTGTATGGGCACCCGGGTTAATTAAGGAAAAATTTTGTGCGAGTAAGCACGGGTATAGGGTGTATGGGCGCCCTGGAAAATTTTAAATGCATATACTTGTGAAACGTATGGTTAGAAGAGGATGTGATAGATATAGCGGGCTTGGAGGCACATGACTAGTGAGTAATATGTGATTATTGGAACACTAGGTTTATCTTAATCTCGAGGACGAAATTCCTTTGTAAGGTGGAAAGTATGTAACACCCCGTATTTTTGTACATTTAATATTTAATTAATTCGGGAATTTTAAATTACTTGTGCGTTGTAATTTTAATTGAATTAATTATGGAAATATATATATATATATATATATATATATTTAAATATCAATCAGGTAGTGAATGGTTAATGTTTAGGGAAATTTATTTACAAAGTAAATAGTAATAATTTAATTATGTCGTTTCGGGTATTAATGACAAGGTATGCACTTATTCCAGCCGGGGGTCGGTATAGACTAAATTGGGTTTGAAATAAGGATTTTTATAAATTAATTCGGATGCCAATTCTGAGTGCGCGGTTGTGTCCGGATGGGTCCAGATAGTCAGAAAAGAGTAGCCGGGGGTAGTAATTGGGTCTCGGGGTATTTTTGGGCATAGCCGGGCCCACACGAGGTGAGTTGGGCCACTTTAATTAATCTCAATAGGTGAAAAACGGGATTAAGGGTTTTTAACCTAATTGGGAGATTAAGGAATGGAAGCCAACATAATTCTAAGCCTAGGTCTTGAGAGGAAAATTGGGGAAAAACTTAGCAAAAGCCAATTTGGGGATTTTGGAGCCAAATTGAGGGACTACGCCAACGGATCAGACACTACGAACACTTTTGGGCAAGTGGTTAACTGTTTTAATTCTAAAAGTATGATAATCAATTCATATTATAGTGATGTGTAAACCAAAATTCGTTTTGGGGGTAAATGGGTACAAAATGGGATTTTTGTTCATGAAACTATTGAATGAGATTCATAGTAAAAAATAGTTGTGTTGAACATATCTGAGTATGGATGTTTAATTGGAATAAGAATTCGGAGTATAAACAAGGGAAATTCTGGATTTGGAATTTGGATTGTAGAACAAGATTGATGAATTTTAATGGAAAACCCATTTCAAAAATTGTGAGATAAGTTGAGAAATTTATATACTAGAGGGTGTACATGATGTATAGGATCCAAGTTCATATGTTTATGTGATGGGATGACTTGATCAGGGGTTGAAATTAAGGTTTACAAACCTTGAATTTTCGTTAATGGTGTAATGCAGTGGGGAAGAAGAGCTGCCCAGGAAGGATCGTTATATCGATCGGGGGCCTTCGATCGATCGACGGTCCCAGGAACTTGACAGTTCGTCTAGTTTGTTTATAATGAGGGTTTAATTTAAGTTTTAATCCCCTTACTTTTATGTGGTGATACATTTATATGGGACACATGTTTCCTTAACAATTATAGGGTGATATAATTGGGTTTAGGATGGTGTGAACGGTGTGTCATGAGATGAACGAATTTGGAGAAATAATTCAATTATTAATATTGGGCCGAAGAATGATATTCGTGAATTGTAGTTGGGTGACACTACATTATTAAAGGAATTTAGGTGAAATATTTAATTATGGACCAAGTGGGTGAGTCCGGGTGTGCTAACAATTATAGGTAAATATAATTGGGGAAATTATGGAAATAAATGTGTGACACATTGTGGGTGAAAATGTGAGAATAAAATTTTGAGATGTAAAATGGACCGAGTGAGCGAGTCCGGGGATATTGGTTAAGTGGCATTAAAGTAGTAAATTTATTATTGAGAGAAAGTAATTAATTTGGAGTCGGAACATTGACTCGGGAAATATTGAGGTACGGGCTAAGTCAGCGAGCCCGAGGATAATGGTTGGGTGACACCAAGTTATTAAATTAATGGGTGTGATAATTAATTTAATTAGAGTCGGATTTTAGACTCGGGTAGGATTAAATTAATAAGTGTGATAATTAATTTAATTAGAGTCGGATTGTAGACTCGGGAAGAATTAAATTAATAAATGAGATAATTAATTTAATTAGAGTCGAATTATAGACTCGGGTAGGATTAAATTAATAAATGTGATAATAAATTTAAATAGAGTCGGATTGTAGACTCGGGTAGGATTAAATTAATAAATGTGATAATTAATTTAATTAGAGTCGGATTATAGACTCGGGTAGGATTAAATTAATAAATGTGATAATTAATTTAATTTGAGTCGGATTGTAGACTCGGGAAGGATTAAATTAATAAATGCGATAATTAATTTATTTAGAGTCGGATTGCAGACTCGGATTTGTGTTGATTAATTAATGTGTAAATTAATTAAATAAGAGTCGGATTGTAGACTCGGGTAAGTATTAAATTAATGGGTGTAACAATTAATTTAATTAGAGTCGGACGATAGATTCTGGGATAATATTATATAAATTGAGTTATGAGTTGAATATATTAGAGTCGGACCATAGACTTGGAAAAACGATAAATTATTAAGTGAGAGAATTAATTACGTTGTGTCGGGCCACAGACTCAGGATATTTCAGGCAGTGTATGGGATATTTAGTACACAGTAAAGCTAGGGTTTATAATATATATATACGGTGTAGTGATAGTATATATATATATATATATATATATATATATATATATATATATATATATATATATATATATATATATATATATATATATATATATATATATATATATATATATATATACGTGTATATATATTCTGTGTGATACTAAATTACAGGCAGCGTACGGGATTTTGAGTACACGGTAAAACTGGGGTTTATATTATATATATATGGTACAGTGATAGTATATATATACGTGTTTATATTATGTGTGATATTAAATATCAGTAACTAGATATTTATTCAATTTAAATACTCTAATGGTATCAAGGGAGGTTGCACGATGTGGGTGAATCCCCTAGCTTGAGGAGTAGGGCGAGTATATCCCCAGATCATAGCGTCCGGTATATATGGGTGAGGGATTTATCTCACTTTCAGGGAGGGAATATGACCGCCTCCACAACGTTTATATTTTGGGCCAAGTTAGTGAGCGATTCCAACTCGGGGAAACTAGGTTTTGTGAGCACACCTAGTGAGATAGCATTTTAGAGGGAATCATCCGGCGAGGCTATACTCGAAGGATTGGATATACGTATGTTATATGTGTGGATTTTGTGGTAAAGGTACGTATGTAATGATAGTAAATATTATATACGGGTAATAATACAGTGTGTGATGTATTTACTTTATATAACTTGTGACACGGTTATATGCTACTATTTAAGAGGAATTAATTAAGTTAATTATGAAATAACTTATAATTCAAGAATCATTATACTTGGGTTAGAGTAGTATGGCCAGGGAAGGTTATACCAGGACTAGTTGGACGGTGTAGTACAACTAGGTGGGGTTAAGGTAACCGGTAGGTGTGCATAATAGTGGAGGGGTAGGAATGTCCACAAGGGAGTGCGACACTAACTTAAATATGAAGCACATTCATGCATTTTAAATTACTGCAGTTAATTCACTTGGTAAATATTTTCAAAATGTTTTGGGTTCTAACCCTTGCTATAAAACTATTTTCAAAACCTTTTAGGTGTCCAGCCACAGGGACGCCAGGATTGATATTCTATTCCAGGGACACGGAGCTGCGGCATATGTGGATGCTAGCAGGGATTTGGATTAGATGCATCATTCATTCATTCCTAGAGTAGGAATCTTGTATCAGTCTCAGTTTTATTTAGGGCTTATAGCCCAGACTTCTCGGTACAGTTTTCAGGTGTAATTCATTCAGGGGTTGAATATTTGTATTGGATTATTTATTTGGTGGCTGGTGATTTATTCGGCAAGTTGTGTAATTATGATTCAGTTTACTTTCATTCAGTTGTGTGAATGGTTTATATTTTAATTCCACATGTAATGTTTTGTTTAATTAAAAAGTTAAAATTGGCACCAGTTTTTGGAATACTAGGTGGTTAGTAAGTTTTAAAAAGTTTTCAACAGTGATGCTAAGGATGATCCAACTGGGATTCCTGTTTTAATTTGGTATATGACTGATCACCCGATATTTTATTAGGCGGGGTGTGATGATACGCAAATATTGCGTATTTCATCCTCCGAACCTAAGCATTTTTGCCCCCTCGTTTGCCTTAATCTCTATATTTAAGCCCGTTAACCAGACAACCTCGGTTTATATTGATAACTTGCTATATGAGGTATAATTGGGCTTTTGTAGGTATTTAGGTACTAAGTATGAAGTTCGGACTCATTCCGGTGAAGTTCTGTACGTAATCGAACATTCAAGGGCATTTTAGTCTTTTCACAGCTTGGGTACCTAGCCCAACATCTCACGAAAGTTGTAGCCCTCCTCACTAGCTTTGTGTGGCCATGAACGGTGCACGATTCCGATTCATAACGAAGAAGTTACGGCGATTTCAGCGGAGGAAAAACAAGGAAAGTAAAAGAGGAGAAGAGAAGAGGAAGAAAGGAATGCAGTGCTGCTGCTGCAATCTGCCCTGTTTGATCGATCGATCGACACTTCTGGTCGATCGATCGACCATTATAAATTGCTAATTTTTGTCCTTGATCGATCGATCGACCAAAGGGGTCGATCGATCGATCCCCTGTTTTTCAGCAGATATTTTTGCATTTCTTTTCTTTTCTCTTTTCTTTTCTAATTTAATTCCCACTAGGTATATAAGCCAATTTTGATGTAATAAAAAGTGTGGACATTTTTAGATAGTTTTAGAAGATAGAATAGGTTAGGGTTTGGGTTTTTGGATGGTTCTTCTTCATTTATACTTGGTTTGACACCCCATTTGTTGTGTAATTTGACTATTCATCATCCTCACTATTAATATAGTTTGTATTTCTTCATTTCTTGCTTTCTAGTGTAATTTCCAAGCTTTCTAAATTAGGTTTTCTTACTTTATTTACATGCTTTGATTTATACGCTTTCTAGTATAGATTTACCGCGTTTTTAACATGCTTTCTAGCTAATTTAAATTATGTTGTGTTTGAATTGAACTCACTCGGGTTGACGCGTCCTTTGCTTTGGTGATGGAGTTTACTGGTCTATTTCGGGTGCGTTGTCCTAGTTATTACGCCTAGGGGATTTGACGGGGCATGTCATGTATGTCCCGTGCTTACGACATTTCGTGGGTAATTTCCACGATATTTGTTGACGCCAAAATCATATTAGGCTTTTATGATGATTTAGGGCGTAACAACCCTTGATTTAAGTAACTGTCGAAACGAGACGCGCTTGTAATAACTCGCCAACCCATGTAACCATTTTATACTAATTAACTCGGGTGAGGGATATTCGACGCAACCTATAGTTTTTGCTCGCTTTCATAATCTAGTTTCAATACCATTGCCTAGATTAATCTTTCCCTTTATGCATCTTTTCCTTTTTAGTTTATAATCATCTTTTACACTTTTATTTTGGAGTATTAAATCACTTAAATTCTAACATCTCGTCTCAGTGGATTTTCGATACCCGACTTACCGCTGTGCTTGCCTCGCAAGTGTAGTAGTAACTTAGGTTTTTGTATTGAGTTGGCGAAACGAAAACAATGACTGTGCACTTTACACGCGCACACTTTTCGCACCTTAATCAAAATGGCGCCGTTGCCGGGGATGAGTTTGTTTTAGACTTTATTGGATTTAGTGTTTCATAGTATTTTCTTTCTATTTGTATTATTTGCTAATATTTTGCAGGACTTCCACATTTGAGCACTTAGAAACGTTCGAATTATTTCCGCGCGCACTTACTTTGTGGAATCCGCCACATCGAGCCAGTTTTGGGGTAAGCATGTCTTATTCCAATTCTTTCGGTAATCATTGTTATAATTCTCAAAATTCCCACAAACCTATGACTTTCGGTGAATACTTAGAATCCCAAAAATTTGCAAATTCAAATATTACTTTGGGCGAGTATAACGAAAGTCAAAACTTAGGTTATTAGAATTTTGATGATAATGATAATGATTTTGGGCCTTTATCTCCTTATAATAGGAATTTTGAAACGAGTTACAATAGTTTTCAAAATTCCTATAATAATGAGTTTTCGTTTAAGTCCGATCGCCACTTTCAAAGTTCCCATTTTCATGCATCCGCACCTCGACCCATGACATTCGGTGAGGGATTGCGTATGTATGAGAATGAGAAACTTGAAACTCGTTATCGGGAAGAAAATCGTTCGTGGGAACATGAGTTGGATTTATTATTTGAGTCCGACGACGATTTTGCTTCCGAGACTTTCAAAGTCGAGGAATGTTTTGAACCAAATGAGGTACTTGTGCCTACTTTGGAACAAACCATTCTAGACTTTGCCCATCGCGTAATAGATATTGAAAGCGAGGATGAAAATGACGTAATATCTATTTTCAATGAAATGATTTCTTCTTTGCCCCCCAAAGAAGAACATTTCATTGAAAATGATATTGTTTCCTTTGAAATTCCAACTTCATGCGATGATGATTCATCTCATGAGTTTGAATTTCTTTCATCCCCATTTTCATTCTCTATTACCCCACCGGAACAAGTACCCAATGATTCAGTTTCAAACTTTAATGTTTTAAACCCTATCGTCGATGAGGAGTACTTGCTCGAGTCGCCTTCCACGATCGCATCTTTGCCTTTGTGTGCGGCGCCTCCCATTACAAATTCAAAATCCTTGGGAGCATTTTTACCTTTTCTCGGTCCCCACTTGTTTTTGTCACCCGCCTTATCCAAATCCCCCATCCTCCCTCCCAAAATTTTAATTGGGGATGGTTCCTTCCTTCCGCCTTACACGTGCCTTCTGTTGTGCAATCGGAATTCATATTTTTAAAAAGGCATGCTTGTATGTGAGGGTACATCGGTTATCCTCCAAAGTCAAATCGTTCTTATGGTGGACCCTCAGCTATTTAGACTTCTAGTGTATAGTTAGTGTGAAGTCTAAATAGTTGGTTGTATATAGTTAGCTTTTCTTCTTAATTTCTTTTTATTTTAGTCTAGTGTAATTAGTTAACTTTTTGTTATTTGTTTTTGCCATGCTCGGTACTAACTTGTTTTGTAGATTCTTTGGACTTGTTCTTATGTGGATCGCTCCAATTTTGGGTAATATCGCTATTTTCCTCTCTTTGACTTGGTTCTTAGTTTACATTGAGGACATTGTCAAGTTTTAAGTTAGGGGGTGTGGGATATTATATCCATTTCATTATTTAGTCCATGTTTTTGCGCACATGTTAGTTACTTAGTATGCTTTTCTTAGAAAAATTAAAAATTTCAAAAAGATTTTCTTTCTTTTTTCTCCTTGTTTGGGCTTTTTGCCTTTGTTTCCGATACTAAATTTCAAAAATTGCCCGATCCAATTGACAACTCAATGATGCATGTTCTCGATTTTAGAAGTTATTAGACTTTTGTCTCGATTATTGATATTATGAATAACTTCATGAATTAAACTTTAATCCCGTGAGCACATGCACTTTCCTTGCTTTATTGATTTGGTTTAAGATTTTTATAACTCGGTAATCTTTTGTTGCATTGTATATACTTACACCGAGTAAGCTTTGTACCTTTCGTCGTTTGTGAGTGTTATACACTTTCCTTTTTGAAAACGTTGAATTCGTCGGTAATCTCACTATTCTTTCATTTGACCGTTTATTAATTGAGTTCATACTTGAAATGTGTTACTTGATCATGATTTTCATATATTGTTTTGATTCGAGAATTGCGTAAACTTTGTGAAATGATCATAGGCCCTCTTTGTTAAATCACCCATATTAGCCTTGACCTCACCCTTATATGTTTACCCTCGTTAACCCCTTTGAACCTAAATATAGCCTTTCATTTCATACCCCATTCCCATAACCAACTCTGCATTTGAGTTTTATACCATACATACACTTTCCATACCTTTGTTTGGAACGTTACTTGGGATTGAATGATGTTGTTGTGATGTCGGTTGCAATTTAGGCATATGAGAGTTTGATAGGTAAAGAAAAGAAAGTAGTGAAAAAAGTTAAGAAAAAGAGAAAGCAAAAATCAAAAGTAAACAAAAGAAAAAGAAAGAGAAGTTTGTAAATGTTGTGTTTAGTGTTTAATAATATTTGATTACTCTCCCTGATGATATATCTAATGCCTTTTTGGAACTTGTTTTCCGATTTTGATATTGCCCGCATTATCCCATTATCACGAGTTTTCATTCTGAACACTTTGAATTCGTACATATATTCCTTCGTTTCGTACCTTAGCCATACCTACATTATAGCCCTATTAAAGTCCTATGTGATCTTAGGTTGATGTAATTTAAAAGTTTAAATAGTTTTGATAATATGTGAAAATACATTTCGCCTCTTTTAGTGTGCGGTATCCTTTCATTGAGATTACATTTTTTCAGTTTATGTATAGCATTCTTATTTCGTGACATGTGTGCGGCCTAGTTTCCATTTACATTTACTCCTTATCCCCTCATGTCCCGTGTGTTACCTCCCTGTTTCGAGTGAATTCACTTGATGAGTGTAATGCCCGTGAGGATTGAATATATGCTTGCTTTAATGTTTATTCGGTTTATATAATTCTTTCGCCAAATCACTCTTTGCATGTGATCTCTCCCCTCCCACATTTTAAGGTTTCAATTATATGAGGTGCATTCTATAATGTTAATGATTTGGACTTCTGTTTGAATTCATTCACTTTGCTAATAATGCGTATGAAATCCTTTTTGCCATTGTTGGGCTTGTCGCATGTTGGGGCATATTTTGAGGAACCCATGAGATGTTTGTGGGTACCATCTCTGAAAACCCTCACGAGACGACACTTGTCCACTAGGGTGACCTAGGGGTTTAACGGCTTATTGCATATGCTAAATGCAATTGAATCGCCCACGAAAGTGGACTTTTTCTTTTATACCATACTTTTGTACTGTCTCCTGCTTTTGGTTTGCTTGTAGTTCTTGTTGCATCCTATTTCATTGCTAGGGACTAGCAATGTGTAAGTTAGGGGTGGGGTGTCACAGATGGTATCAGAGCATCAGGTTCTAGTGTCCTTAGGATCTGTGAGGCTTTTCACATTTCAGCTTGGCAATCTTTGATATAGAGCCCTATTATAGGATTGTTGTATTCTCATACGTATGCGCATATACGTTCTTCTGTGAAATTTATATTTGAGAGTGAACTCATACCAATTCGGTTCTCATTCCAGATGATGCCCATGAGAGAGCAGCTAGGGCAATAGGGGGAGATGAGACGAGGGAGGCTCGTCGGGAGCAAGAGTTACCGCAGCAATGGTGAGGGATGATTTTGGTAGCTTGCGTAACAGATATAGTGGCACAGGTAGTTGGAGCGATGGTGGTCACAACGGCAGGGTACTTGACACGGGATCAGCCACAAGTGTTAGTGGCGCCGAATGTTCAGACTCACACGGAGTCGTCAGGGTGGAAGCAAGAAAGAGAGGTTATTTTTAGTGGGAACCCACCAGAATTGCGAGGGGGTTCAGATGTAGTTCTAGCATGTCAAGGAAGAGAGATATCCAGCGTCACCTACGCATAGGAGATTGCGATGAGGTGCGGAAGCAAATGCTAACCACTTTTAGTTTAGTGGGAGAAGCACTACAGTGGTGGGAGTCGATCACCACAGTGAGGAAATGGACACTCTAGCTATCGTAGAGTTTTGAGTGCGGTTCGATCGCAAGTATTTTTCCTCCAGCGGTTGAGACCTAAGAAAGGAGAAAATTTTGTGAGGTGACTCAAAGGGGACCGTTAAGTGGCTAATTACGAGGAAGAATTCGCTCGTTGGCAAAATTTTGTACCGGATGAGGTAGGCAAGGATAAGAGAAAGAAAGCAAAGTTTATGGATGGGTTAGTCTGGAGAATCAAGCAACATTTAATTAATAATTACGCATTATTAGATTATACTGATGCCATTAACGAAACACTCCGGCACTGTCGGGAATATCGCTTCCTCACGAAAGGAAGCGGGAGGGGAGTGGGGGTTAGCCAGTCGGATAAGGCAGAAGGGAACAATACCAGTGGGGTATCCCAGCAGCAGATTGGGGGAGATCAGGGGCAGGATTTTCGGTAGGGATTTCATGCCAAACGATCTAGAACTAGAGGCTATCGGCAGGATGGCCAGGAATTCCAATAAGGTCGGCATGGAAGGGACTAGTGGCAGGGAGAATTTATTAGAAAGTGTTTCGTTTGTGGGGAAATCGAGACAAGTGAATGGAATTTTTTTAATCAAGTTAGGGGTCAACTACACGAAGAGGTCCTGGACATACAGCCACAAAATCAAGTCATAGGTGCATTCGGGCAGGGAGAAACTACTCCGAAAATCGAGAACCAGTCGTTGCAGCTGGAGTATAGAGGTAATTATTTTCACCCTAAGGGCATGGGGTATATTTTTGAGTGACAAAGAGAATGTCACAATATAAGACTTATTTTTCACTAGAGTTCGCAAGTGAGTCGAACTTAGTGGGTGCGTTGGCGGTAGCAGTCATAGTATGTGGATAAACTTTCCAGAGGGTACCGGAGTTCCTTGGTGTTCTTCACGGGAGAGTGGAGGTGTACACTAAGTGATTGTTTGAATTATGCGAAGAATTACTACTTTCGAGAATTATGGGAGTAGGGTTGATAATACTTTTTAAACATCGGCTGGATAGCGATGGAATTTAACTATTGTGGATAGTGGTGTAAAATTTTGGTGTTCGCGACACCAGGGTAGGGTTGGTACTAGGTATCACCAGAGAGGGCGTATAGCCTGTATATATGTTGTATTGCGTGGTGCGATAGCACATAGTGAGGTTTTGTGTTCTCACATTTTATCCCGATAAGTGGGGATGTTTACTGAAGTGAACCAGGGTGGTTAAATTGATATTCGAGCAAAGAGAGATAGCTCGGGATTTATTTTGCGCAAGGACTAGTGATAGTAAGGGCGCGGTATTTGATGTGGTCTTTGATAGCATGAGGGTAAGCGTATATACTTTTGTGTTGAGAGACAAGTATTTTTGGGAAGCTATTTGGATGTTAGCACATGGGTTGGGTACCCGGGAAGTAGATATATATGTATATATATATGCGTGTGTGATATGACTACCAGTTTGAAGTTATATTACGGGTTACGACTAGCATAGTCGGGTAACTTTCATGCGGTGGAGCGCGGGGATAGGGTGTATGGGTACCCGGGTTAATTAAGGCAAAATTTTGTGCGAGTAAGCACGGGTATAGGGTCTATGGGCGCCCTGGAAAATTTTAAATGCATATACTTGTGAAACGTATGGTTAGAAGTGGATGTGATAGATATAGCGGGCTTGGAGGCACATGACTAGTGAGTAATATGTGATTATTGGAACACTAGGTTTATCTTAATCTCGAGGACGAAATTCCTTTGTAAGGTGGAAAGTATGTAACACCCCGTATTTTTGTACATTTAATATTTAATTAATTCGGGAATTTTAAATTACTTGTGTGTTGTAATTTTAATTGAATTAATTATGGAAATATATATATATATTTAAATATCAATCGGGTAGTGAATGGTTAATGTTTAGGGAAATTTATTTACTAAGTAAATAGTAATAATTTAATTATGTCGTTTCGGGTATTAATGACAAGGTATGCACTTATTCCAGCCAGGGGTCGGTATAGACTAAATTGGGTATGAGATAAGGATTTTTATAAATTAATTCGGATGCCAATTCTGAGTGCGCGGTTGTGTCCGGATGGGTCGAGATAGTCAGAAAAGAGTAGCCGGGGGTAGTAATTGGGTCTCGGGGTATTTTTGGGCATAGCCGGGCCCACACGGGGTGAGTTGGGCCACTTTAGTTAATCTCATTAGGTGAAAAATGGGATTAAGGGTTTTTAACCTAATTAGGAGATTAAGGAATGGAAGCCAACATAATTCTAAGCCTAGGTCTTGAGAGGAAAATTGGGGAAAAACTTAGCAAAAGCTAATTTGGGGATTTTGGAGCCAAATTGAGGGACTACGCCAACGGATCAGACACTACGAACACTTTTGGGCAAGTGGTTAACTGTTTTAATTCTAAAAGTATGATAATCAATTCATATTATAGTGATGTGTAAACCAAAATTCGTTTTGGGGGTAAATGGGTACAAAATGGAATTTTTGTTCATGAAACTATTGAATGAGATTCATAGTAAAAAATAGTTGTGTTGAACATATCTGAGTATGGATGTTTAATTGGAATAAGAATTCGGAGTATAAACAAGGGAAATTCTGGATTTGGAATTTGGGTTGTAGAACAAGATTGATGAATTTTAATGGAAAACCCATTTCGAAAATTGTGAGATAAGTTGAGAAATTTATATACTAGAGGGTGTACATGATGTATAGGATCCAAGTTCATATGTTTATGTGATGGGATGACTTGATCAGGGGTTGAAATTAAGGTTTACAAACCTTGAATTTTCGTTAATGGTGTAATGCAGTGGGGAAGAAGAGCTGCCCAGGAAGGATCGTTATATCGATCGGGGGCCTTCGATCGATCGACGGTCCCAAGAACTTGACAGTTCGGCCAGTTTGTTTATAATGAGGGTTTAATTTAAGTTTTAATTCCCTTACTTTTATGTGGTGATACATTTATATGGGACACATGTTTCCTTAACAATTATAGGGTGATATAATTGGGTTTAGGAGGGTGTGAACGGTATGTCATGAGATGAACGAATTTGGAGAAATAATTCAATTATTGATATTGGGCCGAAGAATGATATTCGGGAATTGTAGTTGGGTGACACTACATTATTAAAGGAATTTAGGTGAAATATTTAATTATGGACCAAGTGGGTGAGTCCGGGTGTGCTAACAATTATAGGTAAATATAATTGGGAAAATTATGGAAATAAATGTGTGACACATTGTGGGTGAAAATGTGAGAATGAAATTTTGAGATGTAAAATGGACCGAGTGAGCGAGTCCGGGGATATTGGTTAAGTGGCATTAAAGTAGTAAGTTTATTATTGAGAGAAAGTAATTAATTTGGAGTCGGAACATTGACTCGGGAAATATTGAGGTACGGGCTAAGTGAGCGAGTCCGGGGATAATGGTTGGGTGACACCAAGTTATTAAATTAATGGGTGTGATAATTAATTTAATTAGAGTCGGATTTTAAACTTGGGTAGGATTAAATTAATAAGTGTGATAATTAATTTAATTAGAGTCGGATTGTAGACTCGGGAAGAATTAAATTAATAAATGTGATAATTAATTTAATTAGAGTCGGATTATAGACTCGGGTAGGATTAAATTAATAAATGTGATAATAAATTTAAATAGAGTCGGATTGTAGACTCGTGTAGGATTAAATTAATAAATGTGATAATTAATTTAATTAGAGTCGGATTATATACTCGGGTAGGATTAAATTAATAAATGTGATAATTAATTTAATTAGAGTCGGATTATAGACTCGGGAAGGATTAAATTAATAAATGCGATAATTAATTTAATTAGAGTCGGATTACAGACTCGGATTTGTGTTGATTAATTAATGTGTAAATTAGTTAAATAAGAGTTGGATTTTAGACTCGGGTAAGTATTAAATTAATGGGTGTAACAATTAATTTAATTAGAGTCGGACGATAGACTCGAGGATAATATTATATAAATTGAGGTATGAGTTGAATATATTAGAGTCGGACCACAGACTCGGAAAAACGATAAATTATTAAGTCAGAAAATTAATTACGTTGAGTCCGGACACAAACTCAAGAAATTTCAGGGAGTGTATGGGATATTTAGTAAATGGTAAAGCCAGGGTTTATAATATATATTTATACGGTGTAGTGATTGTATATATATATATATATATATATATATACGTGTATATATTGTGTGTGTACTAAATTACAGGCAGTGTACGGGATATTTAGTACACGGTAAAGCCAGGGTTTATAATATATATATATATATATATATATACGTGTATATATTGTGTGTGATACTAAATTACAGCAGTGTACGGGATTTTGAATACACGGTAAAGATGGGGTTTATATTATATATATACGGTACAGTGATAGTATATATATATATATATACGTGTTTATATTATGTGTGATATTAAATATCAGAAACTAGATATTTATTCAATTTAAATACTCTAATGCTATCAATGGAGGTTGCGCGATGTGGGTGAATCCTCTAGCTTGAGGAGTAGGGCGAGTATATCCCCAGATCATAGCGTTCGGTATATATGGGTGAGGGATTTATCTCACTTTCAGGGAGGGAATATGACCGCCTCCACTACGTTTATATTTTGGGCCAAGTTAGTGAGCGATTCCAACTCGGGGAAACTAGGTTTTGTGAGCACACCTAGTGAGATAGCATTTTAAAGGGAATCATCCGGAGAGGGTATACTCGAAGGATTGGATATACGTATGTTATATGTGTGGATTTTGTGGTCAAGGTACGTATATAATGATAGTAAATATTATATACGGGTAATAATACAGTGTGTGATGTATTTACTTTATATAACTTGTGACACGGTTATATGCTGCTATTTAAGAGGAATTAATTAAGTTAATTGTGAAATAACTTATAATTCAAGAATCATTATACTCGGGTTAGAGTAGTATGGCAAGGGAAGGTTATACCAGGACTAGTTGGACGGGGTAGTATAACTAGGTGGGGTTAAGGTAACCGGTAGGTGTGCACAATAGTGGAGGGATGAGCATGTCCACAAGGGAGTGAGACACTAACTTAAATATGAAGCGCATTCATGTATTTTAAATTACTGTAGTTAATTCACTTGGTAAATATTTTCAAAATGTTTTGGGTTCTAACCCTCGCTATAAAACTATTTTCAAAACCTTTTAGGTGTCCAGCCACAGGGATGCCAGGATTGATATTCTATTCCAGGGACACGGAGCTACGGCATATGTGGATGCTAGCAGGAGTTTCGATTAGATGCAACATTCATTCATTCTTAGAGTAGGAATCTTGTATCAGTCTCAGTTTTATTTAGGGCTTGTAGCCCAGACTTCTCGGTATAGTTTTCAGGTGTAATTCATTCAGGTGTTGAATATTTGTATTGGATTATTTATTTGGTGGCCGGTGATTTATTCGGCAAGTTGCGTAATTATGATTCATTTTACTTTCATTTAGTTGTGTGAATGGTTTATATTTTGATTCCGCATGTACTGTTTTTTTTAATTAAAAAGTTAAAATTGGCACCAGTTTTTGGAATACTAGGTGGTTAGTAAGTTTTAAAAAGTTTTCGACAGTGATGCTAAGGATGATCCAACTGGGATTCCTGTTTTAATTTGGTATAGGACTGATCACCCGGTATTTTATTAGGCGGAGTGTCCCACATCATTTGTTCTATGGGAGATACATCCTCTATTGTTGTGATAAAAAATTGTCGAGAAGAACCATGGTTTCCACTTATTTCCAACTCGATCAGTAACACATTTTCTCTTCTGGTGATGAATGGAAGGTGCATCCTTCTTTTTCATGGAGACAACCTCTTCCTAGTTTTGCATTTTTGGGGAATAAATGTCCCCTACCAAAATCTTGATAAGTTTAGATATTCCTCTTCCTCGAAAAGGTAGTATCACCTTCCCTAAAGTGATGGTTATTTTTCTTGAAAAATCAACTAATAGGATGGTAGCCTCGTTTAGGTATTATATGTTAATGTTAAGATTATTGAATAACTTGAGTTACATGAATTTAAATTAACTTCCTTGGGAGACAAAGGTCTTATTGACATCATAGTTTACTCTCTAGTTCATGATAACTACTTCATCGGGATGTGGAGTCCTTTCTCCCACTAAACCTACCTCATATAATATAGTGTGATGCATGTGATACACCTTATTCGCTCAGAGATGCTTTCCCATCATAGTTTTTTTATAAGTATTCCATTATTATAGGCACCTTATTCATCTTTATCCAAACTACATTTCTATTAATCTTATGGTTATTGGATGCCCTATGGATGACATTGAACATATTATCTTCTTTCACAATATCTAGGACATTTTTTTTATCTTTGATCGACTGTGACCTTTCCCTTTCTCGATGTTACCTAAATATAATAATGAAGATTTCCACCTTGTACTAACTCCTCTAGATGATATTTGGAAGATTTCTAATTCACGTTCTCGTGGACATGATCCTCGTGGTAGAAGCACCTCAAGGAAAAGTTTATCTTCACTCGGTCACCAAAAATCTTCCTCCATTTAAGGTATGGCTTATCAATGACTTTGGGAAGGATTTTTAATAATGGATCTCTAAAAATGGTGATGATCTCCTAGTATGACTTGGTTAGTTCCTTTTCGTCTTTCTTCTAAAATGTAATTTTGTAATTAATATTATCTGGCTATTTTCGATGACAAAATATTTAAGTCGTTGCGTATTTCAAGTCACATAACCTTGATTCTCATGAGTGAGGTATGTTCATTTGTGTTAGTTTCTCATTTTCAGATTAAAGATTTTGCATGTTGATCATTAAGTACTTGTGTTGCCACACATTCACATTGAAATGAATACTATATCATTTTAATGAATGTTGTGAATTGTACGTGTCCAAACACATACAGGTGCAGTATGTTTTCCAATATGTGCGAGGATTTGAAAAAATAATTGAACAAGTATTTCAAAATAGTTGCAGTGGATCTTTAAATATATTTTTGCCTTAATCATATGCGCCCGTGCATAGGTTTCGTTCAGACAACACCAAATTTTATTTGTGAATACAGCCTTACCCATGATTCCAAATAGGTTAGAATCGTGTGCATGAAAAAAGTGTAATGTCCGAACGATGGAGCCAGATTTTGAAAAGTTTCTATAAATAGGACATTTTCCTGCCCATTCGACATGATCTAAATTTTACTCAATTGAAATATCTCTCCGAGTGAAATTCGAAAGTTCATAGATCTTTTTATCTCTCTTTAAACCAAACCTCACATGTTCTTAATACACTTTTGAAATTTTAATCTACGACTTGATCCAAAGTGTTTGTGAGTGAATTAAGTATGGATTAGCCTATGGTAATTCAACATACTTCTACTGAATTTATTTTATGTCTTGATCTGTGATCTAAGATTGGAGGCATTTTGTTTTATTTAAAAAATTGGAGTGAGTCATTGACTTCAAGGAAGAGATTGGACTTATTCATTCATGAATAGGAGTTCATTGGGGATTTTCGTTGTCTATGGGGGAATGTTGTAAGGCTTATAGGTAAGTGGACGAGAGTGCTTGTGTTAGAGGTATCTTTTTGTCTTATATAAAATATATTTTCAATTAGAAATGAAAATTGGAGTGCGTCGATATTTTTTACCTTTACGAAGAGGTTCTTCATCATAAACCGTATGCTTGTGTATGTTTTTTGTTCACATTCACACATTTGAACATGCGCATAACTTAGTTCTAACTTATATGTAGTTAATTTGCTTAAAAGTAAATTAAATGTGATAGATATAGTATTCACCTCTATATTTACTTAATTTCATCATTATGTGAGTTAATTAAGACAATTGGAAAATAACTTGTTATATCATGGGTTGAGAGGTCAAAATTTGCAAGAAATTTTCTGAAAATAAAAAAATTGACCTTAGAATGCAGTCAAACCTATCCCCCCCCCCCCCCCCCCCCCAAGGTTTGGTGTAGAGGATTACTTGATAAAAACATTCATTTCTCTTAAGTTCTATCAGAGCAAGGTTCTCATTTGTGTAGCATTAACGATCTTGATTAGATCCACTTATTTTATGTGTTTGTTATGTTCATTGCTTCAATCTTATTTGTTTGTGAGTAGATCTTATTTTTGTAACTATGATGGAATTTTCTTGTCCTAATTTTCCTACTTTTGATTGTTCTATATCTTTAGATTCTATTGCGAGTGTATAACAACTGAATTCCAAAATGTATAAGAAGAAAAGGAAAACTTCTCATTCTCTAGAGAAATCAAAGTATATTGAAGTTGACTTTAATGAACATGGTGAAACTAGAAATGGAAAATCATTAAGTCAAAATGTTGATGTATTAAATACTCAACTTATCAAAATGAAAATCTTGAATGTTAATATTCCTAATCAAGTCAAAGTCTATGTTCAATAAAAAGATGTTTTTGAAGAGTTTGAAGTGACTAATGAACTTATAAGTGAAAAGATGAAATTGAATGAAGAAGAGAAGGGTGAGTTATTGGAATTGACTTGTGGTTTGAAATCCGATAACCAAGGTTTTGGGTTACAAAATTATGATTTTAGAAGATTAGCCACTTCAATAAATGTTAATTTTGAAAAACTCAAAGTTTTGGAATAAGAGAAAAGTGGTTTGGATCTTGAAATTTAAAAGGTGAAGAAAATACTTCTTGTTTGTGAACATTAAATGTGATCTTGGTAAGAGATTTCAGTCTTGCAAAGTAAATTTGACTCGTTTAAAAGTATGAAAAACAAGTGATCTTATTTTCAAGTTGACACGTCAAGTGCTTGTTCGTTACGTGATTCGAAGGAAGCATGTTCTTTAATTTTGAAGAAAAATTGATTGAAATAAAAATTGATTAAAAAAGGAATTGATCAAAAAGTTTCAAGGATCAACCAAAATAATTATCTTGAACATTTTGTCTCAGGAAAAGACATTTGTAATATTGTTGTTTTAAATTGAGAAAAATTATAAGAAAATGTGATTCTAGTTCCTTGAGTTTCTAAATGGAAAATTAATTTATCCGCAAAAATGTCTTTAATAGGAAGAAGTTTGTTAGACATCATGAGGATAAGTCGAGATCGTTACCATATGTTCCTCTGCATTTATATGGTAGGAGAGTCGAGAGGATATCTCCCAAAGTTGTCAAGAATGTTCATTTTGTGGTGAATTGAACCATACTTGCCACTTTTGTTTCAAACAAAAGAAAATTAAAATTGGTGATTTAAGACCTCAAAATATGAGAAAGAAGGTTGTCTATTGTAATTTTTGTTGTGTAAAAGTCCATATAAACCAAGTTTACAGATACTTGAGATGGGGAAAGAATAGGTTCATTGACAATCAGATATGATTTTTTCGGTAGAGATCCTATTAATGAACTTAGAATTCAAGTAAATGAGTTAACAAGAATGATTTTGCAAATAATGGTATGGTTAAACTAATATTTCGAGATCTAGACACTACACTCAAATTCCAAGGACTGGGCATAAAAATCCTGGGAGAGATTGAAGATGGATACCGAGGGTAGGAAGCGGTTTACCTTGGAATTCACCTAGAAAGAGGATTGGGATTGAGATTCCTTCCCAATGTACCCCTAACTAACCCATAATTATTATCTCGCCATACCATCTACTCACCTGGCCTATAAAGGTGAGCCATGTGGCATTATTTTTTCTCTCTTCTCCAAAAACCTATAAATAGCACACACCACCCACACTTTTGGGGATTTGAGATTTTACTTACTATTATGCTACCCAATTTTATAGAGAACTTGAGATCTTCACTATTATACTTGTTAATTATCTAATAAATTAATACAACAAACAGTGCGCTTATGGACATAGGAACCATTTTGGGATGAACTATGTACATTCGGTTCTTCATCTCTTTCTGTCATCTCTCTATTTTTTTCCCTAGTATTTATATAGAATTAATTTAGATCTCTTATCTGTTATTTTTTTATATCTAGTATATTCTAGATAAGAAAATCAGTATACTAATTTTAGGCGATAACAGATTGGATTTGTTTAAAGGAAATGGCTTGTCATTATCACTTTCCACCATTTCTCGTTGCTTTGGCTCAAGGATACCCAATTTTAGTGAACGAGCGAATTACAAGCCAATTCAGTTGGGTTTCAAGGGGTTGGATCTCTCTTATAAGAAATTTAGGTTTGATTTCTATAAATTCATCGATTCCTCATTTACATATTTGCATTTCTTCTTTATTTTTTCATTTCCTACCATCTAATTTTCTTGTTATTGCTATACTCTATTTTCTGCGTAAAAATATTGAGAATATTAGAAAATCTAGAAAGTATTAGGGTTGAAGATGTGATTCCACTTTAGAGTCTTGCTAAGGGAGAAGTGTTTATGTATGAAAATATAAAGGAGTTGATGCAAAGCATACTGACTGGGCAAAACATGATAGAGCTAAACCCATTTACCAAAGCGGTTGGGGAAAACTCATATTGAATGTGTGAGATGACACCTCTGACCCCCGTATATGGACATGAGGTAGGCAAAACACAAAAGAGACTAAGAAAACCCTTGGAGGTTGTATTTAGGTTCATAAGGCAAAGGGATCAGATTTAGACGGACAACATTGACAATTCGATCAACTGGGTATGAAGATGATCAAACTTACTTAGTGGAGTATCCCAGTGTATTTGAGAAACAAGGAAAAGCCTTTTTTTAGATTGATTGCGACCATAGGCTAAAGGAACACATTCGTGCAAATAACCTGGAGAGCTTAGGGAATACAGAGAAGAATATTAGAAACCTTAAACTAGAGGGATCACATACTCAGCAAGGTTCGATCACACATTAAGGAAATAAAAGATCTTGACCAAGAGTTATGGGAAATCTAGGAAGACTATAAAGATGAACAAGAAGATAAGGAGAAACCATGGAAGGAGTCAATTCAATATTTGGAGGATCAATTGTGAGATGTAATAAAGATGAAGAACCCCTTGTAGAGGGGATACCTTTAGGGATCACTATTCACATCCTTTGTAGTGGGTATTCGATGCTTTATGATATCAACCCCCTCAGATAAAGCCTAGATATCATTAAAAATTCAATTCAATGCTCCATGTGGAGAAGTACTAGGCCAATCAAGACATTTACTCCATTCTCGATGAGATGATATGTAGGGCTTTTTCCAGTATTTTAATTGGATTAGTCCATATTGGTACAATGGGATCCATAGGGGAAGATTTATAACTTCAAACAACTAGTCGACCTTTTCGGTAAATAACTTTTGTATCAGAACAAAGCCTGAGAATAGGGTGTCTCACTTATTAAGCATCAGTAAAAAGTAGGATGAAATAATAAGAGAGTACCTTAACTGCTTCAATATATAAAAGTTGACAAGAAGATTGAAATTACTTATATTATGAGTGGTATATTACCTAGAAAGCTCTATTGGCATTACTTAAAGAACCAAAAAACATAATGGCCAATATCTTGGCCAAGGTAAGAAAAATAATAAATGCCGAAGAGGAAATAACATTGAAGGAGTCGAGTCATACGAAGTCCAACACGGGTGGGAGTTTAGAGAAAAAAGATAAGTCTAATGTCTTAAAATCCATAGACGAAGAAATTCGTTGAGTACACACTTCTTATCAATGGCATTCATCACATCCTCAAAGAGATTTGAGGAAGTGAAAAGCTCTGGTGGCCAAAGAATTTCAAAACGCCTCCATGCATGAGAGACAAAATAAGGTACTATAAGTTCCACAAGGACTATGGCCACATAACTACAAATTAATTTGCTTCAAAGAACGAGACTAAGGCCTTTATCCTAAAAGGTAAGCTAACAAAGTATGTGGATAAGTTTGTCTGAGAAGACAAACCCAAAGATTATCATAAACAAAGGAGATGATCAAAGTCTCTTTACAAGGGTAAGGAAGTCAAGAAGTGAGGCCGAGGTGAAGATTAAAATGATGAAACTAATCCGAATCTACAAAAGAAGCCTCAGCATCCAGTATATAATATTTACATTATTCGTTTGGATGTAATTTCATTACTGGTGGAGATGCTTGCAGGGGAGATGGATCATCAAAGAGAAAGGCATACCTAAATAAGGAGAAAGATTGTTCACACATCAGCAAAATGAAAATGACCGAAGGGGTGAAAACATGACCTCATAAGTTAAACAATGGTCATTTAATAATTTATTTTTCTATGTAACAACTCTTTGGTTGTCACCATGATGGTTCATGAGTGGACAATTGCAAGAATCTTGGTAGATAATGGTAGCTTTATTCATGTGCCATTTTATGACTCTTTCAAGAGACTAAATTTGTAAATAGAAAGCTATAAGCGTACCATCGCACATTTATTGGTTTCCTAAGGGAGAAAGTGTACCCTTTGTTCACAATCGAGCTATAAGTCATTATCAAAACTTGGTCGATGATCCAAATAGAGATGATGGGTTTCTTAATTTTAGACAAGAACGTATTCTTATCTTATAATTTCATCTATGACAAGGTTACCTTAAAGAATTTTGAAGTGGTGTCCTCCATAGTCCACCAATGCTTGCAGTTTCTGGCACATTATAGAGTTAGGGTGGTGAAAGGAAACCAAGTAAAAGAACGGGAATGATACTACACGTCGAATGAGTAGGAAGAGAAAAAGAAGTTGACTCAAACATATCAAATTGATAAACTAGATCCTCAATATGAAGATAAGTTGGTCACAGGGGAAGCTACCGAGAAGATTGAACTAGTGATCTTGGATGACGAGCACTCAGAACAGACATGCCACTTCAAATTTTCATTTGATCCAATTTTGAAGAAGGAACTTTCTTACTTCTTAAGAAAGGGAAAAATGTGTTTTCCTGGAGCCATGTAGACATGCCTATAATGTATCCTAATAATTTACGCCATGAACTCAACATTGTGAAATATGTAAATCCCATCAGATATAAATATAGGGTGCTCTGAGAAGATGAGAAGATGGATATTCAGGAAGAAGTGAGAAAATTGAATAAAGAAGACTTCATCGAAGACGAAAATATCATGACTAGCTCTCAAATGTCATGATGTCCCGAAAAATAATGATAAATGGCATATGTGTGTTGATTTCACCAACATGAATAGGGTTTACCTAAAGTATCACTATCCTCTACCCTTTAATTGACAATCTGTTCGACACTATTACTCAGCAGGAGATGCTTAGCTTTATAGGCACTAACTCGGGGTATAAGCAAATATAAATGAAGCCAAAATATCTCAAAAAACCCCTGTTCATCACTAGTCGAGGAACATTTTGCTACAATATTAGGCCATTTAGGATTAAAAATGGCAGACCTACGTACCAAAGTCTAGTCAATAAGTTATTCAAAGAGAATATTAGGAGGACGATGGAAGTTTATGTGGACGACATGATAACCAAAAGCAGGAAATCATCAGATGAAGTTATCCAGCAAAATGTATCTTCAGAGCAAGATAAGAAAAGTTTCTCGATTTTAGCATCAATCAAAGAGGGATAGAGGCCAACTGCAAGAAGATCCAAGCGTTGATCAATATGCAGCCTCCAAAAAGGAAGAAAAAAATTTAGAGTTTGACCGAACGAGTAGCCCTTCTAAATAGATTTGTGTGAAAGGTAACAAATCGATGTCTTACATTCGTCAAGATGCTCAAAAAGACCATTAAATAGAATGAAGAATATGAGAAGTCCTTTATCAATTTGAAGAAGTACCTTCTACCTGCACCTTTACTATCGAGGTCGATCCCAAGTGAGATGTTATACTTGTACTTGGAAGTGTTTGAGTCTGTTGTGGGGTCTGCACTTATACGATTAGAATATATTGTGCAGAAGCTAGTTTATTACATAATCAAGACATATCGTGGATCATAAATATGGTACCCAAGATTGGAAAAATTAGCAATGGGATTAATTAATCCCTCCAAGAGGATGAAGAGTTACTCATAAGATCATGAAATCGTGGTATACATTAATCTTCCTCTTCGAAAACCCATCCATAAGTCTGAAAAATCTGGTATGTTAATGGAATGGGAAGTAAAGTTGGGAGAATATTACATCATTTATGAGATGAGAACAACCATCAAGGGGAATGTTGTTATTGACTTCATATCATAGTTCATATATGACGAAGATAATCCAACAAAAGAGTCGATGAAAATGGATGAAGCCAAAGTGACACTAATCCCTAGAAATAATAATCCAGAATCATCTACAAGATAAGATAAAAGATATTGAGACTTAGATAAAATGGATAAGTTGTTCAAAAATGGATCCTTAGTGGAAGGATGGTTTGATAAGGAGTCATCCATCTGGTAATTATTTATTGATGGCTCGTCATGTGCAAATGGCAATGTAGTAGGGTTAATTATTACAACACCAGAGGGAGTTGACGTCAAGTATTCCCTCAGGTTAAATTTTGAAGCCTTAAAAAATGAGGCAGAATATGAGGCAATGGTTATAGGTTTGGGTCTTTCCTCTTCACTAGGAGCACAACAGTTGTCCATGCACAATGATTCTCAATTGCTCGTAAATCAAGTGCTGGGAGTCTATGAATTTAGAGAGGAAACCATGTCCAAGTATTAGTTAAGGTGAACTTATTACTCTAAAAAAATTCTATTATTCAAATGTTCAGGATCCCAAAGACTGAGAACACCCAAGGCGATGCGTTGGCTCATATAACATCAACCACCAGGTCCGAACTTAAGAGAATAATCCCGATGGAGATTTTAATGTGGTAAAGAATTGAAGAAGAAAATGTACAAGTGATAGAGTTAGACATGGTTACATCCTGTGTGGATACCATTAGATCACATTTAATTATCGAGGTACTTATAAATGATCCTAAGGCGCCAGGGAGACTCCTCCATAAAGAAGTGAGTTATGCGTTAGAAGGTGGACTTTTGTTAAAGAGAGGTTTTTTATGTACTTATTATGATGTGTTCATCCGTGGAGGTCTCCAACCTATTTTAAAAAGTACATAAAAAATCGTGTGGGGTACATTCAACAAGGCGATTGCTGGTAAAGAGGATGGCCACCCAAGGGTACTATTGGCCAAATATAAAGGAGGACTACGTAGACTACGCTAGGAAGTTCGACAAGTGACAAATATACATAGTTTTTCATAAAAGACTTGGGGCATCTTTATCACTGATTAGATACCTTGGCTCTTCTCCATGTAGGGGAGAGATCTGGTTGGCCTACTGTCAATGATAGGGGCAGATTTAGGTACTTAGTCGTCACGATAGTCTACTTTACGAAGTGGGTTAAATTAGAGACATTGGTAGAGATGTCTTACAAGAAGGGCTTACATTTCATATGGAAAAAAATTAGTGGAATGGGATGCCCTTTGCATTCATTACCGATCACAAAACACAATTTGACAATGAACAGTTTAAAGATTACTGTGTAAGATCCAAGATAAATAAGTTGCATTATACATGAGCTCATCCTTAGTGCCATGGGAGGCTGAGGTCACCAATACGACCTTTCTTAATTGGATGAAGAAAATGTTATATGATGCCAATCGAAATTGGATCAATGAGATGTAAATCATGCATTGGGATTACAGAAAAACTATAAGGATGGGAAGGGGTGAAACTCCGTTCATGTTGGCATTCGGCACTGAAGTTATAGTACCTATAGAGATAGGTCTAACAAGTCATACGATGTTGAATTATAATTCACTGATGAGTAATTTGAGGCAACGATTGGATCTGGATATAGTAAAAGAGGTCAGAGAATAAACAATTCTTTGAGTAGCAACATACCAATAGAGAATGATGAGATTTTATGATAAGAGAATCAAGCCAAGCATGCTGGAGGAAGGTGACTTCGTATTAATGAAGGTGATCCTGAATAGGAAGAACCTCGAGCCGAACAGGCATAGCCCCTAAAGAGTCTTAGTAGTAGTGCAATCGAGAACATACAAAATTAATACATTGGAGGGAGAACAATTTAAAAGAAACCTAGTACGTTGAACATCTTAGAAAGTACTATCATTATGATGATCATAAGTAGTATAGAATTGATTTTTATGCAATGAAGTAATCCCTGTAAAGAGTCGCATAAGTTATGAATGAAAATATTATTCCTCTCCATTGTGTTATTATATAAATTTCTTCTATTATTCACTACAAATTCCATTGTTATAAGAGATGTGAAAGAATATCAAGATAAAGACATCTCCAAATTGACAAGATCAAGCTAAATACGACTCGAACACACTTCATAAGGAGATTCATACATTATCCACCTCACGATTAAGCATTTGATCGAACTAAGAAACCAATTATAACACAAGGTTGGGTCGTCTTAAAGTATACCCAATTAAGTATCAAATTGGACAAATCTTAGGTATATCAAAACACATATGAGAACGTTACTGTCCATGCCAAAGACTACATGCATAAAGTCAATAATGAAATCTTAAGTCTTCACTTATAACAACCCTATCAGTACAACACATGTTTATTCAACTAGTATCGAGTAAGTCAGGTGAGGACGACTAAGAACTGACCACAAAATTAAAATACTAGCAGACCTATCAAAATTAATGCATTCCTCCAAAAATGATTGTAATTTTTTTTTGTCTTCCAAATATTTTTAATGTTAAGATATACACCAAAAACACTTGATTACGTGTGGGTGGCTAATAGCCTGACCGAGCAAAATAACTTGGAAGAAATTTTAGCAAGATGAACACTACATGCACAAAGACAAAAAGAAAAGAATGGAAGTTATATTTATCCAACTAAAAACATCCATTTAATAAAAATATCTATCAGTTGTCAGCAACAAAGGTGATCAATAAGAAATTACAATTCATGATTGTTTAAAAATTACAAGTCATTATAAAGACAAAATAGCTCAGGCAGCAAGATGATGTTTAAAAGTGTTTCTAGCAGCATCCTGAGTCATTGGAGTGTCTTTTAGATTCTCATGGAAACCTTCTTGATCCTCATCAGAAGTTGTGTGGATGGTCAGCTCCATGTAAACCACTTGCTTAATCAATGTAATAATCAAATTTTCAGGCACTTGTTCATCCATCTCTTTGGATAAATTCAACATTGGCAATGGCAATGGATTCCTCATCACACCCTTCCCATTTTTTGATGACGTCGAAAATGCTTGGATAATGTTTTATCACCCTCTTCTTCATCTCGTCGTAGCTATTAAGGAAGAAAGGCATCGTCTCTATAGAAAATTCTTGGGAAGCTATTTATTTCGTGATGACATTCTACTGCATGGGACTAAAACATTGCCTTCTCTATGCTTTGAATTTTGATTAAATTAGTGTTGACATACTCTTTGAATTTCTTGACCTCCTCTTCAGCCAAACTAAGGGCCAAGATCTTCTTATCCACTTGGTCATGTTTCTCCTAGAATTTATCACAGGTACTCTTTAGCTCGTCTTCGAACTTGTTGGATTCCTCCTACATAGAAATCACTTTCTGTCTCCAAGTGCTGCACTGCTCTCAAAGTTTTAGGTTCTCTTATTTCTCCATATCAAAATTACGGGCATGCCTTATAGCTACGTGACGTTTCTCCCAACGATTTGTGTCCTCCATGCCACTCTAAAAAGAATTAAGTTAATAATATCATCATGTAACAAAAACCTTACAAAGAGAATAAATCTTCGAAACCTACAAAAAACTCTTTATGATGGGAAAGTATGTACAAAGAATCTAGACTCAAACCCTTAAGGTACTCAAAATGAGGGTTGTAACTGTGATAGTCGAGCATAATGATGCGACTTAAAAGTATCTCTGGTGCATGTGAATACGGCTCAAATGTAAGTCGGTCATGTAACTAATAATTTGATCAAGCCTGGTATCAAACTCAGATACTAAGATGTGCATCGTAACGACTACTACGGAAAGTTTTTAAAACCTAATGATTGACCCACAAAAAAGAAAATAGAAAAGATGACGATTTTTGGAAAGAAAATTCTAATTAACTAATGCAACCTCATTAATAAATGAGAACTAACTACACATGCAAGGACAAAACGTTTTTGATTTAAACTATGTTGGATACATAATTTTCAAACAATGTATTTATAATTAGACAAAAAAATTACATTTTTTAAATTAAAAACATATGAGAATTTTACTCCGTACAATTTCTAGTCAATAAATAATTTACCATGAATAACAAGATTGTCGACTCGAATATTATACTCTCAAACACTCTGGTTACATAGGGCAAACAAAGTTAAAATACCTATAATACTTTTTTTGAGAAAATATCAAACCTATGAATTATCTATAAAATTTCATCCAATTTTATATCCAACTTATTATCCTAGGTTGGGTTCATGTACCCAACCCTCTAATTATTTAGTCGGACATAATAAATTAAACTAAACATGAGTTATTTATGTATCATGAAGACATTATGATGGAAATATATTAAGAAACCAAATAATTAATATCAATGAAGAAATAAGGAAAGAAGAATAATGACAAACCAAGATTTGAAAGAAATAAATCGGATATAATCTCGTTTTTTGTTGAATTTTGCATGCATGAGAATTATAAACTTGAGTCTTGATGTTCCTTCTCTTACTAGCATTATTATTGATCAAAAACTTAGTTAAAATAATCGTAATACATGTTTACATAGGTCATTAAGTCGTTTATAAGAGTCCTCAAAACATAAAACTCTTTGGCTAAAAACTAGGACAAAAATAAAATTCTAGCATCTGACTATTCGAATCGGTTTTAATTATTACAAAATCGGTTCTATTAGGAGAATTGGTTCTCATTTGAACTAAACCGATTCGATCCTAGGCGCTATCTAAGTCTGTCTTCTTTGCTCGAATTTCTCTAGTTTACAACTCTTCCTCCAGATTTTCTTCTCAACTTCAATAGATTGTAACTATTTAATCCTAACTCAGAATCCAGTGCCATTTCTTCCGATATGCTCATAGATTCAAACTCTTCAAAACTTCTATAGGCTCTTGTTTAGGGCTGAGGCTTGAAAATTACATTTATGTCCTTATACATTTTATCCTTCCTTTCTTTCTTTATTTTCATTTCACTCCCATATTTACTTGCACGAAATACATGTAAAACACATGACAAGAAACAAGAAAAACATACATGTGACTCTCATAGTTTTGTCTCTTGCTTCAATAACAGTGGATTATTCCCTCCATGGCCTTTAAAAATTGCTTGGATTAATTATCTCCACCAAATATCACATATGAACTTCAAATGCTCGCATATCTATAGAGAAGGGAATTGCCCTACTGAAAAGCTCGCCAACCTAGGTCTGGCCCATAACAATGGTCTATCGTTAGACCAATTCCCCAAATATATCTTTAGTCCTATCTTCAATGACATCATGGGCATGCCTTCTTATAGGTTTCATTAAGACAGGAGGATTTTTTTCTTTCATTTTCCATTAAATTTTTTCTTTTATTTTTCCTTGTACTCTTCCTGTTTTGTTTTAATAAAATTTTCTTGTTTTGTTTTAAAAAAAGACAAACTTTCCAAATAGGGTTAGTATCATGAATATGAGATAAATCTAGTCTAATTACACTGTACGAGACTATAAAACTACCAAAATTACAGGGATAAATATGAAATATTTATGTCGAATAAAACTTCCTAACTTAGAACATTGCTCATCCCGAAAAATGCAAAATATCGAGAGTACGAGTCAAAGAAATTTTCAAAAACTTATTGGGATAGAGTACCTCTTTTGTAGACAAGCGATTGCATTTAGTGTATGCAACAAGACCTTAAATCCCTAGGCTACCCTAGTATGACAAGTGGTGTCTCGTGAGGGTTTGAAGTGAATTTGCCCACAATATTAGTTTTTAGACTCAAAGAAAAGTATCAAAATGATTAAAAACCGTAAAATTTAAATTCCTAAAAATAATCACTGTACAATTTTATTTTAGAATCTCAATTCATAAGTGTGTGTGCATGAAGTCAAAAATAAATCGCTAATATCCATTGATTGATCATTACATTACTTTTTTGAAAATTCTATTTGATTCAAATTCTCACGAGATGCTCTCACAAACGAATCTCTCGGTATGCGACAATTTTCCTTAGTGTGCGTGATATGAAGAGTAAATATAACGGACACGATTTTAAAGACGAAATTTTTATGGTGAAAATATCTAGTCAACAAGTTACGGTATTTGGAAAATTAGAAACATCATATTTTAGTCGCACCAATTAACATCTTTTAGTATCTTTTCGTGTTTTAGCTTTCCATGCGTTAATTAACTTCATTTTTTGCACTCGGTTAGGACTTTTTCAGGTTATAAGGTCTATTTGGTAAAATCGTAATGATCCGAGATTTTGGAGTGGGATATTTTATTTCTTATGATGTCCATTGGCACTTCTTCGGCATTTCTCATTATATCTTTTTCTTTTCTTTTTCCTTCTCTTTTTCATATTTTTCTATTTTTTTGTTAAGCATTATTTTTAGTTTTTTTCCCCTGCCCGTTTTTATTGCACCATTTGGACTTAATCGATAAATTTTTTATTTTCATAATTCCAAGCTAATTGGATTTTTCGGGTTGACAAACGAAAAGGGAAAATTTTATTAGGCTCAAAGTGGTTAGCAGGAGAATATTTTTCATAATTTTTTATGGATAATATTTTTGGGTAAACAAATGATGGCCATACTTCATTTATCCAAATTACGGATTATTTTACCATATGTGTCTCGAGTTGAATTTAATTTACAGATATTTTTAGTGCATTTTAAGACGATATTTAGCTCGTTTCCCATAACCGATCAAAAAATTTAGAGATCTTCAACGATTTATGTAAATACTTAAATAACCATTGAGTTAACTATTAACTCATATTGATTTAATTACTCACAAAAATCAATAGGCTCAAAATCTCATCGGGTTAATAAATCTCGACACTTATTCATAAAGTCATCAGTTTTTGCTAAATTTCCATCTTTAGCCAATTTCAACTTATTGCTTTATGTTTTTACAAATTAATAATTTAAACAAAAAATTAGTGATATTTTTGAGAATTTTACATTCCAATTTTTATTTATTTTGAAAAAAGTACTTTTGACTCTTTCAGAAATTTTCATTTTTTTTTTGAAAATTTTCAATTTTTGAGGGCCATTTTAAAATTTGTGAAGCTTGAAAGATGCACTTGTTACCCCTCCCCCCTCCCCCCCCCCCCCCCCCCCCCCCAACTTAGACCTTTGTATTGTCCTCAATCAAAAGGACTAAAATCTAAATAAGAAAAAGAAAGAGTGTGAAGTAAAAACAAGCAAAATTTAAAATGCAATTTTTTTAATTAAAAGCAACATTGGAATTAAAAAAGAAAGGAGATAGATAATACATAATTCTTACAAGATAAGCACTGAAAAGAAAAAAAAGAACTACATATAGAAACAAATAGTAACTAATGTGAAGGCCCGGTTGCATCAGGATCATGAGCATATGGGTCATATTAGTTGGGGCATTTGAGAATTGGGACCCATTTGCAAATTATACATTTCTGCTTGTAGGCGGGCCATCATGCTTGTGTCGCGTTGGTAGGTGCGGCGATCCTCTCTATATTTGTTGACAAAATTGTCGAACCGCACCTCTAAATCATCAATTCAACGGTTTATAATCTTCGATTGGTAGGTGCCTTTATCAAAATTGGGCTCAAAGTTGGAGTCGCCCTCACTTTCTTTTGCTCCCTCTTCCTCTTGCACCTACTCTTCCTCATCCTCTTTCGCTATTCAAAAATGAGATGAGGGGATGGACATTCCTCAATTGTCTTGCACTATTCTCGGTAGATAAAGAATTTATAGTCTTTGGAAGGCATGCGGTGGTGCCTCCTCCTTCGACATGTGCATCGTGGCAAAGGGAATCGATAAATCTAGCATAAGGAAGATACATTTTCCCTTCTTTATCAAAGGTGGTGGACACTATCTCCTGGAGGCATATGTGGGCTAGGCTTATTTGGCTTTGTTGGTCGAGGAGGTGGTAGAGAAATGTGCCATGGCAGAGACGAATGATAGAGTTATTTGTAATGGGGATGATGGTACCACAAACGATAAGGTGGGCATACCTTATATGCTTGGGAAGGGGGACCAACGAGAAGGTATCTGTAGTCCATTCCTCCTCGGATTCCCACCTTGCGGCACAGTTTTTCTTAGAGAGGAGCGGGGCATTGTTGGGATAGGTGTGATAAGGGAGAATAATCATCCTATCCGCTTGTATTTTACATTGAATAATAACAAGGGAGAGGGGCACCGCCTTCTATGGACCCAGGCTTCATATAAACCTTGTTGCTTCCGGATAAGGTTCCCGTAGAAAATGCACACTTTGGTGTCATCAACGGTGGTGGATGGCGACCCCAAGAAAATGCACCACCCAAACCGATTGAAAAGTGCGGTCATCTCTGCGGGAAGGTTATTCCATAAGATTTTCCTTTGAATGAAAAATATTCGGGAAGGTTCGAAATGGGAGTGGGCCCAATTTCTTTCTTGTCATGATCGAAACCCATCATTTTTGCCTTCGTCAATGATGTCGATGGAATCATATTTTGTATACTGAGACATGTTTGAAAAGGTTTGGAAGGGACTAGTAAATTTAAACTATGTAGAAGAAGAAGAAGAAGAAGAGAGCTAGTGTGGGAAAAATGGTGTAGGGGAGGGGTGGTATTTATAGGTGCTGAGAGGGTTGATTTTAGTGGGAAAGGGTGGGAATGTGAATGGTTGTTGATGGGAAGAGGGGGGGACATGAATTTGGGTTTTGGGTGTGGTTGTTGGGGGTGAAAAGAGTGGGATTTTCTAAATCGAGGGAAGTGGTAAGGGGAATGTTTTTGGTGAATGAATGTGGAGGGAAAATGGAAAAAGGAAAAGAATTTGGAAGAATTTCTAGAAAATCAGTTCGGGTCTGGGGCGAACTGGTGCGGCCAGGAGAACCGGTTCAGAAAATTCTTCTGCCTAAATGCATTTGTAACCCCCATTTTCGTATTCTAAGGGTGGAAACCCTCTTTGTCTCTCTAGAATCACTCCTAAAACCATCCTTCCAACTTTGGGCACCAAGTAACTTTGAATTCTCTCCATTTCACGACATAAGTTCACTCAGTCATGGTAAGGCTAAAAACGGGTTTCTACCTCCTTCTAATGCGGACTCGTCAGATTGTTAAGCACCCTAAAAGCTCTCTAATATACAATAAAATCACCCCATTTGTGTCGTGGGTGAGACGACCATTCTCTCATGAACAATCATCCCCATAGATGGGGTCCAATAACCAAATCACGCTGGATTCCTTAACACACACCTCGAGAGAGCACTTTACGCATTGTCCATTTACCATGAAATTGTACCCACTTTTGGGTTTTCTAATTCGATCGCACCATAGGGAAACACTTCTTTTATAATGAATGGGCTGGTTCACCACAAATGTAACATTCCGAGAAACGAGTGTATTTGTGTGTTGTAAAGAAGCACCTTTTGACCTAGACGAGACTTCTTCTGATGGATAGTTCTCTAGTGTGCGAGTTTCATCCTTTATTTCGATCTGCGGGCGATTTCATACGCATCGTTGAGTATTTCTTCCAACTTGCGAAATTAAAGTTTTCGCACTTCACCGGCTTGATTTAAGTTGAAGTTCAACCTTTAAATGGACCAATATTCTTTGTTCTCTAACTTGATGAGGATATTGCAAGGTTTACCATAGAAAAAGCGTAAATAGGAAATTTTAATGGGGTTCTTATTTGCAGTTTGATAAGCCCATAGTGCATCGATTATTAGAGTAGACCATTATTTTCGATTACGATCCACGGTCTTTTTGAGAATTTGTTTGATCTCTCGATATGCTAGCTTGGCTTGCCCATTCATTTAGGGGTGATAAGTCATCCTAACCTTTTGGATGACTCAATACTTCCTCATTAATTACTCAAATGCCCTATTGTAAAAGTGCATGCAGTTATCACTAATAATTGCCTTCCGAGCACCAAAGTGAGAGAATATGTGTTCATCAATGAAGTTTATCACCACTTTATTATTATTTGTCCTCATAGCTATGGCTTCAACCCATTTTGACCCATACTTTACAATGATGAGGATGTATAGGAAACCAAATAAGGCAAGTAAAGGACCCATGAAATTTTGCCCCAACAGTGAAATATCTCGATGATGAGAATAGGGGTCAAATGCATCATATCTCGTCGAGTAATACCTCCCATTCTTTAGCACCCATCGCAAGATTTGAAATAGAAATTTAAATCCCAAAAAATTATGGGCTAATAGATACCACTTTGAAGAATCTTAGTGGCCATCTTTTTCCTTAAAAAGTGGACTCCACGAGCTTATAAATGACAAAATTTGATCATATTGGGAATCTTATCATCCTACACACATCTTCGGATTATTTGATTGGTATAATACTTGAACAAATGTGGATCTTCATAGAAAAACATATTCAGCCACGTAAGAAACTTCCTCTTTTCTTGCGATGTCCAATCAAAGGGGACGACCCCCGTGACAAGATAATTAATAATATCCGCAAACCAGGGGAGAAAGGAAGTGGAAAATAATTGCGCGACCAAAAAGTACTAATCTATGGGTAAAGGATCTTGAGTTACATCAGATGAGAGCTTGGAAAAATGATCGACTGTGATGTTTTCTACTCCTTTCTTGTTTATAATGGAAATCTCAAATTCGGGGAGTAGTAAGATCCACCTAATGAGGCATGGCTTCACATTATTCTAAGAGAGAAGGTATTTGACAGCCGCGTGGTAAGTAAAGCATATAATGGCCGACCCAATAAGATTGGATCGTAACTTGTTAAGGGCGAACACTACCACTAGAAACTCTTTTTCTGTGGTTGATTAGTTCAATTGAGGTGCGGTTAATGTCTGGCTAGCATAGTAAATGATGTTGGCTTTTTTTCTCTTCGTTTTCCCAAAATATCCCCAATCGCAAAGTTAGTCGCATTACATATAAGCTTGAATGGAAGGGTCCAATCCAAAGCATGCATGATGGGAGCAGAGCCTAGCATTATTTTCAATTTGTCGAAAGCATCTTGGCACGCTTCACTCCACTCAAATGAATCCTCCTTCATAAGTGGGTTACTTAAGGGCCTAGCAATGACACTAAAGTCCTTAATAGACCTACGATAAAACCTCGCGTGGTCCAAGAAAGAGCGCACGTCCTATAGTGATTTAGGTGAGGGAAGATCAGTTATAACGTAAACTTTCACCCTATTGATATCTATACCTTTGGATGACACGATGTGGACAAGAACTATACGTTCGATAACAATAAAATGGAACTTATACCAATTTAATACCAACTTCTTTTCAACACATCGAGCTAACACCTTCTCAAAATTAACATGGCAATAGTCAAAAGAAGAGTCGAAGACACTAAAATTGTTCATGAACACCTCAAGGCCCCTCTCGACCATGTCGTTAAATAGACTAAGCATGCACCACTGAAAGGTCACGGTCACGTTACATAATCCAAATGGAATACATTTGTAGGCAAATGTGCCAAAAGGACATGTGCACGTAGTATTCTCTTGATCTACCATGTCCACCTTTATTTAGTTATACACAGAATAACCATCTAAAAAGTAATAGAAAGGGTGTCCCTAGACTATCTCAAACATTTGGTTTATAAATGATAAAGGGAAATGATCTTTTCTAGTCTCGGCATTGAGCTTTCGGTAGTCAATGCAAACGTGCCACTCAGTGATGGTACGTTTTTTAATAAGTTCCCCTTTCACGTTTTCAACCATGGTCATTCCCGACTTCTTTGAGACGACTTCAATAGGACTCACCCATTTTCTATCCGAGATGGGATAGATTATGCCCGCATCCAATAATTTAATATTTTTTCTCTCACGATATCTTTCATCGTTGATTTTAAATGCCTTTGTATCTCTCTCTTTAGGGTCTCTTGTCCTCCTAGAGATGGACTTTATGGGTACAAATCAAAGGACTTATACCCTTTAAATCCACAATTCTCCAACCAAAACAACTTCGGTGCTTCCTTAAAATGGTCATTATCTTTCCCTCTTGGTATTTACTTAGGCTTGAGGAGACGACAATAAGGAATGCCTCATCCTCTCCCAAGTAAGCATATTTGATGTTTGAAGAAAGCTTTTTCAACTCGAGGGTAGAAAATTTCTCATCGGAGGGAACCATACGTGACTTCCTCGGTGGTAGTTCATAAAATTGAGAGACCCAACTAATATCTCTCACGTCCTCATCGCTCTTACTCGCATCTAAGAACTCTTTAATTTCCCTCACCTCTCTCTCGAAGTTAGTATACTCATTATCACTCTCACTCGTCTTAACAAGACACACCATTAACAAATCCCTTGTGTGATTACCCTCAAAGTGTTTGTGTACTACCTCCTTTATGAGATCAGTTTCACACAACTCGTCCTCATCACCCATTTGCTTGGTGATGTTGAAGATATTAGTCTTGAGTGTCATATTCCCAAACATGAGTTGCATTTGTCCATTCCGTGTGTTAATAAATACATTAGATGTAGCTGAGAATGGTCATACAAGGATCATGGGAACATGATGGCTCGAGGGAGAGGAGGGATCTGTGTCCCAAATGACAAAATCTACCAGGAAGTAGAAAGTATAGATTAGATGATCACTTCGTCAACAATCCCTCAAGATATCTTCACGGAATGATCCACGAGTTAGAGACTATTTTTTGTGGGATTAAGTTCTCCCGAATCAAGTTGTCTATAAATGGATTAAGGGAGAATATTAACACTTGCCCCTAAATCAAATAGTGCTCTTTTAATTTTGCTCTCTCTAATGGTGCATGAAATGGTGGGTGCACCCGGATCTTTATACTTTGGTAGGAGGTCGCTTAAAATTACCAAACTTACATGTTGTTCTAGGAACACCTTTTTCTTCACCTTTAGTCTATGTTTCACCATTAGCAACTCCTTAAGGAACTTTTAATAGGAGGGAATTTGATTGATTGCCTGAAGAAAAGGCAAATTAAGCTTTACTTTCTTAAGCACTTCTAAGATATCATCACGGGTGGACCCTTTAGGGGAAGGCACCAACCATTGAGGGTAAGGAGAGGCATTAGGGGGTTTCACTATAGCCTCATGCCTAATTGTGTCCTCTTTATCACTCTCGTCTAGGGGGCATCTTCAGCCTCTTTCTTGGGGGGAAAAACCTCTTTGTCATTTTGCTCATTATGTGGGGGAGGTGATAAGTCAACAACCCTCCCACTACGTAGAGTGGAAACTGCTTGACATTGATCTTTGTTCTCATTAGAATTATAGCTAACACAATTTTGACCTTGGTGAGGTCTTTGTCCTTATGTGGGAAACTTCCCCTTCTCTTGGACACTTAGGGAATATTGCAACTTCTTGAATTACGTCTTTCAGTCGGCAAATTTTTAGGCATTTTGAGCATTTATCGTTGACAGAGTTTGCATGAATCAGTTGAAAGTTTCCTCGAGGCTCTTCACTGTGGGATTATATACGGCGTAGGAGGGGGTGCTTGTGTAAGCAGAGCTTGTCTTTAAGGTGGGATTGGTGTAGGTTGTTGGGAAACAGGTGGATTCGGATTCATCGCTACGTTCGTTTGCTCATAACTATTCAAGATGGTTTCGGCACGACAGGTTGTATGAATTCCCGTGATGGGAACTAAAATTACCCTTAAAGGCTCCCACCGCCTCAACTTTCTCTTAGAGCATCACTTTATATGTGGGTATCAGTGAAAATTCCTTTGTTAAATGTCCCGCCTCACAGAGAATGAATATTTCCTCTATTAATGCTCTAATGGAGCCTGATTTGTCTTTCCCCTAGCTTTGACCATGTCCTCTAACCTCTTGGATAGTTGATTAATTTGAAGTTTCAATTCGGATTCCTTGTCCAATTGATAAATATCGGACATGGAAGGAGCCGTTGACATGTGAATATCTTTGGTTTGAGTATTTGGGTTTGATGTGTCCCATTCTTGATTAGTATCGGTGACATACTTAAAGTTGTCCTCTGCATGATCCGAATGTAAGCCTAATAACTCCCCCGAGCACATAGTTTCAACGAGTTGTTTGAAACTTAAGATTAACCCATGATGGAAGTAAGATATGAGTCTCCGCTTCTCAAAAATGTGGTATGGGCACATGTTAATTAACTCATTAAACATCTCCCAACATCTATCGAAAGGCTCATTCTCATTTTGTCTAAAGGTGTGAATTTGAGCCCTAATAGAATTGCTCCAATGTGTAAGAAAGAATTTTTGGAGAGAATTACCCACCATGTCCCTCTTAGTGGATATCGAGTTAGATTCTAGTGACTAAGGCCACGTCTTATCCTTATCCTTATCCTTATCCTTTAAGGAGAGGGGGAAAATATTGAGTCGCACTACATCTTGGATGAATGTTTGGTCATTGAAAGTCTCGCACGTCCCCTCGCACTCTATAATGTGGGGGAAAGGATTTTTTGACTCCATACTATGGAATGTAAGGAGAATCTAAACCATCTCATTCCTAAAATGAAGCTGCCCCGCATTATACGAAACTATAATACAACCCAGAGTGATGGTTCGCTCAAGGTATAAGAGGTCACTTATGGGGCGATACGGCATCACTCCCTAACCCATCCTAAAACTAGGGTTATCAGACATTACGATCTCACTTAATGACTCGATATCCTCATCGGATTCCCTAGACGTGTGCTTGTGATGCAGTTGTGCGGTGTACGAGGTGTAACCTAAACATTTGGAGCATTTGGGATATAGGGATTGAATTAGACTATGGGATTTTTGTGTAGCGTATGAAGAGTAGGAGTGGGATTGGATGGAATGTTTTGCATTTAAGGCACGAGAGATTATTTTTAAAATATTTTTGTATTTTTTAGTTTTTGTTTTTGTATTTTTTGGTTTTATGAATTTTTTTTTTGGCCTTTTAGATTTTTTTATTTTTTTTAAGGAATGGAGTCAAATTATTATATTAATTCTACCAAACCTAGTGTCTACATAATCCCCGACAACATGACGCGACTCCAAAATTTTCTCTAGTGCCTGTGAATACGGCACAAGTGTAAGCATGTCGGGTAAGTAATAATTTGAGCAAGTCGGGTATCGAACTCAGTAAATAAGACATGAAACATAACAACTACTAAGGAAGGTGTCTAAAACCTAATGATCGACTCCCGAAAAATAAAAATGAAAAGATGGTGATTGTTGGAAAGAAAATTATTATGAACTAATGCAACCTAATTAATAAATGAGAACTAATTATGCATGCAAGGACGAAAACTTTTTGATTTAAATTATAGGCTAGAAATGGTATTGGAATACACTCCCCAAACCGTCAGTAATTTTGTTTGATATATAATTTTCAAAAATTTATTTATAATTCGACGTAAACATTAAATTTTCAAAGTACTAAACTTATAAGAATTTTACTCTGCACAATGTATAGTCAATAAATAATTTAATGTGAATGAAAATATTGTCGACACGCGTATTATATTCTCAAACACTTTGGTTAACTAGGGAAAATGAAGTTAAGAGGCCTATAATACTTATTTCGACAAACTATCAAGCCTACGAATTATCTATACAATTTCATCTAATTTTACATCCAACTTATTAACCTAGGTTGGGTTCATGTACCCCAACCGTTTAATTATCTAGCCGAACATAATAAATCTAACTAAGAATGAGTTATTTACATAGCATGAAGACATGATGATGGAAATATAGAAAGAAACCAAATAATTAAATATCAATGAGGCAATAAGGAAAGAAGAACAATCAAAAACCAAGCTTTGAAAAAAATAAACCGAAAGTAATCTCGATTTTTTTTTAATTGAAATTGCATGCATGAGAATTATAAACTTGAGTCTTGATGTTCCTTTCTCTTCCTAGTCTTCTTAATAATAAAAAAATAGGTTAAAATTCTCCTAATACATTCTTACTTAGGTCCCTAAGTAGTTTAGAAGAGTCCTCAAAACATAAAACTCTTTAGGCTAAAAACTAGGACAAAAATAAAATTCTTGCATCTAACTAATCGAACTGGTTCTACTTTTGCATGATTCAGTTATACTAGATGAACCGGTTGTCCTTTGAACCAAATAGGTTAAATCCTAGGAATTATCCAAGACTTCCGTCTTTTCTCTAATTTCTCTTATTTAGAAGTCTGCCCTTAGATTTTCTTCTCAATTTTAATCGCTTATACCATTTCAACCGTAACTCGGAATCTGGTGTCGTTTCTTCCAATATGCTTGTGTATTTAAGATATTCAACTCTTCTATAGCTCACTTATGATATCGGGCTACAGAATTACATTTATTCCCTTTGACTTTTTCACCTTATTTTCTTTCTTTATTCCGATTTCTCTCTCATATTTACTTGCACGAAATACCAGTAACACACATGAGAATTACAAAAAAATAAGAAAAACTTGCCAAATAGGGACAGTAGCATGAATATGAGATAAATCCAATCTAGTTACACCATACGGGACTATAGAACTACCTAAATGATGGGGATAAATATGAAATATTGACGCAAAATCAAACATCTAAACATTTACCATGTGATAAACATTGGACTTTAGGTCCTTATTCAGTGCCTAGATGCTAATAAGGGTTGAGGCATCAAATTTTTATACCTCCACCACAAAATATTAGTTTTTGACTTTAGTTTCCCTTGTCAAACATCGAGCTAGAGTCCCGTTAATCATTATAGGCATTAGTTTAGGCCTCATTAACCTTGGCTCTTCTAGGCTTAGATTTTTTGGTCATGTTGTGAGTTGGAGGCGTCCATTGGCCTTTTTTTTGTACAAATAATAATGTGTTCAGAACCACCCAAACTTTGATTAATACCAGTAAGATATTCTTCTTTTTTTAGGCCCGTCTTTGGCTCTCGTTTTGGCTTCAACTATGGCCTTCTACTTGGCTTCAACCTCGGCTTTCTTTTGGGCCTCATATCCATTTTTCTTTCTCTCATTTTAGCTTTTTGTTGGCAACTAACCTTAAGGTTTTTGCAGTTAGTTTGTTTTGTGACCATCCCTGCAGAAGGTTCCACGTGAAAAACTGATGATGATGGGGTATAACCTTGAAGAAAAACTCAACGATTAGTTGAACCACAATGGAAAAACGAGCAGACACTTGTGAATTTTGCCTTACCTTCTTTATCATATTTCTTGACCTCTATGTCATCCTCGACTACAACTGGTACTTAAGGTACCTATTGAACCTAAGCCAACCCTGATGGTCTATATTAGCTAAGTGCTTTGAATTTATCTAAAGTGAAGACATCCTCAAATATAAGAGGATCAGCTACACAAATTCGGTTCACCAAACTCTTTATAGTTGGGGGAAATCTGGGAGAAGTCAACTTTGCAAAGGAGAAAACAATAATTATAATACAACTTAACTAAGGAAAAGGGAAAAGAAAGAGTATAGGTGTACATTAATCCTGTTTGGCCTATCTCATTCGCGAGGAACACTTATAGTTTGGTCCCCTTCATTAGGGTTGGACTCCTAATTACCCTCTAGGAATACAAATTTGTGTTTCCAGTTGTGGTTTGTCATCTAAGATAACTTCACCAATTTTAGGTGAGATTTTTTAGGGGAGATATAATAGTATCCCGAGGCTTTCGTATTTTTGTTTATTCCATAAGTACTTCCCAATTATGTCATGCCAAAAATATTGCCTCTGGTACAATATTGCCCACCGAATTATCCTATAAGCATTTGGGTGAAGTTTGGTTGGAGACACCTAATAATCTCTCAGAATTGATCTAATAATTAGACGAATAGGAAGGTAAACACCAAGATATCCAACTCCAAGTTCAAGAGTCGGGCAACTTACATGATATGCTTAGGGAGATATTGTAAAAATCCTCCAACTCTAATAGCTCAACCTAGAAGATGTCTTAAGCATAATACTAAGCCTGTGTGCCAGCAAATTCATACAAAATCTTAGAACTAGAAGTGATTTCATCCATTAGGACGACCACAAGTGAGCTAGAAGGCTGGGGGCAGACCCGTATTCCATAGCCTCTTTAGTTGCAGTGTTAGTTCCTACCCCATGATTAACAATCACCATCGTCGGAATCAATAGATCCTTAAAACTCAAACATTCTCTATTGAGCACTTAGGAGATAAGGAGATGACCCATTGGAAAATGTAACATGAGGTACAAAGTTTAGTTGATCTATATTATCTTCAGGGAGATTGACTTGAAAAGGGATTGGCCTCCAAGACTTGAAAAAATTGGTGGTAAACCTCATTCATCTAGAGAATTTTCCTCAATACCCTCTCAGCCCATAAGGCTTCAGTCATAAGGGGTAGGTTTTGAGAAAGGAAAGGAACTTGGGGGTTGATTAGTCTTGAAAGTAAGGAATTTGATTAGGAAAACCCAAAAAATGAAGAAAATTCTAAAATCTATAAAAACCTAGGCCAACTAACTCAATGGCCACCCAAATCACAAGATTTACTAACCTAAAAACCAAATTGAAAGCAACCTCAATAATATTCGTCAATTCAGAACTTAAAATGAAGAAATTAAAGAGAACTAAATAACTTAATAAATGGTGAAAAAGCCTACCTAGAATCCTAAATACTATAGAACGACTCGAGAACTCGCTTATAAAAAACAACGAACGTATAAGAGGAATAACTCATGATGGCAGAAAGCTTTCCAAAAAATAAAAATGATAGGAAATCGCAAAAATCAATGAGAGATTGGCTCAGAAAATGAAAGGTTTGAAAAATAGGGAAAGGTTTTCTCTCTCTCTAAGATGTGGTGTGAATGATAAGGGTAATGAAAGGTTCAAGTGACTTGGTATTGGCCTTTTATACTTTTGAGGAGGCAATAATTGCATTATTGAAAAATTAATGAGATCACACCTCAAAAGGACAACTGGGTGCACATTAACCTAGACCCACGCACACTAAATGTGTGTATAACATCTTTCTGTGCTTGACACATGACATAATCAAGCCCAAATTATTTTCCATAAATTCACAAGTAAATATTATCTTCCTTGGACAAGCCGAAAAAATATCCGAGCTGAGGAGAAAATGAGCCGATGACATGTTGTAACTAAAACTTGACTGAATTAATTTCCCTATCACTTCCCTAAGATGCTACTCTTCGGATAATCTCCTACAAGCTAAAATCATGAAAAAATTCTTAGGGGCTATTATTATACCATAAATATGGGTGACTCGTGGGCTAATAAGAAAATTACACCTGAGCATTTATTCCAATAAAAATGATGTCGGCTTAGCTAATAAACTAGTCGTCCCCAATAGAGGTCGGCTCAGCTAGTGTTGATACAAAAGTTAACTCTGTTATTTAACACCATTATAGAAAGCATGTACTGTATGACTGGGTGTCAACAACATTTATAACTTGTGAATATGGAGAAGATACGCGAAAATCCCCTCCCCCCAATGTTCTCATAGCTAATCCATGATTATTCTCTCACCATGTATGTAAAGCATGTACTCACCTAGCCTATAAATGTGAGCCACATGGCGCACTCTTTTGTATCTCTTCGTATAGCCTATAAATGTACACCCCATCCACACTTTTGGGTATCCGAGATTTTACTTACTGTTATGTTTCCTAATTATTGAGAGAATTGGGAATCGAACCACACTTTTGGGTATCCGAACCATGTACATTTAGTTCTTCTTATCTTTATCTCATCACTCGAGTGTTTTGTCTTGTATTCATATATGAGTACTTTAGATATCTTATGTGTTATTTTATGATAGGTGGTACATTCTAGCTAAAACAAACAGTGTACCGATTTTCAGTGATAGCAAGGATATTAATGGAATGATTGTCTTTTAATCATCATTTCTAATGTTTGCATGATTTGATTATTTGTGTTAATGTTTATTTTGTATCCTATTTGTCACATGAATTTTATATTACAAAGTTTCAAAATATTGATTTGATAAGAAGTTTTTGCCTTTGATATTGAATTGATTGAAATTGAGTTAAATGTGTTTTTAATTTATCTTTTTTATTTAAGGTTTGAATGAAACCTTTGTATCAAATAAAGTGATCATAAGTTACCTAATCACAATTACACTTTATACGTTTAGTTTTCATTTGTATATGGTGTGAGAGAGTTGTTGAGTTTATGCTTTTTGTGCATTTTAGACCAAATTTGTACTATTAAAGTCAAATTGAATGATGTTTCATTCATTTGGATTCATTCATATCACTACGATTTAGAGTATTGGGATTCATGAGGTCGAGTTAGTAATTTTTGGATTTTTTATCTTCTTTTAGCATTTCCTCTATTTCATTAGAATGGTTTGATAGTATTCTCTTTCACTTTGGAACCGTCCACACGGTTGTGATTGTTACCCTACACATGCTCCTTTGTCTTTGACATATTATTTTGGTTTCAGGAAACCTCTGTGATGATTGTACACTTTGTTATGCACTTTTCTCAGTTTTCTTTGTTGTACCTTTTGCCCTAGATAGTGTACCTTGATAGAACTATCTTCTTAGAGTTTTCCTGACATTGTGATTGATTGAATTAATGGTTTCTTAGAACATCGTATGTTCACTAGGATCATTTTTAACTACCATTTCCTAAGATAATTTGCCCTATGTAGTTGGAGTGAGTTATGAGACCTTGATTAATTCTTATAGATTGAATTTTTATGTGATTCATTATAGATAGTGAGCGGAGATTGTTCTTATCTTGTTAATATCTTATTAGTTCAATCTTTGATGCACCTTGTCCCTTGTAGAATTTCTTGTCTTTGGTGAGTTTTTGGTGTGTTTGTATGACTAGTGATTGGTACGTTATCATTTTTTTTTTGTCTCACATGTATGTTCACATGTTCCTATCCACATATATTTATCACTTAATTCCATCATATTTTGTTGATGTAGTTATACTCATATTCCTATCATGGCTCACTTTTTTTTCTCATGTTTTTCACATGTTTCATATGCTATGCTTTGTCATAACTTCTATGATTTTTTTCATGCATGCATATTCTTAGCGAGAGTTGTATATTATTTCTTGATATGTTACTCAATTATGGATATTTCTTCATGCTACTTATTTCATTATTGATAGCATGTTGTTCTTGTGTGACTTTGATTATTTTTCTCACGTATTTAATGCGGATTGGAGATTTTCAACATATCTTTATGTACATTGATTGTCCCTTGTTGTACATTTCCATTTGGTAATTAGGTGTTGGATATTCATACCTTATTCTTTCATACCTGATACTTGGTTGTTTTAATATTTGTGTGGATGGGTTATGTACCTTTACTCTTTGTCTATCGTTAAGTTATCTTGGTTCTTATGGTATACTCTATGAGTTTTTATTGATTATTTAGTCTTAGCCATAATTCCATCCTCAATTGGTTCATTATCATATTCTTACGCTTATATTGTCATACCTATGTTTTGTTATGTGATCTCATTTATCTAGTTTGATGGTATGTGTATCTCATATCCTTCTTTTGTGCTTATTTTTATAGATATAGTTAATCTTCTACTCTTTTCTTATGTGATTCATATTATGATACACATGTATTTTCTCATTTTTTTATTCCCATGATATATATATAGTTCTTCACACTCTTCCCTAGTGACTTTGCTTATTGTCGTGCTATACCCATTATCTATGAAATATCTTATCTTTAACTTCTTTCGTGACAAAATATTTTAGTCGTTGAGTCTTTCAACTCACATAGACTTGATTCATACGAGTTATGCGCATTCATTTGTGTTAGATTAACCTTTTAAGATTGAAGATTTTTCACGTCATTTATTAAAGACTTTCATTGATATACATTCACGTTGGAATGAAGAACATATTCATTTAATGAATATTGTGAATTGGATATAGATAAACGCGCACACACATGCCCTACGTTTTTTAAAACCTATGAGAGTTTGAAAAATTATTGGAAAAGTGCTTTAAAATAGCTTAGAAGATCTTTAAAACTATTTTGGGGAGTTATGTTAATTGTTTGAACTTGCTAAGGATTTTTGAAAATATCTTTTGCCTTAACCATTTGTATGGCTCTATATTGAGCCCGTGTGCATGGTAAAAATCGTGTCTACGCACACGAACTTTGTCATGATTCATACTGGTTGGAATCGTGTGAATAAAAAAAAGGGCATGGTGCATACGGCGGAGCCATATTCTGAAAATTCTCTACTAATAGGTCCTCTTTCCTCCCATTTGACATGATTTGAATTTTACTCAATTGAAATATCTCTCTACTTGAATTTTAAAAATTTGAGATCTCTTTTTATCTCTCTTTAAACAAAATCTCACTTGTTCTTCATAAACTTTGAAACTTTAATTTATTACTTGATCGAAAGTGTTTGTGAGTGAATTAAGAGTGGATTTGTTCAAATCTTCACATTAGCATATGTCAATTCATCATACTTCTAGTGAATTTCTTTGATCTCTTGCTTCATGATCTAAAATGAGGGCTAGCAATTTTTGACACGACAACCCATTTATGGTAATAACTTAAAATGGCCCGAATATGACACGATTGGCTTGTATGGATTTAATATTACCCGAAAGTTATACTAAAATCAAAATCAATGCGACTAAAAAATGACATGACTACCCGAATTTCCACCCCTATCTAAATTTTTAGTCATTCTGATATATGGAAGAATTTTGAGGGTGCCATTGACTTTGAGGAAGATAGTGAACTTGTTCATTCATAATGTGGAGTTCGTTTTGGATTTTTATTATCGGTGCGGGAAGTTTCATGGTTCTTAGCTAATTACAGGAGAGTCCTTGTATGAGAGGTATCTTATTGTCTTGTGTGAAATATCTTTTCAAGTTGATATTAAATTGAAGTATATTGAGGTTTTTTACCCTTATATTGGGGATTTCTTCATAAACCTTGTCCTATGTATGTTTTCTACTCACATGTACGCATTTGAATACACACATAACTTAGATCTAATTGGAATCTAGTGAATTTCCCTAAAATTAAATTAAGTGTGTTATAACTAGGATTTTCCTCTAGATTTGCTTAATTTCATCATTGTGTGAGTTAATGAAGACATTTGGAAAGGAAATAATTTAATCATGTGTTGAGAGTTTTAAATTGCAAGAAATTTTGTGAAAATAGAAAAATTGTCCTTAGGATGGATTCAAACTAATTCAACCCCCACTAGGTTTTCTATACATGATTACTTGAGCATAGCACAAAATTTTCTCATCTTCTTTTGAGCATCATTCCACTTTTTCCCTTATTTTGCATGACATCCTTTCTATCCATGACATGAGATCATTAAGAATGGTAGACTCCTTCTTGGTTAGTCATTGTGTATAGGTGTATTATACCCATATTCCGTACGACATTCCTATTGTTTTATTCTGTTTGAGAAAACATATTTCGTGTCTAATCCAAGAAGTCTCTACAAAGCTTCATTAAACTCATACTAGATTTTTCATTCCATTTCCATCAATTAATCATTTAGGATATGTTATATTATATATAGGACTTAGATTCACCCTTGGTTAAATAAATTTTCATAATTAGCAAATCCTATGTATTTAACCTTGCATTCCTTTTCAGATTGTCATATACAAGATGATATACTATTTCCATTTAAAAAGTTTGTGTTTTTAAAATACAACTTTTGTATTTAGAATTTATTAATCATATTTTGAACAAGGGAAATTCTACATTTTGTGAACTTGTGAAAAATAGGGCAATTTTTATTTCCATCCATGACTTATTCGTTGGAAGTTTGCTCCAATGACATAGGACTTTGAATTAGTGAAATGTCTAGTCCGTTGATCAAGACTTTGGAAACTAAGGCATTTAAAATTTATGAAATCTTGTGCGACCTCATTCACTATCTTATTGACTCTATGAGATAAGAATTTGCGTTAGCGAAGCATTTGGTTCGCTAATCATGTTTTATGATAATATACATAAAAAAGTTACTTGGGTGACCTCGATCAGTGACTTATCACATTAGTGAGCAAATGCTTTGCTTCATCGAATTGTCCACGGATCCCTAAGATTAAACACATTTGGAGATATTTTCATATTGATCTAGTTGGAAGTTGTGCTTTGACACAATATTATTTTGAAATCCAACTGATGTCACTTTTAGCCACTTGGGTTGCACCATTTGGCTTATGTCCCTCTTGTCTTCGTACATAAGGTTTATATATTATCATACTTTGCCTACTTCTATCATTGTTGATTTCAGAGTTGAGCTCTTATAATAAAGGAAGATTTAATATATTCATCTTTTCCAATAGGATTTTCTTAGTTCATCTCACATGTGTTATTCAAGTTTTCTAATTCATTCTTGAATGTGATTCATTCTTGAATCTTTGAAAGTAATTATTTCATACTCAAGATAGTTTTGACAAATCATTTTCCAAAATAGTTTGTTCTAGGTTATTGTGTTCTTTAAATCTTAAAAAAATACATTTGTGAGTTTTTTTTAGAGAAAACAAGCCTTTCAATGCATCTTTTCAACCATAGGATACCCTCACACATCATCGTTGCAGCTGGTGGTTACTCGGTGGTTTTGTTGCCTCATAATAAAGTGTTTTTCCACTTTAAAGAAGTTTTGTTGGCATAAGATTTGAAAAAATTGTACGAGTCCAATACCGGTTGCGGTTGTGTAGAATTCTCCAACTGTTGGCACTCTCCCCTAGCGAATATGGTACAAAAGAATAGATAGTGAGTCGGTGCCTTGCATTATTGTAACTTATCTTTTTATATTTGTAAAACTCTACCATGATACTTTTTTTCATTTGAGTTCGAGTTTTTTTTTTGTTTGTGGGCTTTTCCTCGTACTTTCGGTGTTGTGTGAATTATTTTATCATTCCGCAAATTTAGAATCATTTGTCTAAACTTGAAGATAAAATTGAATAGATATTAATATTATTAAAATAGTTTGTCACATATACTATTAATATTTTTTCAACAAATTTTTTACTTGAAATGAAAATTATCATTCAAATAGTATTTTAATATCTAGTGGGTTTCTATCATAGAGGGCTCGCACTCTCAATTGGTATGAAAGTGTGTGTCATTATTTTATGTTTAATACCCTATAATAGATCTTATAGTTTGAAAGATATACGGTGGTTCATCTATCCAACCCCTTCCTTTTGATGGTAGCAACTATTCCTATTGTAAAATCCATATGATGGCACACATGATGTCATTGGATGGTTGAATTTCAAACTTTGTTTTGATGGGTTTGAATATGCCAGTTACCATAAGTTCCAAAAATCCAATCTCATTTGGATGAGATTGACATCAAGGAGAGTGAAGGTAATGCTAAGGGTTTGAACGATATCTTTTGCGGGATCATAATCGAGTATAAGCGCATTTTGACATCCGTTACATCGAAGGAGGCATGAGAAGTTTTAGAAACAACTTATAAAGGTACCACCACCGTGAACCATGAGAAACTTTAATTCCTATACACACATTTTAAACTCCTTACCATGAAGGAGAACAAAAATTTCAAACAATTATATGCTTAATTAAGTGACACACTGAATTCGAAGTTTATTTTGGGAATGGTTATAAAAGAGAAAATAATCATTGGTAAGATTCTTATATTCTTACATGCTCAATTATATGGCTAGGTTTATTCCATTGGAGAAGTTGGAGCCTTACATCAATCATGTAAGAAAGTAAATGAATTATTAGGGTCACTTCAAACATATGAGGAAAATTTGAATCATTGCCTAAGAGAGCCTATAGAAAAAGAGCATAACTTTTAAAGAGAAATATCACAATGTTGCTTCGCTTATTTCCTTAGATTTTAGTGAAGAAGATATCTCCTTATTTACTAGGAAACCAAAGGCAACATAAAATCATATCCTCCTACGTGTGTATATGGTCATTGAAGTTGTGAGAAGGAGCAATATTCCCCTAGTGCCATCAAATATGACACATGAGGTGGTAAAGTACAATATTAAAAGCATTTTCCAATTAAACTGAGTCAAGGCAGTTGCAAAACTATAAATAAATCCACTTTTACTTATGATTATGACTCGAATTCTGATCAAGAAACCTTTAGAAATACATATGGGTCTTTTATGGCCCAAGGGGATTTTGATTATTCAGGTGATTTGGAGGAATTTGATTTTTTGCCCATGTGTGTTGATGTTACCTCCAATACCTCTTTAAATGATGGCAAGGGTTGGGTTTATGGCATCATCAATGCCTATTAACATATTTTTCTTGAGTTTAATTGAATTTGAGAAAAATAGCATAGAAAAGTTACCACCTTAATATCTAGAGTTACAAAACAAAGGGATTTTGTGAGTGAGAGATGTGAAAAATGACTTGGATGATCAAAACGTCATTTTTGGTAGAACACTTGTTATAGAGGGTGGTTGTAATGTCTACCTTCATATTGAGGTTATATACATAAGGAAGTCCTTGGAAGAGAGTGAAAAGTCATGAATTTCCTTAGGCCCTGTTTAGTTGCGCAAATTGTTTGATTATGTAAATGGGTTCATTATGAATTATTCAATTGTAAATGAGTTGATTTAAAATGAGTTTAAATCTAATTTTTGCAGTGTTCAGTAATCTGAAATTGATGTTAAGTTCTATGAGAAAAAAAAAGATAAAAACAAATTAATAGGAAGGGGGAGGGAGGAAAAGAGAGTGAGAAGCATTCACTTTATGTGACTCCTATATCAAATGGATGCATTTCATGTTTTTTGTGAAATGATCCAATTTCAGATTTTACTCATGAACTAAAATGGGGAAATTAATGAATCATTTCATTAATGAAATCAAATATAATTAATGAATCAATTTGTAAATTGACCAAATTATTACTGAATCAATTTACAATTTTGGGACAACCAAACAGGGCCTTATTGAATAAAATCGATATGTTAGAGATTGAGTTGCTATCCGTGTCCACTTTTAAGTTATATTACATAATAGATCTCGTAAGTTTGTTAAGATATTATTAGGGTGTTGACGATCGAAAGACGAGAGTGTAGTAGGTTTTTTATGTGAGAGCTCTTCATCTTCTAGCAGTCAAATCTCTTATTTTTGGCCCACATCATAACCCATTTCCCACCATCCTTTGATATTTTTTTTTTCAAATGAGACATATAAAGAGAAAAGGGAACGTGAGGTTCATGTGTTCTTTTGGGATAAAGAGGGACATCTGAAATGTTTTTTTCAAGTGGAAGAAAATGCTCTAAAGAGACCAATCACTCTGATAGAACCTAAACCCTATAGTATATCCATTAACATAAGATATGTAACCTAAAAGGGTTTTTCATTTTACTTCAAACCTACGTACGTTTGATGAGATTAAAAGGATAATTTAAGTGTTGATCGAAAGGGTAAGAATGAGATAAGAACCCCTAGTAAGGCCCCTGAGGGAAAAGAAACCATTATTGTTGCCAAAGTTGTGTCTGATTCTAATACCTCATGAAGACATGGTAGTTGCTTTAGGAACATCAATGCTAATCTAACCAAAGTTGTCATCCTTCTGAAGCACTTGAGGTTGTTTTGTAATCTAAGTGATTAGAGTTAGAATTTGATAGATTTCCTAGGATGTAATATAGATTTCTCATCTTATTCCATCTTATATCTGGGTTTGGTTTCGTCATTTTATTTTGTTCTTATTGTTATTTTTTTATTCATACCAGAAACCAATGCCTTTGTACAATATGGTTATTAATGTTTGAAGATATTCATGTATCCCATGTGATACAATTTAGCCCATGTACTTAGATATTGTGCAATCAGGTCTGTTTATGGCCGTTATACTCCATGTTTAGAATTATATATCTTGAAATGCATTGGTAAATTAAGCTTAAAAATTTAATAGAATTTTGTCATAACTCATAAACTACACTACCCTAAGACTTTAGCAGTTTCCATGTGAAATAATATGAAGGGGTTTCTTTACTTCTTTTAAAGGGAATTAAAAGTTTTATGTGGTTTTTAACAAAAAAGTGTCTGAGTACTAATCATTATGTATGAGAGAAGTTTCATCATGATTGGTGTTGTAAAATAGATGTAAAACATTAAAAAATTTGTGAGATGATAAGTGGTGAGGACTATGAGATTAGGTTAAAAGGGATGATTATCTTTGAAATTTATAAACAAGTTCTCTGCTTATTGTTTTTTTAGTGAAATCCTCCACTTGCAAAAGCATTTTTTTAAACTGCTATCTCAATGATTATGATCTATAAAAAAATGGTTAATGCCAAAGATATAGGACTCGAAATGTTTTAATCAAAGATAACTAGATGAGATATAAGTGGTAGTTAAAAATGATGGAAAGAAATGATGCTTTTGCGAAGTCGAATAAATACAAAAAATTTAAATGTAAGATCAAACATTAATCTTCATTCTCTATTTTATAGGTAAATACTCATTTTTTTCACTTCGATCACGAATTATGTCATTAGACCGCTCATATTTATAAATGGTTGTAATTTGAAACAATGTGCATTTTGAATGTCAAATCATTCTTTGTGTAGATTATTTGACATAAGTATGAACCTTGAGCATTGTTTTTTAAAGTATACATGGTCATATCAAATTTTATTTTTAAAGGGATATAGTGTACTTGCTTGAACTAAGAAGAGTATTTTATACATTACCTTGTGCTTTTATTCCTGCACTTTTGGAATCCCTTCATAGGTTCGTTCCCTGCGAATATTTGGTTAAATACAAAGATATACTTGTGACCAATGAATAAGACCTTCACATCAACAAATTGGTTTAGGATGAGTAAAATTTCTCTGTGAACCTAGTTCAGAACTTTACACATTTCTACCCAAACCAAGGTATTTTTAGACACTTTTCATCTCTCTTCCTACCATATCCATACCTTTGAAATTTATTTGTTTATATTCTAGATCTAATCGGCTATACATCATCTTGGTAAGTTTTCCTCTAAGATTTTATGAATTTTTCCTTTCTTATATCCTAGGGTTTGGTGTTTTAGATTATTAGTTTGATGTTGAATTTTGTCTATCTTGGAAGCAGCCTCTTCATAAATAGGGGTGAGGCTTGCCTATATCTACCTCTCCCAGACCCTGCTAAAGTGAGAGCCTTATGCACTTGGAATGACCTTTTTGGTGATTTTTTTCTATAATTAATGAATTTATTTATTTTTAGATGAGATTAACTTTGTAATTTATTACCTTTGTTCACCCATTTGGAACGCTGTTGATTTAGGGTCAAGTAAAGTGAGAGTTTGCGACTGTTTGACATTGTGTCTTACATGAAACTCTCTCAAATATTTTAATATAGGATCCTTTGGATTATTGATTATGGATATATATTTACTCATATGATTTATGTGCTTATTGTCTTTTTTTTTTTTATATCACGTTATTCATATGACTCCTAAATTATGTTCATGTTCCATGACATCCACCAACACCCATTAAAGTTTTGTTTATTTATTCTCGGAGCGCTTTGAGTATTGGGAACATTATATTGATTTGGATTCTCAGGATAGGACTTATGTGCTTCAAATTTTGAGAACGCGTGGGTGGATTGGTCTCTATTCTAAAATCAGGGAATGCTAGAAAAACTTAGTTAGAGGATTTTATGCAACTGTCAAGGAGGGAAATGACAATGTGGGTTTGTAAGTCCTTAATGTCAAGGTTTGTGGAGTGAAAGTGTGTATACCGATAGATATTATTACAAATCACTACAATCTTGAAGAAAAACTACATCCAATTATGTATTCCTAAAGAATAATCCATCCCTATAGGTCAGAAGCTATCATGTTTTTTAGTATTTGTCATTTCTTGTTTGATCCCACAATAATTTTTCTCAAGGCTTCTTGTCTAAGCATTTTTATATTCTTAATATAGTGGTATCCTCAATAATTTTACCAACTATGAATCCTCATAAAATTACCTAGAACATCCGTATTTTTTTAAGCCATTGTTACAAAAGGCAAGAACAAGTGGTAGAGAGCTCGAGTGTGAGATCATATCAAGAAAGTCATTTGGATTTATGAGCATGATGTTTAACCTAATCGTGGTTAGTTAAAAGGATGAGATGAAGTCTCACGCATTTTCTTTTGATCATTTAATTAGGAAGTAGCTCTTATATTTAGGGATTATTCTTTTTCTAAACGAAGTTATGAAAGACCTAGGTTATGATCATCATAAAATCATACTATCGATGAATCTCTTAATTAGCTAACTATAATAGTCTTCCTATACCACCACATTTTGTGCCTTCTCGATGTCATGCTCCACGTTCTTCTCTTACTTCTCATGAACTTAACGTGCATATTACTTCTTATGGACATTTCGATGAGTGGTTGTTAAATAGGCACCATCTCTACATTCTTATATTCCAGCAACTCTTAATGAATATCAGAATGTTTTTTCGGCTTATGGTTCATCCTCTTCATAGTCTTTTGAATGGTATTATCATGACACAAATGTTCAACTAGA